>JANBPO010009603.1:24357715-24758042 GCA_024336825.1 Amorphophallus titanum | reverse complement strand
GCTAGAGCCAACCGACTTAAATCATTGACCCAATCAAAACACACTGTGGCGGCCTAAGGTAGGCGCGCTACAGCAATGTGACATGTAAGGGTTGGGCCACTAGAGCCAACCACCTTAAAACATTAACTCGGTCAAACCACATGTAACGGCCTAATGTAGGCGCGCTACAGGGCTCTGGCGATCGGAGCTAGAACCGTTAGAACGAACTGACAGACATGAACTTCGATGAACGACCAGGCTGTGGTGCACCAGCAGAGGGGCATCAGAGGCAAGTGACGATCCAATACTTGGCCGCCAGACTCACCCAGCCTCGAATGAACTGACACATCTAAGGGCTGTGGTGGTCTATCGTAGGGCCGCCAGAGACTGTGGCGGTCTTTGGAACGGCCGCTAAAGTGGCACGGCGGGAAAACTAGGGGAAAGGTCGAATCGACCCGTTCCATGTCCCATTCGGGTCAAAACGTAGGGGAATCAGTACAAGACGATGAAATACAACCTTCCACAGGCGAAAGGGTCACATGCATCCATTAAAACGGGAGATCGAGGCAATTTCGATGAATCGACCCTAATTGGGTCACCGGGGTTCCCAGACTTCTACCGATCCCGAATGACAACCAATCATGATAAAACTTGCGGGAATGGGATCCAGACATCCCAGCGGTTCCATTGATACCAATTGTATAAAAAATCGTCACCATTTTTCGACGAACCCCATGAACTCTGAAAAACCACAACGAGCCTAAACTTGCTTGTTCTAGCCCGATCTATCACCGAACGACGTGTAACTATAGGGAAAACGTGCAGAAGGAGTAGGCGATCCATCTCCCTACCTCCACCGAGGAAACTGTGCACCGAAGCAACTAAACTGTGTCGAAAACCACAATGCGAGCTCGACCATCGGCTTTGAATCCACCATTCGGGATCACGCCAAAATCGGTCCGATCCTCGTCCCATCTCGCATCCGATCATCCCCACACCGTCGCCACCTCGCCCACGAGCCTCCTCCATCTGCAGCTAGAGCTAGAAGGGCGAGAGAGGAGAGAAAATGAGAGAGAGAGAGGAGCGCGCACGAATGAGAAGGGAGGAGAGAGGGTCCCCCGTTGCCATAGGGTATGGGTTTTATCTCTCCAATAGGTCACTCCGTTTGCAGAAGATGCTTAACCAAATCCTTTTTTGTCCTTAGGGGTGTACGAGCCTCAAGGCTGGACCTCCAAGATTGTTAGATTGTTGCGGAATGCTCCTCGCCCCGTGGATCACGTGGTTCCGGGAACTGGCAAGGTGTCAGTCATCCCCCCCCCAGCCACAGTGGTGTTTGCTCCGGGGAGGTTGTATTATCCGGTTCCTACCGGAGTTTCCTTGGTGCGCTCGTCGGGCCTGTCTGCTACGGGTGGGAGCGGTTCCGTGGTGAGTGGAGGTCTCAATCCTCTGAGGGGCCTCGCTGAAGAGGTCGTTGGTGATGTCGACGGGGGCTCTGATATGGCTAGTGGTAGCCGTGTTGCCCTGACTGATGGTGAGCTGGCGGCCATGGATGCTCATCGCCGATCGAGGAAGCGGGCGAGGACTTCCCCCCTGCTCGGTGTCGTGCTCCACCTCCACTAGTGTCTAAGCGGCCCTCTTTCGAGGCTCCGCCGCCACCGACGCTTGGCAAATCGGTGGTCGCCCCTCCTACATCGGTCCTTTCGGTGTGGGGGAGCGACAATGGTAAGGCTCCTGCCGTCAGTGTGGAGGCGTCTTCGCAACACAGCTCGCCATCACCACCTCAGGATCAGCCGTCCAAGTTGGCTGAGATTTGTGTCGCCATCGACCTTATGGGAAGGTGCGCTGGCTGGAATAAGCCCTTGGGCGATCCGGCCCTGAGATCGAGGATGAATTGTCAGCGATAGCTGCTAAGAGCGTCTACCTGGTGGCGAGTACCTTCGGGCTGTGGAGGCACCACTTCTGGGGCCTTGCTTAGAAGCTGGAGTCCAGCCAGGCTTCCCAGGCAGAGCTAGAAAAAAGCTTGAAGGAGTCCGAGTCAGCCCGGAATGAACTTTGCGAGTAGTTCTTCCAGCAAGGTCTGGCCTTCACCGGCATGGAGCATGACCGAGATGCCTTCCGTGAGCGGGCGGATGCGGCCGAGGGGTGAGTAGGTGCTGCCGAGGAATGAGCGGCTAAGCTGGGAGAGTAGGCCCGGGGCGCAGAAACTCGTGCTCGGGAGGTTGAGGCCGAGTTGACCAAGTTATGCTCCCCACTATCGACCGCGGGTGAGGAAGTAGTGGAAAGCTTCTGTTCTTCTTCAGCCTACCGGGAGGAGCTGACAGAGGTGGCCGTAGAGTTCTACAGGCCAGCTCACGATCGGGGCTTTCGGGAGGGTTGGAGTGCTGCCATGAAGGCTACTGCGGCAAGCCTGGGGCATGAGGCCCCGGTCCTTCCTCCCCCCTCGCTGCCCTATGGGTCGGAGGCAGACGAGGGTGGGGAGGAGCCTATTGAGCTGAAGCTGGGGTGCCGGTGCTGGTGCTGGATGCGGAGGAGCGTGCACCTGCAGACACCTTGGTGGCGGAAGCCCAGGTAGTGGGGCTGGACGGTGACTCACCTCCTGCCAGTGCTGTTGACGCACGTGAGCCCAAAGAGGCTGGGGCACGTGATGATGTATCCCGGGCGGATCCTTAGAAGGACGCCCGCATTTGCTTGTTTTCCCTTTTTTACTTTCTTCTGTTTCTGCCTGGGGGCAGTCTTCTTTTTGTAACGCTTCATCTTCGAAATAGAATGTCTTTCTTTCCTTTGCAAAATCTCAAAAATCTCTTGCTTGTATCTTCCCACCTTTTGAATGGCTACGAGATCCTCTGGGGATGCGAAGCGGCGCTCTTAAGGTAACTCTGAGAAGGCCCGACTTTCGGGATCCGTCACTTCAGTTTCTCTGGATATGCACGAGGTGGTGAGAGTCTTTACTCCTGGGGACTTCGATCCCCTATAAGTAGCAGCCTTTGAACTGAGACCGTGGTCATCTCCACAGCGGTGTGTGAGGCGGCGATTCATCTCCAGATATCCTACGTGTAGTCCGGTCAAGCAGCTGGCACGACACTATTCTCTTTCTCATCTTTCCATGCTTGGTACGACTTGTCACCTCGCATGTCTCATAAGAAGGGCCTTTGGGGGCAACGGAGTGCCTACCCCTTTTGGCACTTCTTCGCACAACAAGGGTCAATTGAAGTTGGGGTTCCCTCTTAGGCCTATAAAAAGGTCCTAGAGGGTCTTCTTTCTGTTCACAGTTTTCTCCATGACTCCTTCCCTCCCTCTTCTTGCAGGGTGCCTAGCTGTTGCGATCATTCCTGGGAGTGGCATGGAAGGCGACCCAGAGGATGAGGGTGCAGCCAATCGTTGGGATGTTAGCGACCCCGACGCGGGGGAACATTTAGTAGTCAGAGGTCGACACGTGGGAACATTCAGTACGCGGCAGTGTGCTATTTCCCTGCCTTGGACCGCTGACCCTTCCCTTGGAGGGAGGTAGAAGTGAGGGGAGGCGAGGCAGGAGGGGTACATCAGGTCTCGTGGCCTAGTTTGGTTGCTTCCATACCCCCTTGTCTTGTTCCTCCTTTCTTTCCGCCGCCCTTCTCACTTCCTCGAGGGGCAGCTCTTCAAGCTTTCTCCCTCTTCTGTTCTTCAACTAGCGGCTTCCTGGTGGAGGCCTCTTCGCCAGCAGGTGGCTAGGCATTGTAACATCCAAAAAATCATCATTAAAAGATCATGATCATTAATCCACTTTCAAATTGATTGAAAAAAAATGAAAAATATAGAAAGAGAAGATGATAAACAACTAAACCGTGATCGCCACTGAAGCCAATAACATGCCAAACCATAGAAGAATGAAGAGTTTACCTCCGGCTTCAGGCCCTTGTGTCCAAGCGGCCTCGAATTCTTCAAATGATGGAATGGGAGGAACAGTTGCTAGTTCCTACCCCGCAGTCTTCCTACGGTGTGCCCGTATCGCCTGGGTCACTGCCTGTTTGGCCTTACTCACGGCCTCCCTCACTTGAGACCTGGTCTGCTTTCATGAGTCACCAGGCAACAACGGTGTCGTGGTCGGGGCCGGCTCCAGGATCCCAAAGTAGGTTAGCTTTTGGGCCTTAATGATTAGCTCCCTAAAGTGCCGAGTCTCCTCCGAAGTGAGTCAGACAGCACAAGCACATGGGTGAGAATGATGCATGTTGAAATGTAAAGGCAACAGCTCGAGGCTGAAGTGAAGAAATGAAGCATACCTGCTGGCCCCGTATACAAGGGAGTAAGCGGCCAATAAAACAACGAGGGCGTCTTATCCTTGGAAGCCGCCTCGCGAACAAGCCAGCAAACATCTCCGATTTTCTCGCTCTTCTCAGCTAGCAATGCCAAGTCCTCATGGCCGCAAGGAGACTGGTGATAATACAAGCCTAAATGGTCCAATCCCCATCCATCAACATACTTGAAGGAAATCTGACGCGGGATGAACCCGGTCAAGGCACTGGGACCTAAGCCAGCAAACAATGAGCACAGATCGTCTAAGCGACATGGCAAACACTCACGCGAGTAGCAGACTCCACACGAGACTCGTAGTGATGATTCGGCGAGCTGTGGCTCACGAGGAGGCCGGACACAGTCTGAGCAGCGAGGAGAGTGGTAGCAAACCACCCGGGGGACAACGTATTGGGCACCGGATTCACCCGGGCGGACCGATACCGAGGGGATCGGTTCAAATGCACGCTCACTAATCGACAGCAGGAACTCACGAAAAGTGAAAGTTTGGATCAGACACTCATCACACAGGCGCTGCAGTTGGAACCAATACTAAGCAAGCAAATTAGAGCGGCAACCGCACGTACCTAGCCCATCCGATGGACTAGCTCTGGTCAGAGACGAGGGTGAGCCGGGGAGCGTGCGCACCTGGCGAACACGCTGCGTCGGTGTAGCCCGGCGTCGATCCCTGCTAATACAATAACTACACTCCACGCAGGGAGGGGATCATGGCGATGGGCAAATTATTACATGCACTACCCTCACGCAGGAGGGGGGAACAAGGGGTGGGGGAATCCAAACTGCCAATCTACACCACCTTGTCGGGACGCCACCTGCTTGTCCTGTGTCGTACTCCTAGCTCCGTCATCTGATTGAAGTGCCGTCAATGCCTGGACAAAGCCTGGTGGATGCCGAAGAACTCTTGAAAGTCTGACATCGAGCCGAGGTCACCGGAAGGTGGAGAGGGTCACAACTGATGGCCTGTGCAGTTCTGTCTCGTCGGATAGGTTGGCGTGGTCGAAGTGCATCGACTGGTACGCTCGCTGTAGAACTCCAATTGCAACGGGACCAACTCGGGGGCATAGCAGACAGAGAGCACTACGATCTCTAAAGAGCTGGATGTCGTCGGATCACCGTGCCGGTCGTGGATGCCGGAATGGTCGGCCTCTGGTTCCTGGGTGAGCAGCAGGATAGGTCGACGATGGCCATAGTGGAATCTTCTGTGCTGAGGTCGGAACAAGACAAAATCAGTGGGGTTGGCTTTGTATCGTCGAGATTCATGACTTTGTAGAAGACTGCTCGGCCTGAAACTCAACGGAGGATGGAGTATCGGGGCCAACTATGTGGCAGTCTATCCTGGGCGAACAGAGAGTTCTAGAATCTGGTGCGATCAAGGGAAAATGGTCACCCCGGGCGGAGGCGTTGTCAAAAGAAGGCAGGACCACCTCTGGGTCGATGGAGACTTGAAGACGCAGAACTCTTATGAAGAGAGTTCTGGCTGATTCGCACAGGGGTGGGCGGTGTAGCTGCTTCCATGTGACCCTCAAAATCTGGTGCAGGTCTGGCGCAGTTGTACAGAAACACCTGACGCGGGTGGTGCCGTTGACGAAATGAGGTGAGACCACTTCAAGAGCGTCGCAGACTCGAAGGAGGGCAACTTTTTCCATGCTGAGTGACTCGAACAGAAAGGCTAGCACAGTCGCTCCCCACGCATATCTGCCAACTCTGCCCAGATCGCTCAACAAACGTAGGAGCCTGTAGCTGATGATGTTGGCTCTGGTTGGGAATAGCAACTTCCCGAATAGCAGGATTAGGAAGCGCCTCAAGATCCTATCTCCCTCTAGTCCCGCCTTTGCTGCTACTTTTGGACAGACCTACTCGATCACTCGATCGATGTGCTGCTCTGGTAACTCTCCCATGGTGATCACAGCTCCTTGAAGCCCCAGGCTGTCCTGGAGTGTCGACCATGCCAACTGGGACGAGTGGTGTCCCGACCTCACCAAATCTAGCCCAAGCAACTCCTGAGCCAGATCGCGGTAGTCTGTGTAGGTGTAGCCTGTCACCGCTGCTCCATGTACCCTCAGCCCCGTGATCCTCGCAATATCCTCCAATGTTGGGATCACATGACCCCACGGGAAGATGAAGGCCCGGCTAACTAGATCCCACCTCTCATGCAATGCGTACTATAGTGCCGTGTCCACCCTCGTCACCTCTATGTTGAGCATCTTGCCGAATCCCATGGCGGCTAGTCACTCCCTCTGATAGTCAGGAAGTGCCAGGTACACCACCCTGACCTGAAGCAATTAGATCCAGGTTCTTCTTTTCCCTGCCACATAGTAAATTGTCAATTAACAAATCAGTCTTTCACATCATGGTGATCATCATCAAAACCAGGAGGACAACAAATGGGGCATCAAACGGTTCGATTCGGCTATTCCCCTCTTTTGCTCGCCGATTTTATGTAACGGTCGTACCAAAGACCGTCACTTGTACGACGGCCCCACGATAGACCACCACAACCGTTGGTCGTTTTATGCTCTTCGAGGATGGGTGAGTGTGACAGACTAGCATAGGACCGTCACATGGTTGTAACGCGCCTAGCTTCATGCGTTATGTTCTGGGTGTGACGGACCAGCAAAGGACTGTCACATGCTGTAATGCGCCTATGGTGGTGCGTTACGTGCTGGTGGTTTTCGAGGACTATTACTGTCAGTCCCTCGACGATTGTGTCTGCCTCGAAGATTGGGTCAATCAGTTAGCCCTGACGGACCTCTCCTTATGCGTCACTTTGTGTAACGCCCCTGTCTTGGTGCGTTACATAGTTCGTGTTAGGCTTTTAGGCCCATTGGCCCTGACACCCCTATCTTGGTGCGTTAGGTGGTGTAGCGCGCCAGGCTTGGCGAGTTACGTGATCCGAGTTGTAGTTGTAGGCCTGTTTGCCCTAACGCCCCAACCTTGGTGCGTCAGAGCAGGTAACGCCCCTATAGAGGTGCGTTATAGTCCTCTTATTGGCCGTGATGGCCTGTGCTTTTCATTGTCCTGTTTCGTGTCTATTTGTGTGTTGGTCTATCTTAGGTTTGTGCTCTGGGGCAGTGTCTGTGTATCGGTAGTTTCTGGATCAGTCGGTTCAGGTGACTGGGTGTGGTCTCTTCCTTGACTGCGACAGTACCCTAATGACTCAATCTAGAATTGCTAGTGTCATTGTCTCTGGTTACGTGGCGGCTATTCCTTGACTACTTGGTCTGCCTAGTAGTTGAATGATAGTTCGCTCTGCCCAGAGTGCTGTCATTGTCTACCGCTCCGATTTCTGCTTGTCTTGGCTTGATCTCGTGGTTTGCCCATGACCCGTAGGTGTCTGTTGACATCCTATGAGGGCAGTGACCATGATGGGACGGCCAAGAGTGCTTATGCATGCAGTGTGTATGTCTGTGTGTATGTGTCGTGTCAGGTTTTAGTCAACCCGGTGAGACCAAGGGTTGACATGCGACCTTGTGTGTGTCTCAGTGGCTTTGTCCAATTTGAGACCGTGTTTCTGGATGTCTTGAGGTATCATTCTACCTCGATTTACATATCCAAATGTGTTGAGGGTTCTCAGTGTCCCCTCAGGTCTTCGCGTGTCGTTTCCTCTGACAGCATCGTTTCCTCTGGCTTAGGATAGACCATTTAGCAGCTTGTTCCACTGTCCACGATGATCTTGCCTCTGAGTCGCCTGACTCAAGGATCGTTAGATGAGTAGGTCTAGTCGCCTTGTCTTGAGTCTGTCGACAGGGGTCATACTACCACTGGTGCCTTGTAGTACGTGGGATAGTGCTTGGCTAGCCTGTCTATACTTCGGCACTCATTTTGGAGTCTGTGTTTTGTAAGCCTCCACTAGTCGTAGCCTTACGGCATGCTTTGGCGTGACGGCTCTTATAGCGGGGCACTTTCCCGGTTTACAGCTCTTAAGCTAGTTCCGTGGGCCCCCGGTCCAATCGTAGCGTCCTTCATAGGGGGAATACTAGCTGGAGGCCTAGTTTAGGCAGTGGGCCAGTGTGTGCACATGTGGTCAGGGGTATTAGACTTGCATCGTTAGACGTGACCCTGACTAGTCACTCATGTTATGGTACTATTCTGGTTCTGACAGTGTCTTGATCTCGACCTAGTCCTTGCGGTAGGTTATGTGGACAAGACACTAGTAGGCGTGGCATAAGACGTCAGTGGACGCAGCCGGCTGTTCTTTTGGTGGTGAGGCACTCTAGTCACGTGGCACGTGACTCTCTGCGGTCCTCTTCACGCTTCTCGTGCTTCTTGACCTTCCGGGCTAGCCCTCTCGTGTCTGTACTCGAGGTCAGTGTCTTGTCGCCTGCACGATGCTTTGGTTGTGTGTGGGGCAGTGTGCATGATGTGCTAGTCGTGTCATCTGGGTCTGTGTTTGTCTAGGTTTTTCCTAGGTTTCTTTATCTTTTTTTTAGGTCCCATGCAGTGTCGAAAGATCGACAACTCCTGACTTCGTCAGCTCAGAGTCACCTTCCTATTGCTGCTTGGAGTAGTTTGGGGTGCCGAGGTTAGTTCGGCAGCCACTTGTCTGGTACGGCTTTCTCCCCCTCTTCCTTAGCTTGTTCCCTACTCCTACGCCCTGTCTGTTCTTTTATTACTTTCTAGTGGTAGTTTATAGCTTTATAGTGTAGTTTTCCAGCTTTGCTACACCTGCTATTTTACTTGTTCCGTGTTACTGCGTGTTTTCTAGTGGGGATCTGCGTGACCCCTACTAAGCTAGTGACACGAGACTCACCCCTGCTTTTCAGGTAGGTCATTGTTCGTTCTGCTTCCATGATTCCTGGTGTGCGAGTTCATAGTGTCCAGCTGGTACCTTCGTCAGGCTTCCCCAGACTTTTTGGTACATCTTTTCTATTCTGTCGATTGTACTTGGCACTTGTTGTCTTTTCTCTAGGCCTGACTTTGACATATAATTGTTAAATGTAAACTGTTAATTAAATAGTAATTTTATTTCTGCTACTTTAGCAAATCGATCTAATGAAATTTAATTACTTACTGTTATATCTTGCGACTTCAGTGTACTACATGACACAGATCGAGCGCACCATGGGCTTCCGTGAAGCCCGAATAAATCGTCACCCCGGTGACTGGCACGCCCACGCACTTAATAAATCAATAAACGAATAAATCAACTAATTTAATGAAAAGTGCGTCCACATCGGTTCGCGGGGTGGAGCAGCGGTCGGAGCGTGGAGGGTGCGATCCCTTGGTGGATTCTGAGATCTACGCCATTCGTGTTCCGGGTGGTTTTCGACGTAATTTAGTCGCTTCGACGCGTAATTTCTTCGGTGGAGGTAGGGAGATGGATCACCACTTCGTCCTCTATGTCTTACCTACCCCTGCATGTCATTTGGTGCTCGAACGAGTGAGATTGGGCTCGTTGGGGTTTTGTGGGTTTCGTAGGCTTCGTCAGAGATCGGTGACGGTTCTGCAATCAGTTGGAGTCAATGGACTCCTGGGAACGTTAGCATTCCATTGATACCAATTTCATGTCGATTGGCGGTCCCATTTGACCGTGGGGAGCCCAAGAAGTCCAGTTGTCCCATTTGGGTAATTTCGTTTGAATAGCCCGTTTCTTGCGATTCGTGCGTCGTTTTGACTCTAGTCGGAGTCCATGTGATTGCTAGGGTGATTGTGACTGTATCCCCTTCATCTTGGCACGAATGGGGCATGGAAAAGCCACGATCGGACGAACCCCATGGTTTGCTCACCGTGACGGTTGAGCGGTCGCACCAGAGACCGCCCAAGGTGTGGGCGGCTGGCTCTGGACCATTTATCTCCGTCTGGTTTGGGGGCTTGTGCGGACACAGAATAGACCTCACATGGTATGGGCGGCCCGGTAGGGTCTGCCTATCCCCACTTGGGTGCCCATCCTATAACTGCCTGTCTTTCCATTGGGATGTGTGGCCAGGTCCTGACCACCCATCCCAGTTGACCCTTGGTCAACAATTGAGTGTCGATTGCGTTAGGCGATTTGGTGAAGACCATTTTGACTGACACTGTAGTAAGTTGGTTTCGTTCAGCGATCCGGTCAAGACCGTTTTGACCAGGAACTAGACTGGGTCGTGGGCTTGAGCGGCGAAGACTTGACCGCTCATCCCATTGGGTGGCCCTGCCCTAATCGCCCTTCCTCTTTAGCCTTAAGGGGTCTATCTGTTGTGCAGTTGGTCCCCAACCGTTCATCCCCCTTGAGCGGCCCCATATGGACCATTCATCCCTTTGAGTGGCCACTATGTGACCGCCCATCTTGTTGAGTCTGCTGTGTTATATGGTTTTGTGTCGATCTGTCGTAGGTTTGTGTTCTAGGATGGTGTCTGAGCGTCGTTTCCCGACACATTGGTTTTCATGCAACTTGGCATGACCTTGTGGTCTACCCATCATCCCGTGGATGTCTCTTGATGTCCTATGATGGCTATGACCATGATATGAGGTGGCCAGGAGTGTTCTTGCTGTGAGCAATCTTCTGTACTACTTTTTAATGTCATTGTCTGATTCTGGTCAACCTGGTGTGACCCAGTGGTTGACAGGTAACCTTGTATGTGTCTCGGTGGTTCTGTCTAGTTCGAGACATGGTTTTGGATGCAGTGAGGTGTCATCTTACCTCGTTCTACGTATCCAGGTATGTTGAGGGTTATCAACGTTCCCTCTAGTCTCCGTGAGTTGTTTCCTACGGTGAGTCATTTTCTCTGGTTTAGGATTAGACCAATTGGTAGTTGTTCCGCTGTAAGCAATGATCTTGGCTTAGAGTTCGGTGACTCGAGGATCGTTGTGCTAGTAGGTCTAGTTACCTTGTCTTGAGTCTGTCGGTAGTTTTCGGTGCTACCATTGGTGCTTGGTAGTACGGGTGACAGTGCATGATTGGCCTGTCTGTACTCTGACACTCACATTTTTGAGTCTATGTCTCGTAATCCTCCACTAGTCATAGCCTTACGACACGTTACGGTGTGTCAGCTCTTGTAGCGGGACACTTCTCGATTTACGATTTTTAAGCTAGTTTCCGTAGGCTCCCTCACTTTGCAGTAGCATCTGCTGGGGGAGAAAACTAGCTAGAGGCCTGGCTCAGGGGGATGAGCCAGTGTGTGCACATGAGGTCAGGGGCTTGGACTGATGCCGACGGGCGTCACCCTATCTAGTCACTCGTGACTGTAGTTCTATTCTGGTTCTGATAGTGTTGTAGTCTCTGTCGTGCCTGTTGGGCGACAGCGTAGATGAGATACTTGTAGGCATAGCATAAGACGTCAGTGGACGCAGCTGGCTATTCTTCTAGTGAGGGGAGTACTTCAGACACGTGACACGTGACTTCTGCGTGACTCTTGTGTTTCTTGAGTGTCGTGACCTTTCCGGGTCAGCCTCCTTGTGGCTTTGCCCAAGGTCAGTGTAGTGATGTGTCATGTGCACGACGTTTTAGTTGTGCATGTGGTCGTGTCTAGATGAGAGTGCACGGTAATCGAGTTGTATGTGCTTTCTATCTAGTCTGTCTAGACTTTTTCTAGGGCTTTTGTCTTTTCTCTTTTTCCTTGCAGGCCTTCGCTTGCTTGGCGTCTCGTCAACGGATCGACAACTTCTGACTTCGCCAGTTCAGAGTTTGCCATTCTGTTGCTGTTAGGAGTAGCTTGGGAGCCGAGGTTAGTTCGGCAGCCGCGCTCGTTCGGTACGACTTTTCCCTTTTTTTTAGCTTTCCTCTTCCTTGCTTATTCCCTACTCCTGCTTCCTCTTCTTTACAACTTTCTAGTGTAGTTTTCCTGCTTTGCTACACCTGCTATTTTTTGTTGTTGTTTCCCATCGTGTGGCTTTGTTTCCCCTGCGCTTCGGCGTGAATGGGGCATGGAATGGGCCGATTCAGCCATTCCACAGTTTTAGTCACCGGATTTCTGCAACGGTCCTTCCAGAGACCATCACAAGCATAACGGTCCCTCGATAGACCGTTATATCTTGTTTGTCATTTTTTCATCTTTTGAGGTCTTGGAGTGTAACGGACCAGTCCTAGTCTGTTACATGAGTTTAACGCACTGGTCTAGCCATGTTATGCACATGTGGTTTTCGAGGCCTGTCGCTGTGTCAAACCCCTCGATAATCGTGCTTCCTCGAAGACTGTGTCAGTCGATTTGTTTAATGGATCTATCCCTGTGCATTATAGTTAGGTAATGCACCTGTGTGAGTCCATTATATTGCATTTGACTGACATTTGACTGGCTATGGCGATTGGTGTAACGCACATACCCCCATGCGTCATGTGGCTGTGGCGGACTCAGCCTGGTCCATTATATGCCTCTTGTCTGTGTTAGTGTTTTGGGTCTGTTGGCTTTAACGCCCCTGTCGTGGTGCATTAAGCTTGTGTAATGTGCCTATGTAGGTCCGTTACATGCCCTTTATTTGAGTCCTGGTCCGTTGGTCACAACGGCCTTGTCCTAGTGTGTTATGCTGTTGTAGCGCCCCTATCCTGGTGCATTACGGTCCTGTTGGCCATGACGGCCGTTGGTTTGTGTTGTTCCGTGTTAGTCTTAGGTTGTGTTCTAAGGCGATGTCTGTGTGTCGGTGGTTTCTGGATCGATCAGTTTAGGTGATTGGGTGTGGTCTTTTCTTTGACTACGACAGTACCCTAATGACTCAATCTAGAACTGCCAGTGTCGTTGTCTCTGGTTGTGTAGCGACTGCCTCTTGATTGTCAGGTTCGCCTAGCGATTGATTGATGGATCACTTTGCCCAGATTGCTGTTGTCATCCATCGCTCTGATTTCTGCTTGTCTTGGCTTGATCTCGTGGTTTGCCTGTGACCCGTGGGTGTCTATTGACATCCTGTGAGGGTAGTAACCAAGATGGGATGGCCAGGAGTGCTTGTGCATGCAGTGTGTGTATCTATGTGTGTGTGTGTCATGTCTGGTTTAAGTCAACCTGGTGAGACCAGGGGTTGACAGGTGACCTTGTGTGCATCTCGATGGCTTTGTCCAATTCGAGACCGTATTTCTGGATGTCTCGAGGTATCGTCTTATCTCAATTTGTGTGTCCAAGTGTGCTGAGGGTTCTCGGTGTTCCCTCAGGTCTCCGTGAGTCGTTTCATCGGAGTGTCATTTTTCCTGACTTTAGGTTAGACTGATTGGTAGTTATTCCGCTGTGAGCAACGATCTTGGCCTAGAGTCTGGTGACTCGAGGATCGTTGTGCTAGTAGGTTTAGTTGCCTTGTCCTGAGTCTGTCGACAATGGCTCTGCTGCCATTGGTGCTTTGCAGTACGGGTGACAGTGCATGATTAGCCTATCTGTACTTCAACACTTATGCTTTGGAGTCCGTGTTTCGTGAGCCTCCACTAGTTGTAGCCTTACAGCACGCTTCAGCGTGATGGCTCTTGTAGCGGGACACTTTCTCAGTTTACGATTCTTAGGCTAGTTCCGTAGGCCCCTCATCAACTGTAGCATCCTTCGGAGGGGGAATACTAGCTAGAGGCATGACTTAGACGATAGCCAGTGTGTGCACACATGGTCAGGGGCTTTGGACTTGCGTCGTTAGAAGTGACCTTGACTAGTCGCTTGCGTTATGGTACTGTTCTGGTTCTGGTAGTGTCTTGATCTCGGCCTAGTCCTTGCGGTAGGTGACGTAGACAAGATGCTAGTAGGCGCAGCATAAGACGTCAGTGGACGTAGCTGGCTGTTCTTCTGGTGGTGAGGCACTCCAGTCACGTGACACGTGACTTTCTGCGGTTCTCTTCGTATTTTTTATGCGTCGTGACCTCGCGGCTACACTCGAGGTTAGCGTCCTGTCACATGCATGGCATTCTGATCGTGCATAGGGTAGTGTGCACGACGTTCTAGTCGTGTTGGCCGTGGTCTGTCTAGATTTTGTCGATCGTCCTTGCAGGTCTTCGTTTGGAGCCTGATGTCGTGCCGACAGCTCGGTAAGCTTCTGACTTTTCCTAGTTTAGAGTTCACCCTTCTGTCCTTATTTGGTGTAGTGTCTGCTTGGAGTAGTTTCGGGAGTCGAGGTTAGTTCGGTAGTCGTACTCGTCTGGTACGGCTTCTTCCCTTTCCTTTTAGCTCCCCTAGCTCTTAGCTTGTTCCCTACTCTTGCACCATTTCTTTACAGCTTTTGTAGTTTAGCTTTCCTGCTTTACTGCTGCCTACTGTTGACTTGTTACTTACTTGCTATTTTAGCATGCTACTGCGTATTTTCCAGTGGGGATCCGCGTGACCCCTACTGAGCTAGTGACACGAGGCTCACCCCTGCTTTTCAAGTGGTTGTCGTCGTCGCTGTTCATTCTGCTTCCGCGACTTTTGGAGTTAGCGTGCTCGTAGTGGCCAGCTGATACCTTCGTCGGGCTTCCCCCAACTTTCTGGTACATCTTTACGTTTCTGTCGACTGTACTTGGCACTTATTGTCTTTCCTTTGGACTTGACTCTGGGCTATAATTGTTGAATTTAAACTACTAATTAAAAAGTAGTTTTATTTCTGTAATTTTAGCAACCCGATCTAATGAAATTTAATTACTTGCTGCTATATCTGTCAGTTCAATGTACTACACGAGCTGAAATCCCACTGGTCCACTTGCCAAATAAGAATATTTTTTTCAGAGATTATCTAGAAATGTGCCAGGTGTATAAGTATCAAGTTCCAATCAATGGAGTTTGAGGTCACCTGATTCCATAAGTTCATCACATGCCTCAGGGAGATGTTGGTGCCTCGACGTGTCAAGGAAGTAGGTCAAAGCAGCTTCCTGGTGTCAGCTTGCAAGAAGTATATGAATGTATGAAAGTGCGTCGAGGTAGTTTCTTGATGCTCCGACATTGTCATGTTTCCATTTTAGGCTCTGACCTGAGTGCCTCGATGCACTCCTCTGTAGCTTCGGTGCAGAGTGATGATAGAGCCTTTGACATAGTAATGTTTATGTGCAGATTTTGAGCTTAGTGTGTCGATGCACTTTACTGACACTTCGACGTGGTAATGTTCAAATCCAGTTTCTAGGCTTGGTGTGTCGATGCACTAATCTGATGTGTCGGTGCACCAATCAAAACATGCTTGTAGAAAGCTTCTGTCTGCATGGCTGCATCGATGCACTTCACTTATTGCTTTAACCTGTTCTGGCAGCATATGCTTTCAGTTGTTCTGCTGCATTGATGCAGTCCACTGATGCTATGAGTACTGGCTGGAGACAAGATCCTTCGAAGCAGACACTTGTTGCGTCAAGGCTCCAATGAAGATCAACAATTTAACCGGCTTCTGAGAGCATGCAACGTCAACACAGTGGACACTTGCGTCGACGTCCTGATGCCAGACATAATGGCTTGTTCTCTTGAGTTCTCATGCCTATGTCGACCTGGTGGTAATCTTGTGTCGACTTCACCTTGTTTCTAGAGGAAGTTGATCTGGGCTTTCTTTCACTTCTTCTTCTTATTCACTTAGACTCCACCGCTTGGACTACTTTGACATATCACACCTTGATCTAGGCTTCTTCTATAGATGCATTTCAGATAGAATTACTTCAAGTGCACATGACAGTTTCCTTAGAAGACTACTAGCCTGGCCTTCATCTGACAACCTGTTCTTCAAGAATTCATCACATGGTAGAGGGATTAGGCATAAAATAAATCCATCAAGCATAAGACTTAATGCACCAAGGCAACAGATGAAGCATGAAATTTATGCACATGAAAACTCATGATATGACTTAGTATTCTACATCATCAAGACCATACTCATGGTATTAATGGTGTTCGACATCATCAACACCATAAATCATACCATAAGCCACAGGGGTACAACACCGAGCCCGTGCCTCTGTGAACGCATCCCAAGCATGACCACCGAGGTCTCACGGCACCCAATTCCTTTAGTCACAATGGTGCCCCCGACACCCAACTACCAGCCATAGCTGTGTCAGACTGTCAAAGTCTCACAGTGCCAACTCCCTTCAGTTACAACGGTGCCCTCGACACCAGACTGCCCAGCTACTCCAGTCACATCAAGCCCGCGGCACTCGACCACTCAACCACTCGAGTCACAACGGTGCCCCCAGCACCTGACCGTCTAGTCCAAACGACATCGGGTTACTCTAGCCCCAACGATGCTCAACAACTTCAGTCACAATAGTGCCCTTGGCACCCGACTACCCAGCTACTCCATCCACATCGGGGCCTGCGGTAGCTGACCACTCAACCACTCCAGTCACAACAGTGCCCCCGACACCTGACTGCTAGTCTCAACTGTGCCTGACCATCAGGATCTCCCCGGCGCCCAATTTCCTCAGCCACTCTAGTCACAACGGTGCCCCTGGCACGCGACTGCCTAGCTACTCCAATCTCAATAATGCCCTACGGCACCCGACCGCCCAGCTACCCAGGTCATTACGGTGCCTACGGCCCTGAATATCTAGCTACTTCTGCCCCAGTGATGCTCAGGCTCTCCAGTCTCAGTGGTTTTCGTGGCACCTGGCTGTTCTAGCGGCGATGTCCAGGGCACCCAACTCTCCCAGTTCCAACGACACATGGTCGCCCTAATCACAGCGGTGCTCAGGGCACCCGACTACTCCAATCACTACCGTGCTGATGGCACCCAACTATTCCAGTCAGAGTGATGCCTACGGCCTCGACTGCTCTAGTCACAATGGTGCCCACAGCACCCGGTGATCCCAAGCTCGATGACTTTCGATCGCTCCAGTCAGGGCGATACTCATGCCGTCCAACCGCTCCAATCTCAACAGCGCTCGGTCGCCCCTATCTCAATAGTGCCCTGTTGCTCCTGTCACTCATGGTGCCCACGCCATTCGGTCACCTCGATCTTAGCGACACCTAACTATTCCAACACAGCGGTGCCCACGGCACCCCAACTTTCCTGATTTTTTACACTGCCTCATATTAGGAATACAATGTGAAGCCCCTCTAGCGGCACCCTACCAAGTCATAAGTCTTTTGACGGATACGATGTACAAATGCGAAAATACTCGCATAATAATGCAATGACTCGATGACCATCACAAATGATAGAATTGTCCTGTGGCTTGCACACATTTGTAATCGGGCTTGTGTGCCCCATATAAACATCTTTTATGGCATACAGTTGTGTAGCCCAGTTAGGGAACTGATCCACATCCTCACTGGAACAAGCCTCTCTGCCCCTAGCTATCCCTGCTGTAACGACCCAGCATCCGGGCTCGGGTAAACCCAAAACCACTTGGATCTTGAGAGGCCTCCCAAGAGCTGTAAAGCTCCGAAGGGATAAAAGGACTGTGCGGAGGTGTATAGGAATACATTGAACTTCAAGATAAGGCAGTAAATAATTGCTAAAATAATAGAAATAAAATTACATTTTCCATGACAAATTAAAACTAATAGCTATAATAGCTAATAGAGTCCAGTCCAACTAAAGATAAGTATAGTCCAACAGAAAAGGGAATGTACCCTCATGTCGGGGGAAGCCCGACACTAGCAAAGCTGGCAACTAAGAATCACGAACTGCACCTCCAGACCACGAGGAAGAAGAGCAGCCACACTAGAAAAGTCAGGGGTGAGCCTCATGTCACTGGCTCAGTAGGGGTCTCGTAGATCCCCACCAAGAAACCAAAGTGGTAACAGGAGTAACAACAACAAGAGCAAGAGTAGTAAGCAGGAGTAACAACAACGGAAGTAAAGAGGAAAGACGTATAGAAGAAACCATGGCAACCGATTAGACCTCGGCCCTCTAAACTACTCCTAATCGGGAAAGGCAAAACTTCCCACACACCTGGTAGGGAGTTGCCTAACTAACCTCAAGAAACCCTGATTACATTGCCAGAACATGTCATGCTACACTAGACGTGTAGGCTCCACATCACGACCTCTCGGACGTGGGGAACACTAACCAAAACATCGGCACACACACGACCTCACAGTCGTGTATGCTACACAAGCCATCGTAAAGCCAGTCATAGCCTTGTGTAGCCAAATGCGTCCACTGACGTGTGATGTGACATATGATAGAAGTACATCCTCACTAGAAGCAAAGCCAGATGCGTCCACTGACAACTTACGCTGCGCCTCAAGCGTCTCACACTCGCCTCAAACACGATGACTGAGACACTATACTAACTACAAGTAATAATAGTAACAAGTGACTAGTCAGGGTCACGCCCGTTGACGGTTGTCGAAACACCCCTGACCATGTGTGCACATACAAGCCCAAAGCCTTGAGCCAGGCTTCTATCTAGTTCCCCCCCAGTAGGACTCTACCGCAAAGTAAGGGGGCCCACGGAAACTAGCCTAAAAGGTGTATCTCGGGAACTCGCCCCACCACCACTCCCAGGTGGGCTGACACGCTGAAGTGTCGTCAGGCTACGACTAGTGGAGGCTCACTAGACATAGAGACTCAACATAGAAACATCGAAGAATGGACAAGCTAATGGGTACCTGTCACAAGTACTACGAAGCACAAGGTAGTATACCGAACTGCTGCTAGACTCAGGATAGTCAACTAGACCTACACACAATGATCCTTGAGTCACACGACTCGGGTCAAGATCGTTCCACATCACGGCAATATACCGTTAATCCGCCTAGTCCCTAAGCCAAAATCACGATAAACCACAAGTCCTCAGCCCTTTGGCGACACAGAGGACTCTCGATTCCGTATAAGATAAATCACAGAACATGAGGAAACATCAAAGCCCTAAAAACATATAGGTACATAAACTGAGATAAGATGATATCTCTAAGCGTCCAAAACTAAAGTCTCGATCCATATAGGATAGCCGAGACACTCACGAGGTCACATGTCAACCACTGGGTCACAAACGGGTTAACTAGAAATCACAATGACCCTCGAAATCACACGAAACATTACTCAGTGCAATGGCACATTCGAACACCCTATAACATGGTCACAGTCCTCATAGGACGTCCACGAAATCCACGTACAATAGGCTAACCAAGGGGTCAAAGTCAAGCCAACTGACACGAGAAAAACACCAAACACTGCTCGGGATAAAACCACTCTTCTGGGACCCCTCGACACACAGATGTGACTCTCACAGAGCACCCAAGGCATCCATCGAGTCAAACGCCAACAAGGCACTGAATCTTGGGTTCACCGGAGCCTGAGACAACTAGAATAATACCTGAAAAATAGAGACCATTAACGCAGTGCATGCCTCGCGATAGTTAACGCACCCATATAGTGGGTTGCGATACCAAGAGAACGCGTCCAACACTTCCAATGCGTCAACTTACTAACGCGGCGTACGCTAGGGTCACATTAATTAACATGGCCATAGCCTCAAGCACGATAACACAATCATCGTCGCCATCTCCTGGGTCACGATAATAAAAGACCAGAACCTCAGGCGAGACAACATATAGATGTGCCCCTCATCTAGGTCTTGTAAACCAAGGATCGCTCCCATCACTTCGGTCGCATTCCCAACCGCCCTACTATTCTTATCCGACTTGAGATGCGGCGCATCGTTATTGCACGTTCTTACTAAGAATGCGGCCGACATCACCAGTGCATTCTCGTCCTAGTGCAAAACATGAAAAATCCACTTGAAAACCCATTTTCCACGCCCCAATTGCTTCTAAACTATGGGGAAATATCCCTAATCCCAATACCAACCTTCCACAAGCCGGAAGGGGCCAACAAACTACAAAATGACACGAAATGGGTGATTTTTCACAAATCAACCCAAACTGACTCACGAGGGAAATCAAACTCCTATCGGCCCCAAATCACGACAAAATACAATGAAACCAGCGGGAATGGCATCCAGACATGCCAGGGGTTCTAATGAGACCATTCAAACCGAAAATCGTTGCCTGAAATGACAAACCTGGGTCACAACCCCAAAATATGGTTTAGCCCTAAAAGCTGGAAAATCCGCTCAAACTCACACCCTTCTACTCCAAATCATGAGGAAATGTAGGAAAAGAGTAGGGCATCGGTCCCCCTACCTCAACCCAAGATCTCACACGCCGAAAACAATCACACAAGTAACCCACGTGGCTTTGAATCCATGAATGCGATCGTGCCAACGACAAGCTCCGATACTTACACCATCACGCCTCAGGTCAGCTCGACACCATCACCACCTTACCCAACTCCACCATGGTTGCACTCTCGGGAGAGAGGAGAAGAGAGGAGAGAGAATGGGGAGGGAGAGAATGAGAGAAACGTGAGGAGAGAGAGGAGAGAGGTTAAGGTTAAAAAGAAAAAGGGTAAATAAGAAATTATCAAATTTCCTCAAATCTAATTTTCTAGATGAAATTCTATTAATTTAGAAAAATATGAAAAAATAGCATACGCAATCCTCAGAAAGAGCACAACGCATCTGTAGCCTGCTCTCCTGGAGTGTTTGGCCTGACATTGCTCTCCTATTTCTCTCTGCGTTTGTAGGCATGGCTCGTAGCAGCGGAGATAGGAGTCGGTTCAGGAGGTCGAGGGTTAGAGGCGTGGATGAGTGTCGTATTGAGCGCACTGACCAGCCCATGCCACCTTTCCCTTCCCGTGTCATTGATGAAGACAATTTCAGCCGGATTGACTTCGGCTATTTGTGGGTTGCTAAGGGCCCGACCGAGAGCGTCGGTGACAATGATGGCCTCGTGGATGTATCTCGCATCATGAGGAGAGACGACCTTTACACATATGATCGCTCGAGAGGATATCCGCATCACTACCCTCTGGATCGTCACCTTTATAGGTTCCTCCAGAGCTTTGCACCGATCAGCATGGAGGATGATGACCCCTTACTGCCCGAGGAGAGACGCCACCTTGAGTGGGCCATACTGGCTGGTAGGGACAGCATGCATGGGTTATGTTCCCTGACATATCCGAGCTTTCCAGATGGCTTCACTCGGTAGAGACAGTACCCAGATCGGCAGAGTCTGGGCTTTTTTCAGCGGCACGAGAGCCTCACAGTTCTAGCTGCACCACTGGCTCCAGCGATCTGGCACATGCATGGACAACACAATACCATAGATCAGGTCGTGGATGGTCTCTTCCTGATGCCCTCAGGGGCGAGTTTTGCACAGGAGGAGTATGCTCATGATTGTAAGGTTGAGAGGGTTCTGGCGCTGAAGACCTCCAGTTGGTACGGAAAATGATCAGTTGTTCTGTCTCACAGCTATCACCGGGGCGCGATAGAGTGGCTCTGGGGCATCCTGACTGTCTACCGGTCATTACTAGACAGGGTGGGGATCCGTCATGCAGTGACGGCCGCTTTGTACTCCGACCCTTGTCATATAGGCCTGCTACAGCCCTTGGCAGAGAGATTCAACCGCCGGTGGAACACCTTCGTCACTGCTGGAGGAGAGACTTCTTTGGACCTCTAGGCTTTTCAGAGGATTTCTGGTCTTCCGATCTGCGGGAGGCCTTACGAGGAGCTGTCACTTGATGATTTACACCTTAGCTCCACTGACAGCACCGGGCGATATACTATGCCATATTGTTTTAGATTCTTCATGAAGACCTGGAGGGACCTGGCTCGAGTTGGCACAGATCGGACCCCTCGCACCCCGAGGGTGACTTTGAATGCATGGGTGAGCCATTTCTACAGTGGCCCTTTTTGCTTCCATGAGGAGTTTGCTCAATCTGGCACTACCTAAGAAGAATGCAGAGAAGTCAGTGTAGACATTCCTCCCCATCCACGCCACTTGCTTGTATCGGCACAGGATGGAATTCGAGGGAGCTGCCTCCCCTGACATACTTGATGGCCTACTTGGCTTATTGGCTGGCCAGTTTTGTAGTTCCCCACGGAGAGGACGGGGTCTTGCGGCCTGAGGTGATCTATCCAGCTTGCCTACTGGCATGTGGTCAGAGACTTGCAATTGCACCAGTAGCCCTGGCGAACATCTACCACTCACTTGGGGCTTTGTCTTCTCACTCATCGCCGCGGGAGAAGAATCTTATGCTGGCCACTCATTACTTGAGCGCATGGGCATGGTTGTTGTTTCCAGAGCTCTGTCGAAGGACTCTAGTTGACAATCCGATGGCATCGTTGATTTTTCTGTTCATAGGACAGTCGTCGCAGGATGCCGTGGTTCAGCTTGCAGGGGCCCGACGGGCCTTGTCTTTTGTCCCAGTGAGGAGAGGAGAGGGCCTAGCCCTTGACTACTTCTCCTATCTTTACCGCCCCTATGTTGGGCAAGAGGGAGGCACTGTTGTCAACAAAGTGTCTTCACATGCTTTACTCTCCTCCCACGGCTTAGCAGAGTGGGTTATATGCATCCGCCCTAGTGTACTAGTCTATCGGCGCTCTAGCACAGCTATACTTGAGCCCTATTACCCACATTGGTTCGCCAGGAACTTTGGGTATGATCAGGACATCCCTTCGAGTGCAGAGTTTCCTCTGGCCCTTCGACTGTACAGGCACAGGGATGTGCACTTAGTAGCGGCAGCGTGGCAGGGCTTTCTTTGCCGCGAGGTGAAACATGGGTACCCTATTACAGAGTAGGGGCGCAAAGGCCAGTTTGACATACATTATGCATGCTGGTGGTTCAAGGCTAGCAATATTTTTCGGGAGCACCGCGATGTCATTCGGGCCGCTGAGGAGCAGCGCTTGAGGAAGGAGGATATGCCTCCTTTGTTTGTGGACCCAGCCTTTATTAGATCCCATTTTTCAGGGGCCGCCCGGGCCGTCAGTGACATTGAGGAACGGTGGCGAGAGAAAGGTTGGACAATTCCTGTGGACAGCAGCTAGTATAATGGAACTTTGAAGCCCTTAAAGAGTACATCGACAGCAACATCCGTAGCCCCTTCTTCCTCTGCCTCAGGGGCAACCCCAGGCGGCCCTTCGAAGGCCTACTCTTGGTGGGAGGACTTGCAGGCGTCCTGCGGGGTGAGAAAGAAGTCTCAGTTGTCTCAGCCGATACTCGAGAGAGCACTTGGGGGCAGCACATTTGCAGAGTGGAGGGCCCACGTGATCAACGTCGTGGGCTGTGCAGGCCCGCTGGAGTACATTTCCGACCTGGAGATGGTGGTGACTCCTATTGCCATTTTTGAGATTATAAAGGCGGTAGCCCATGTCCTCCGATTGAAGCCGGAGCTGATAATTTTGAAGCCCATGAAGCCCATAGACACCGGACTTACACTGGCTAGGCTACAGTGTATGCTCTGACTTCAAACATGCACGGGGTTGGACTAGCTCCAATGTGCTCGAACTTACACTGGCTTAGCCATAGTGTAAGCTTGGACTCTGACATGCAACGAGCAAAAAGTGCACAGGCGTTATTATGTGCTTGGACTTTGCTAGTGTATGTGCTCAGACTAGGTGGTGTAGGTGCTCGGACTTGCTCTAACATGCAATGAACCAAAATGTGCACAGGCGATGTTATGTGCTCGGACCTAAATAGGACATACACTGTCTCTGCTATAGTGTATGCTCTGACTTTGCTAAAGGGCGAGCAAAACATGCACGGGTGCTAATGTATGCTCAGAGTTGCTGAGAGAGGGATGATGCATATGTTCAGACATGCAAAGCTTGTATAACAGTGTATGCTCATGCTTGCAGAGAAGGCTCAATGCATATGCTCAGACATGCAAAGCTTTTATAAAAGTGTGTGCTTGGACATACACTGACTTGCAACAGTGCATACACTAACATTAATACAAGACTAACAAGATGATGCATGTACTTGATTGCAAGTCGAGGACTTTGTGAAGCAGGGCAAAACATGCACGGATGCATGTTCTGAGAGGCAATCAAAACATGCACAGATGCAAGTTTTTATGAAGCATTCAAAATATGCACGGATGTAGCTTTTTATGAAGCATTCAAAACATTCACGGATGCCGGTTTTTATGAAGCATTCAAAACATGCACGGATGTAGTTTCCTTCCAAGAGGAAACGTGCACGGACTTGCTAGGCTGCTGCAAGGACAAGATGCACAAGGAAAAGTATGCACGGGGTTTAGCTTGCACGGACCATGTGAAGACATGCAAGGACTTTGCTTTAAAACCAAAACATGCCTCGGGTTTGGCTTCCACGGACTCTGTGAAGGCATGCAAGGACTTTGTTTGAAACACAAAACATGCACGAGGTTTAGCTTCCATGGACTCTATGAAGAGTTGCAAGGACTTGGTGAAGACGACTGTTCATGCTCGGACTCTGCATTCCTTCTAAATAGAATGTGCACGGACTTATGTTCTTGGCTATGGCCAGAACATGCTTGGAGTCAAAGGCACAGACTTAGAATGTGGTGGACTATTCATCCACAGACTTGGAAGAACAGCATGCATAGACTATATGAAGACTTGCAAAGACTTACAATGTAGAGACTATACACGCACAGACTTAGATGCAAGGCGTGCATGGACTTAAGATCCAACCTAATCAGCAATTTGTCTAAGTCCAAAATATGCATGGACTTTGATCATGCAATACGGTAGAATGTGCATGGACTTTATGATAGTGTACACGGACCATGCATGGACTTGCTGAAGTGTAGCCTGGACTCTACATAGCTAAGGCAGACGTGCTCTGAACATAGAAATGTGCTCTAAACTATAGATCAATGTTGGCCATCATCAAACCAAGGTTGTTGGCCATCATCAAAATAAGGTTTACAACATCTCTCGTCCCACCGTCTCTCTCTCCCTCTGTCTCTCTCTCTCACCCTCACCGTCTCTCTTTGTCCCCTCACCGTCTCTTCCTCATCGTCTCTCCATTTCCCTCACTGTCTATCCCCCTCACCATCTCTCCCACCATCACCCGTTCTCTCTCACCATCTCTCCCATCGTCTCCCTCTCTTTCTCCCCCACCATCTCTCCCACCATCTCTCTTTCTCTCTCATCATCTCTCCCATCATCTCTCTCTCTTTCTCCCTCACCGTCTCTCTCTTTCCCCCTCACCGTCTCTCTCTCACTGGCACACACACCATCCCTCCCTCCGTCTCTCTCTCACCGACACACCCCCCATGGGCCTTCACCGGTATGCCCTTCAGCGGGCCTTACCCGGCACACTCCTACCCCTCAGCCTCCCCGGCACACTCGGCCTTGTCTTGGCCGACACGCCCCTTTAGCCCTTGGCCGATACACCCTTAACCCCATACATGCTGCACGGACTTCACCCCCCTACATCGACTTAACCCCATACATGCTGCACAGACTTCACCAAAAACACATGGACTTAACCCCATACATGTTGCACGGACTTCACCCCCCCTGCATGGACTTAACCCCATACATGCTGCACGGACTTCGCCAAAGACGCATGGACTTAACCCCATACATGGTGCACGGACTTCGCCAAAAATGCATGGACTTAACCCCATACATGCTGCACGGACTTCACCCCCCTGCATGGACTTAACCCTATACATGCTGCACAGACTTTGCATGAACAACCTGCACGGACTTTACCCCACACGCACAGACTTTGTGTGAACAACCTGCACAGACGTCACCCCCCCTGCACGGACTTAATCCCATACATGCTGCACGGACTTCGCATGAACAACATGCGTGGACTTTCCCCAAAACCTACACAGACTTCGCCCAGCTTGCATGGACCTTAACCCCAACATGTGCATGGACTTTGCCCACCTTGCATGGACCTTAACCCCGACATGTGCATGGACTTCGCCCAACTTGCATGGACCTCATCCCATTTGCACTGACCTTGCTCGCACGTGCACTGACCTTGCCATTTGTACATTTCGCATGTGTACTGACCTCGCTCGTACGTTGTAACATCCCAGAGTTCAGGGTGCCGATAACCAGATAATATCGAATTACCGCCACCGAGGACTGGGGACGCCACCCAAGAGGCTGATGAGGCCCCTGAAGGGTTAGTGAGTTTGTCGAGGAGTGGTATAACGAATACGCAATGGTATCTCCTTCTCCTATTCGGTGGATTTGGTGATTGGGGGGATGTACTCGTGTATATACCCTTGGTCATCTCAGTCCGAAATCCATAACCCATTCTCCTCTTCGCACTGTTCGATTAGTCAAGAGGGAATGGTGAGCGTCGTCTCCAGCACACGGACGTCTACTTCGTGAGTTTCGCCTCTTCAGTTCATAAACCAATATCTGTGGGCTTGATCATGGATATTGATCTCGTCCTAATGCCCGGGGAAGGGGAGATATCTCGCAGTCTCTCATTCTAACCACTCAGTCTATGGGAAATCATCTATTGTTAATGATTTTCCCCGTGGACTAATGAGTGTACAGAATTCGGGTTAATCCCGACATTTGAAATCCACAGCCCCCTAGTGAGCCTTGTGGTGGCCGTGGGATGTGTGCCCCTCGTAGGCTAGCCCTCGGGGTTCCTTTCCTTATCGGTCATCTCGATCTGGGCGTGGTGTCGACTCGGGTCGCGTGCCCCTCGTAGGCTAGCCCTTGGGGTTTTCGCTCCCGTCCTATGTCATTTCACTCGCTCGCCTTCACCCATGGATTTGGTGCCCCTAGTAGGCTAGCCCTTGGGGTTCTTCCTATCCGTTCGGGTTTTGCCGGCTGTCGTTGTGCCGCCCGGTCCTTTAAGGGTCACTCCATTACGTGAGTACTCCCCGTTTCTCTCCGACACATCCTCCGGGATGGGGAGGTGTTGCTGAATTTTCGGCTCGAATAAGTAAATAAACTACTTAATAAATCTTAACTCGATAAACTCGCTCAACTCGAAATAATCGCCGCGCTGGAGTATGAACCTCGCGTGAGCTTGTGACCCGACTTCCGAGCTATCCGGGACTGACCCGATGCACTATTAATTCAATAAACACTTAAAAGTTTCTGGAACGCTTGAATAAACTTGAAAATAAGTCAGTCAAAATTTGATTTTCGAGAAATGGAGTTGAATCGGCGCCACGGTTCACCAGTGCGTCCTTGAAACGGCGCGCCCTCAGAGGATCGCGCCATTTCAAGCCCTTTACCTACGCTTCATGGTGCCGTTTCAACCCCTTTTCCTACGCGCGCCGCGCCATTTTAACGCTAAGGTCGAGTCATTTGCCGTTCGATCTTCCCCTTGCTTCTGGGGCGATTTCCAATTAATGGCAGAATTAAGTAAACCCTGTTAATCAATAAATTGGGTGATTTGGTCTATTTGAACTCGAATTACTTAATCCTCTATCCCTGCCTTTATGTTTTCGTCTAAGCATTCACGCCGCACCAATGCATGCCTGAGTGTGCGGGCTCTCGGTATATTAAACGACATTAGCAGAAAGTCGGGTAACGCCTGATCGGAAGCTATTGCTGTGCGTGATGGTGGTCTCCAGACCTATGTTCTCCGCCGCGTATTGAGAGTTCCACTCTAACAAATTACGCGTGATAGATTATAATATCTCACATGATCATTCGCATCCTTTATTTTCGCCTTGGCAGCCCTTGTTTCCCGGTAATTAATCAAAGGTTTTCCCTCCTAGCGAGGGATATAATTAACGCCATAGCTTTGATGATATGGTGGACTGCTGGTCCCGATCGAACCACACTTTCGCCCGACACGGGTCAGGTTGAGCGCATGATAAATTTATCACTCGTGTGACTGGCATGCCAATAAATAATAAAATAAATAAATAAATAAAAAGTGCATCACCAAGTCTGGCATGCCCGGTGGGACCAGTGTTACCTTTCATCTCTTTGCTGAGAAATCGGAGTTGCCAAGGCCCTCCCAATGGTTACTGATCGTGGTGTCGTTTGTCTTCACAGGCAAGTGATGACTACCACGACTGGACTAGCCGACGTCATTTTCGGCACGTCGATCGTCGCTGCTCATGCGCGCGGGTACCTGGCGGTGCCCACGGTGTTCGGCACCTTCCCTGCTGTTGTCGGCTTCCCCAACTTCTTAGGGTTGGCCTTCGTCGACATGCTAGAGGTAGAGCCCTCTCAGCCTACCAAGGAAGCTGCGAGGAGGATCGAGTCCTCGAAGGTTCGGCACCGCCGGGATTCGCCCAAGAAGCCAGCACTGGTCGCCAGTTGCTTGGTACACCATGCTGTCCCTGGGGCCCACCCCGCTCTCATCAACGGGAACGCTGGAGGACACCAATGCAAGGGCTTCCAAAAGAACTCTGTTGTGGTTATCAGACACCTCTCTCAGTCTGGAAAATCGGTGCTGATTGGCGGAGTCCGCATCTTCCTCGATGGACATGATGCCCGGGTGGTCCCTGATCGGGTCATCCCTGTCATCCCTACCCTCAATTCATACCAAGCCCTCGCTGGAAGGAGGGCGGAAAGAGAAGAAGCCGGCCACCATGGCCAGGAGAAGTTGGCCCCAAGGCCAAGGAAGTTCAAACAGGTGTGGGTCCCTAAGAGGGCCCAGCCTGCCCACCAAGTTGCTGTACTGGTCCGTCGTCATCCTGCTCATGACGGATCAAAAGTAAAGAAGGAGAGGGGCTTAGCCCCGAAAGAAGAAGAGGTGGTTGCGGACCCTCTACGCCGCGGGAGTTTTCGGGCCGGTGCCCGCCAAGCCAATGTCCCTGCTGTGGGACGAAGATTCCAACAGCCCGCCAATCGGGCTCGACTTGCTTACATACCTCCTGCGGGAGGTCGATAATTGTCTCCCGCATTACATCAAGAATGGGGTCAAGAAGAGATGACTGCTCTGGTCAGAAATTATTTTCGAGGGCTAGGCAATATAAGAAAAGACGACATTGTCTATAAACATTTATGAGTAGACAGAGACCAGCCTAATGCCAAAAGATTTTAAACATATTTTCCGCTGCAGCCCATTTTGCCAAGATGGTACAAATGGGCCATCCCAATTCCATGAGTCCTTGGAAGGCTCAGCTCGTCCCAAAGCAAGCTGAATCAATCAAGCCATGCACTCTGTTCACACTCCATAGTCATACCATTTCAATTGCTGAATTGTGCTTTACCATCTTTCTTTTCTTTTTTTAATCTCTATACATACAGGCCCAATCACTGCATTTCTAATATACAATAAAGCAACTATAGTCCTTAGTTTATAGTGCAACAATATTTAGCCACCACAAATATGGCTCATGTAGTCCCAACGTGCTTCAAATTAGTCCATATTTTATTGAAAAAGTGAAATAAGTCTTAGATGTTTTTTAATGGCCATATTCTCAGAGTTCTAACATATGTGTAGATGTGAAATGGACCTTGATGCCCCCAAGAGATATTGTTCCCAAAGCAGAGTTGAGATTTTGTCCTTGTAAAAGGACCCTTTGGGTTAAGAGGTGAAGGTTAACCTTATAAGCATTTGATTACTTTCTCAACATCTAATGTGGGACTAATCTTGTGGCATTAAATCTCACTACACGGCTCCCTTTGAGAAGACAAGTGAGTGCGAGCTCAGGGTTCCTACAGACAGCGTCATTGTGTAGGTGAGAGATGAACCTTGGTGTCCCAAAGAGGTATTCCCTAAAGCGGAGGTGGAATTTTATCCTTGTAAAAAGGTCATTTTAAGTTAAGAGATGAAGACCAACCTTATAAGCACTTAGTTGTTTTGTCAACATCCAATGTGGGACTAATCTTGATTTACAGGGTATCGTCTTGATAGTGGCCATCTCCTCCTTAGTCGACAGCAATGACACATCGAGTAGATGGAGTTGGCTGGTGGTGGAGAAACCCCAATCGTTGTCTCGCCCGACACCACCAACCTTTGCCAAAATTACACAGTGCTCCTGCCAGTGCTTGACATTCGAGACAGCGAGGGAGAAGTGGAGGAGCTGCTTCTTGTTCCAAGCCCTAAAATAAAAGGCTAGGGAATCGAAACCAAAGCAGGGTTGGAGGCTAAAGAAATGGCGGAAGAGCCAGGTAGTAGGGGGAGCTCCTAAGAGACTACAACTGTAGGCAAAAGCACAGAGGATTCTTCAAGAGTTGAGCGACAGCTGCCCCAGTACCAAGCCATAGAAGTGCATCACCCTATGGAGGAACGGAGGAATGGGAAGGCAGAATCCTACCTTGAAGGCTTCTACTGAGACACTACTCCCCCTAGGGTAATAGACGCCTAGATATAAATTTACGGTGGGGAAGAGGACGCCGAACTCCTTTGGGATCTGAAAAGCCCCCTTAGACCCAAGACTACATGGTAGGAGACTTTTAAAAAAGGATGAGAAGGCCTAGGTTGAGCTCCACAAGTGCTCGAAGCTCCTCCATGGTTCTCCTCCGTGTCATTGGAAGGCTCAGATTCCTAGGGGAGGAGAAGTCTCTTATGAAGGGCCATGAAAGCGACATGAAGAAGGAAGCAGAGGGAAACCTCACCGGAGACGAGAAAGCAAAAAGTAGCGAACACCGACTCCAGGGAAGAAAAGTGTAGAAGTCCCCCTTCAACTGTTTCCCACTCCTTTGTAGAAAGAGGCATGGTAGCGGTTCGTTGTGCTTCAACGGCCCAGATGGTGACCCTGGGGAAGACCGATTGCCACTGCCTATTCAGAGGGTGGAAAAATTGAGGGTGACATCCTCTTGCCGTTCGTGCCCGCTTCCCCAGAGGCGAAGGGACATTGCCATGATGACAATGACGTCATAACCGCACGAGTGGAAGCTGTCTTGTGCTCCAAGAAAGGTGGTAAGCAACGTGGAGCCCAAAGCTTTGAGACACGGGAAGATTCGAGAAGCATCTCTCGAACGCACCCCAGATAACTGAAGACCTCCTCGATAGGTCTCTACAGATTCCTCTCGAACATCGAGACCTCAGATAGCTGAAGACCTCCTCAGCATGCCTCTGCAGATTCCTCCCGAGCACTAAGCACTCTCGTTGCTCGGGAGCGGGGCTAGTGAGGAGGGGGAAATTCGCCAAGTCCACTACGTCCCATTATCAACCGGCCCACAATCCAAGAACAACGTCAACCAAGGCCCACTCGAAACTAGCCCAGCCCACAAGCGCGCACTCCGCATACATGCATGCTCTACACGTCTCGAGGCCCTCAATTGGGTGGCTGTTATCGCCACAATCGAGGAAATTACCCCAACAAGCATCGAGTCTCCACTCACATAGCCAAGACACTCGCCATGACACTGCTTTTCCAACTCTCAGAGCGCGGGCAAGGGGGTAACTGGCGATCCCATGATCTGGCAACGCATACTCCACTAATCACGACTCCGCTTAGTCTGGAAGTATCCCTCCTGTGAGAGGCGTAGTGTTGTAAACTTTTGGACAGGTCAAAGCTACACTGACGCGGCGAGCGGGTGCATACCCTCGCCTCCTCACTCACCCACGTCCCCGACCGGAGTCAGTTTCTTCAAATCGGCTAGGTAAGCTCTTGGCCCTTGCTCCCATTTGTGCTTGTTCATTTAACATTCCTCAATTGCACCATCGGTTAAGGGAGAGAGTGCTCGGTCCCAAGGCTCCATCGCCATTGTGTGACCACCGTGGATGTGAGAGAGTGAATCCGCACCCGTCGGCCATTGCTCTCCCTCTCTCTCTCTCTGCTCCCCTGCCGCCCCGACGGTGAGCTCGTGTTGGGGGCATCGACCCCCGTGCTACACTCGGAGCTGAGCTCCGTACCTCCTCCTCCGGCCACTGGTGTGAAGAGGAGCACGTCATATAAGTCATGCTGGCAAAGGCACTCGAGTGCCCCGCCACTCGGGCTCGCTCTCGCCCACGTTGTAGTCGCTCCTCCGTCGCCCGTAGCCTCTCCTGGACTACGGCGAGCTGTGCCCTGATAGCGACCAACTCTACTCTCTCTCGATCCAGCTCCTCGCGCTCCCTGGCGCGCTCTCTGCGCTCTATCTCCAGGTGGATGTGGATGTCCTAAACGTCCCTGGGTAGCTCCTCGCGCTGTCCCGCCACCACCGTAAGGCGCGCCACCTCCTCCTCCAGCTCCGCGACCCACTGGTCACGAATGGCGAGCTCTGCCCCAGCCAAGCGGCCCGGGTACTCGCGTCTTGTAGCTCTGCCACCTGCATTTCAATAAGTCAACTATCAGTTTCGAGTTTCATTTCCACATAAACATAATTGAAATTAATGTTGTTGACTCACCTGTGCCGCATGGTCACGCTCTGTCTCCTGCGAGCCCCGCGCCTGCTCCAGCTCAGTGATCCGCTCGTCGCGGGAGGTAACCTCAGAGCGCGCTACTGATAGCTGCCTCTTCCCCTCAATCAGCTCTGCTGCCTGCATCATATTACATTATTATTGATCTTTGGAAAAGAAAGAATACATGAATATTACTCAAAACAAAACTCACCAGCGCACGGTGGTCACTACTCTCCCTCGCAACACGGGCAAATGACGCCTGTAACTCCTCAGTCTGTTAGAAGGAAAAGAAAGAATTGAGTTTCTCTTATGTAAACATGTAAGTGGCATAATTGAATTTAAGTTTAGAGGCTTACCCGTGTGGCGAGCTCATGCTCTGCCTCCTCTGCCCGAGCAACTGCACCTGCGAGCTACTCCTCTAATCCCCCGGTCTCGGTGCTCGATCCCCTCGAGCTCGAAGCACCACCGGTCCCCCTCGCTACTGCTCCCTACTGGGCACGCTGCATCAAGAAAGAAAGATCATCAGTAGCTAATCATCAATAAATTAGGAATTCACATGCATTTAATTTAACCACTCACCAGGGTCTCTAAGTCAGCTCGTGTGGCCGCCAACTGGGCCTCTAAGCTGCGTAAATGGACCTGTGCATCCATCGCCACTAGGTCCCGTGCATCCTGCATTCATCACATAATTAGTTGCATAAATAAACACGCATCATATAGGAAAAGAAATGCATTTTCATTTGCTCACCCCTAAGACCCTCATCTGGGGCCTGCTGCCGTAGACCTCCCAGTAGCGTCGGAGGTACTCGAAGCTGTCGGTCGCCTGGGAGGTCACCCTGGTGCCGCCACGCTGCCAGTCCGCATACTGCTCTACGAACTGGATCCTCCAATCCGTGGCCTTTGTCTGGCCACGGGTCTTCTACCCAATCCCGTGCGGCTCTGCCACCTCGATCCACTCCTGGTGGAGGCCGAGGGTCCTCATCACCAACTGGAGGCGCAGGGGCTCAATCTCATTCAGGCAATGGAGCCAAATCTCACGCCCGAATAGAGGACGGCCTATGGTAACCCAAGGCTGACCCTCCTCAGTCATGCCTTGGTACGGTCTCCAGACCACCTGCATTCACATCACATCAACAATAGTTAGTCAGTCATGAATATTACATCATATGGATATTCATTCATTTCATATAAGACATAAGATAAGAGAAGCATACCAGTGAGGGTGGGAAGTCCCTGAACTCCTGTCGGAGTACATGTAACTCGAAGGCGTGCGGCGCTCCGCTCATGTAAGGCAGCCACCTCCTCGCCAAGGGGAAGGCACCCTCATTCTCCGGTCGCGTATCTACTCGCCTCATAGGCATGTATAAATGGCTCCAAATCTACATTTTTAGCTTGCATTAGTCACGTGCATCAAGTCAAGACATTCACAGTCATAATCATTTAGAAAGACATGCATACCTGAAGGAAGGGTGAGAATCCACTGACGGTCGTCTCGTGTCCTGTCCCGGTGGATAGGTCGGCTACCATATGTGCCAGCATAGCAGCTCCCCAGGCTTTTCTCCCGACGCTCTCGAGATCCTCTAGCATGCTCAGGAACCAGCAGTTCATGATATCTCCCTTCGTCCTGAGCATCAGCCTCCTGAGCAAGAAGAATAGGAACCGCCTCAAATCAATGTCCACCCGCTCTCTCTGGGCTGGGTCATGGCAGTAGGTGGCACGGGCCCTCTCTATCAATCTCGCCAGCCACTCGGTCAAGGTCTCCCTGGATCTCTGCCTGCAGTTCTCTAAACCCATGGCCGCGGTCAGGTCAGTCCTATAGATGGTCCTACACTCCTCCTCGGCTATGGTCTCCAAGCCTAGCAGACGCTCAGCTAACTCTCCATAATTAGGTAAGGTGACCCCGCTCACCGCCTCTCCATCCACCCTCAGCCCAGTGATCCTAGTAACATCCTCTAGGCTAGGAAGCATATGACCCCACGGCATCAGGAATGCCCGGCTAGATCTGTCCCATCTCTCTCTCAAAACCTGAATAAGGGGAAGGTCAGGGCGAATAGGCTCTATGCTAAGGAAAGCCCCGAAACCCATAACATCTACTCTCGCCCTCTGGAAGTCGGGTAGGCCAAAGTAAGCTACCAACACCTGGATCCAGGAGATCCGAGTCCTCATCAGGCCTTGGCGGCTGAAACTACAAGAACTCCTTCAACACCCAACCGGGACCACCTCGAGAAGATGAACCCTCGCTGGCATCTCCTCTCTGCTACAGGTCTCCCTGCTGCCACTGTCGGAAGAAATAATCAAACATGCCTCGAGAGAAATCGTCCATCCCTAGAGCTCACACACCTCCAGCTACACCCTTTGGAACCGTGGCTCTGCTCTACTCCTCTGGACCATCGCTTGACTCCCCTTGCTGGGAACGCGTCCTCCTCCGTGGTGCCATAACACACTTGGCATCAAGAAAACAACTGCAATTCAATAAAACACATGGGCCCTAAGCCAGTTGCCGACTGTACAAGACATTCATGGACCTTCTAGACCACTACAGTCATTTTAGATTCTTATACACCTTCACAACTTCACTCTTGTACCAGCTGTAGCGACCCGGGATCCGACTACAGAAAGGAACCAGTGCGTCTCGAACCTCGGCCCACCTCCCATGAGCCTGGAGACGCGGAAGGGAAAAAGGATGGTGTAAGAGTGTGTAAGAAGTTAAAGTAACTTCAGAGATAGCACAATATACAACTAAATATTAATGCAGAAATTAAATAAAAAAACTGCTACAAGGTCCAGCACATCTCATGTCCAAAAATAAAGTATAGTCAACAGAAAGAAAGTACAAGTACAAAGGGAAAGTACAAGTACACGGGGCATACCCCGACTTTGGCAAATGGTACTAACCTCGACTACTGGAACCACGCTGAACACCTGCCGCACCTCCTGAAGTGTCGGCCTCTCCTGAAACATGGTGAAAACATGCAGGGGACGAGCCTCCAAAATGAAGGCTTAGTAGGGATCCCTTGAACCCTACCTCGCACGAAAAAACTCAGTGTTACAATAGTAAAACTAACCCTACAAAGCAGTAAAGCTACGCTAGCTAATAGGAGTACGGTGGAACCGACAAGCTAGTATAAATAAATGAAAAATCCATCTATCTAACAGTACCGTACTACTGAACCTCGGTCTAGCAACCTCGAGTCTGAAACTACCAGGAGACAGGAGCACTACCCACTAGAAGAACGACCGGATGCGTCCACTGACGTCTTACACCGCGTCACAAGTGTCTAGCTACAGCGCCCCGCGCGAGACTCAGACACGCACCAGTACCACAACAAGGACTAGCTGGGGTCATGCTCATCAGCGCGTGTCCTCGGTCCCCAACTACATATACACACACACACACCATCTGCTCTAGGTCAGGTTCTCTAGCTGGTTTTCCCCCCCACCGGACTCTGGTGGCAAAGACAAGGGGCCCACGGAGACCAGCCTAAAAATTGTCTAACTCAGGTCACGCTCTCCACCACTCCCGAGTGGGTCCGCACTCACGTGCGCAGGAAAGCTACGACTAGTGGACATGTCACTAGAAGGCAGACTCTCCAGTCAACTGAAAACAACGTCTATACTAGACGGAGTACAGGGGGCTGCCCCTCGTACCAACACCGACTCACGATGACGTAAGCCGAAGACGTCACATCCCCGGACCCCACACGGTGCCCACACCTGGTCCCCACATGATGCCCAGCATCAGTCAGGCCACGGGTTAGCACGTGGATCGAGGTCCGCTCACCCGGGATTCGAATCGGCACGAAAAATCACCAGCTAAGTCTCAAACAATGAACGGTCCATCATTGGCCACTCACGGATGCACATCTGACTCACAATCGTGCGGGGGAGAATGGACGGTCCAACTCAGCCGTCTGCCACTCCCGATGGAAAACAGACCATAACGCGCCTACCCAGGTGCGTTATAGTGCTTAACGGACTAACATGGGTGCGTTAAGCCTCAAGTCACGGAAACGGACATAACGCACTCCTCAAAGGGCGTTATTTACATAACGGACCAGCCGTGGTGCGTTATGTCATGGTGGGAAACAGACTATAACGCACTCCTCAAGGGGCATTATGGACCTTAACGGATCAGCTCTGACGCGTTAAGTGGAGGGCAAGGGCGTTAAGAATAACGCACCTTCCCAGGGGCGTTAAGGTACATAACGGGTCTTCCCAGGCGCGTTATGTGACCTGGCCCCCAACGGTCAAATCCAATGATCGGAAACCATAACGCACCGGCCCTGGGGCGTTATGCATGACATAGCGGTCAGTCGTGCGATCGTTATGCCCTCAAAATCCAGACACGAATCATACGAAGCATAACGCACCTGCCTAGGCACGTTAAGCACATAGCGGTCTCTGGTACGACCGCTATGACGATCTGACGGTGAAACGGCGAGTACAACTTAAAATTTCCAACCACGCCCCCGTACCTCCACAGGAGAGGGGGAAATCAAGGGGGAAGCTTCCCAATGGCCCAAGACATGATTCTATGGCCTCGGATTGGCCAAAAATATGATGAATCACTAGATCGTGCAATCACTCCCCAAATCATGGGTTTGCCCTAACCCGCTCAAAAATGCCCCTCTTGGCCTCACGACGGGTTACAAACCACGGAAATGAAACGCGGGGAGTTAGGGAATGTCACCCTATCTCAATGGAGCGAATGCTCCGCCGAATCAATGTAGAAATCATAAGAAACGCCTTGGAAACCCTCGCTCCTTCCATGAAATCCCACGATCTTTACGCCACCATGACCGCCTCACCGTTGCCATCGTCGCCACACCGTCGCCCCACACCGTCTGTAGTTGGAGGGAGCTCGCCGTGCGATCGAATGAGAGAGAGGGGGAGAGGCGCGGTCACGTGGGGAGAGCCACCTATCATCTTTCTGTAAGCATAGTTCGCAGGCAGCATCTGAAGACCACATTGTCGAGTCTACCGAGGGACCATCCGGCATCCACTGGAGGTGAACCATACATCGACAGAAAGATCTTCAAGTCAGATTCGACTGTGAGGTGATCCCGCCTTCATCCGAGTTCGGGGCTGTCTTAGAGGTCCGTTCTTGTCAGAGCGCGCATCTGGCATCTGTGGGAAGACCAGAGCCCTATTGCAGAAGCTGCTACACCCACACCCCAACTCCCCTTGGTTCACTGTTTGTCTGGGGTGTTCCTCTACCAGTCTTCTATCCAACGCCACTGGCGGAGCCTCGTTTGGAGTCCGGAGCTATCCGTTCCAATTTTTCTTCCCCGGGTGCATAGGTCAATCCATTCAGAAGTAAAGCAGACACCCCTCCATTCTATGTCCTCTATATCTCTGCCCCGACCTCCCCTGGTATCCTTCATGGTTGGAGATCGAAGAGGATTCATCCACGGAGGTTTCTGTTTTGGTCCCGTACCATTTCGACAATGGGAGTGATCGTGACGGTGCCGCCTTCCTAAGAATTATTCTCCCTAGACTGCACAGAACTAGTCCGGCCTACTACCAGAGGTGGCTTACAGAAGCTCCAGGGACCACACCACAGCTCTCCTTGGCGTGCTTATCTGGAGTGGAGCCCCACCAGTCTTTTGTCCAACGCAACAAGCGGGGCGTCGATTGAAGCTCGGAGCAGCCCGTTCTAATTTTTCTACCCCAAGGTAGTAGATCAGGTCAGTCAGGATCCGTTCAGACCCCCTCCCACTCTTCTGGACATATCTCCATGCCCTGACCTCCTCTGGTGTCCTCCCTAGTTGGAGATCGAAGAGGGCTCAGCCACGGATACGACTGTTTTAGTCCCGCAGCAATTCGACTTTGGGAGTGCTCGAGACGTCATTGACTTTCTGCTGCTACGACTTCTGAGCAGTCCCAGTCTGAGTAGAGCTTCACAGTTCCAGAGTCAGCCACGACCAACCACGACAACGGGTTGTTCCCCAAAACTTCTGGAGCCTTCCTGGACCAGCCAGCAGAGTATTGGCATTGGTTTCGGCGTCATCCGAGTTCGTTACTATCCATGGCGGCATCAACATCGACTGCTGGTCAGTTCGTTCTAGAAGCTGGCAGAACCGGTCGAGTGGCTTTTCAACATCCTAGTGTTCTTCTCCCTCACCCCGCCTGGCCGGCTTAGCGTCCCTCCCTATGTGGAGGTAGTATTTTGATGTATATTAAGACCCCCTCCCCTAGTCCAACCCCTCTGTGAGGGCGTAGTGATTGTAATAGCAGGTCATCACCAGAAGCCTCATCGGCGCAGTGTGCGGTGATCCCGCACTCCCCGCTCGCCCTCGTCTCTGATCGGAGTCGGTGTCTTCACGCTGACTATGTGAGCTTCTGGTCACTTCCCCCTGCAGGTATTCCTTTCTTAACTAGTATCATCGCTTAGCTCCATCGGACGGTGAGAGAGTGCTCAGTCCCAAATTGCCATCAAATTGAGCGACCACCGTGGAGCAAGTTGTGAGAGAGACCCTACAACCCACGCCCTTGGCGTGCTGGCCGCCCGTGAAATTGGGCATCCCGGGCCCTTAGGGGTTCAGCCTCAAGCTTGTCAAATCTCCCGGAGCATCAAGGTCCCTTCTCGGACCCTCTCCATCACCATCGGGTTGCCCACGGGCACATGTGTGCGTTACGCGGGTAAGCCCGCTTGAGTGATATCGCCGGGTACGTTACTTGCTTGCAATTATAGGTCCAAGGGCATTGGTCTTGTGGCTGCCACCCCCATAGTGGTGTCACATCACCATGCATGTCTCTCTTCAGTAGAGTCCGAGCGTAGACGAGTCCGTGCATCTTTTTCTTGCAAGCAGAACATCAAGTCCGTGCATACTCTCCCTTTGGTTTAAACCCCATGCACATTTTCCTTTGACAGAACACAAGTCCATGCATGTTAAACCCCGTGCTAGTTTCCTATAGTCCTTGAACCTCTTCATAAACCCCGTGCACATCAAACCCCATGCATTTTTTACATACAACCCCTTTGCATACTCCGTCTGTCATCAAGTCCGTGCATTGCCTTGGTCATCATATGTTAAAGTCGGTGTATACCCTGTAGCCATGTCAGTGTATGTCTGAGCATACACTGTAATAACAGCCTTGCATGTCCGAGCATATATCTTAGGCTCTCACCAGCAAGTCTGAGCATATGATTACAACCATGCACATTTTGCTCGTTGCATATTAAAGTCAGTGCATACACTGTAGCAACCACAGTGTATGTCCTTAGAAGGTCCGTGCACATTGGGCCAAGTCCGTGCATGTTAGCTAAAACCAACCCCGTGCATCTTTTGCTTACTGTCCACTAATGTCAGAGCAGACACTGTAGCTAAGATAGTGTAAGTCTGAGTAGGTCTGTGCTATGACTGGCTTAGGTGCAGTAGGTCCGTGCACTTTCTATCACAGTCGGTCTTCATGTCTAAACATACTCCGCGCATCTTTCTCTGGTCGGGTTACATCTTTTAGCTAAACTAATATTTGTTTTTGTGTTGACAGATGTTATTTCACGGAAGATGAAGGTGGCACGTGATCCAAGATCTGATGCTGTGTTAGGATCGTGACACGTGTCAAAGCACTAGGGCAGAAATTCGTGGAAGACACACGCCCATTTGCTATTGGTATAAAAGGCATTTTTCTCCTTCTTGAAGAAGGTGATGTGAATAGAGAACACTGATCGGTGAGCCTCCTCCAATATCTGCCTTTTAAGATCGGCCAAATCTGGTACACAGACCCGGTGCTGGAATCGAATCACTCCATCTTCATCGCGAGTAAAGTCGATCTTTCCGATCAGTTCTTGCAGCTGGGAATCATCTTTTTGCATTTCTATCACACTGTCAAGCACTGTTGACCTAATGGTCAGTTGAGTCACAAATGCTTGACATAGTTGAGGCTCGATCACAGCCATGAGTTGCGCTGCATCTTCCATCATCTTCCAGTCCTGCTGCATCATAACCCTCTTTCTGCTGAGGGCATCGGCTACCACATTCGCCTTTCCGGGATGGTATCGCAATTCGAAGTCATAATCTTTCAAGAATTCGACCCATCTTCTTTGTCTTAGATTCAACTCCTTCTGAGAAAATAGGTACTTCAGACTCTTGTGATCAGTGAATACCTCGAACTTGACGCCGTAAAGATAATGACGCCAGATCTTCAATGCATGAACCACTGCGGCCAATTCCAAATCATGAGTCGGGTAGTTTCGCTCGTGCTCCTTTAATTGGCGAGAAGCATAAGCGACTACCCTTCCATTTTGCATCAATACACTGCCTAACCCAACCTTCGATGCATCGGAACTATAAATTGGTAGGACATTACATCCTGGGGAAATAACCCCCAATTCTTATAGCATCCTTTGTGGGTTTGTCTATTCCTGCCATCAGGCGTCGGTGGAGCCAATCGTCGATCTATTCCGGCACTTCTTCCTTCTCCAGAGTTGTCCGGCCGACACCTACTTCGCCTATTTCAAGGCTCGTTCCCATCATCATTTCATCAAAGTCTCCCGTGCCGCCTCTAATCGCAAGGGTTGGGCAGAGCGGTATGTATACCTCATCAAGTCGGAGGACTGGGAAGGAGCTTCCGATAGATGGATGCACAGGGGCACCCACCGCACTTGGCCTGATAGGAGGCCTTCCCTCAAGGCCGAGGGCCGCCGGAAGCTGAAGGAGATAGAGCGGTATCCACTCGGTGATGTGGATTTTGTTTTCACTCAGGCGCTGCTCCGGGAGCTGGGGTCGTGCCCCTCATTACCGCAGGGTACTATCCCTTTTTTATTTCTCAGATTGCTGCAGTCGTGATGGGTGCCTGACCGATTTGGTTCTCCTTTCAGGGGCGGCTGAGGTGCAGGGCTGGACCTACGAGATCGTTCGGCAGTCGCAGAACGTTCCCCGCCCGGTGGATCACGTGGCGCCGGGGGTCGGCCAGGTGTTCGTCATCGCCCCCCCAGCCGAAGTTGTGTTTGCCCCGGGGAGGTTGCAGTACCCGGTCCTGGTCGGCATTCCTTTGGTGGGCTTGCCAACAGCATCTGTGGCGAGTGGGGGCCCTAGCCCTTGGAGGAGCTTCCCCGAAGGAGTCCCCCATTCAGCTGGTGAAGGGTCCGACATGGCCGCTGGCAGTCGCGTCGTCTTAACCGACGACGACCTGGTGACGCTGGACACCCGGCGTCGGTCGCGAAAAAGGGCGAGAACTTCCCCTTCGGCTTGGAGTCGCGCCCCACCACTTCCTTCATCTGAGTCATTGTCTGCTGACCTTCTGCCGCCACCGTTGGCCCAGGGGCCAGTGGATGCGGCTTCTGCATCAGTTCCCGCGGCGCAAGGGCAAGATAAGGGCAAGGCCCCAGCGGTGGAGGGCACTGATGCTCCTCCCCTGCCGGCATCTCCACAGCGCAGCTCAGCTTCTCCCCCTAGGGGCTCAGCCTCTGGGTTGATCGGGATCGCGTCAATCATCGATCTCATGGGCAGTACTGGACACTGGCTCGAGCTCTCCAGACTGACCGGCCTTGGCGCCGAGAAGGAGCTGACCGTGGCAGCCGCGAGGAGTGCGCACCTCATCATTAGTGCCTTCGGCGCGTGGAGGCATTACTTCCAGAAGCTTGACTAGACGTTGGAGTCTAGCCAGGCCGCCTAGGTGGAGCTTGAGGGGCGCTTGGGGGAGTCAGAGGCGGCTCGTGCTGAGGACCGGCGGCAGTCGGTCCAGTTGGGACAGGCCCTTGCTGGTATGGAGCGTGCCCGGGACCACTTCCGGGAACAGGCTGACGCCGCCGAGGTGCTGGCTGCCAAGCTAGCGGCGGAATTTCGAGTCATGAAGATTCGTGCTCAGGAAGCCAAAGCGGAGGCCGCCACCCTGCGTTCCTCAATGTCGGCGACGGGCGAGGAGGCAGTGGAACGGTTCCGCTCTTCTTCGGCCTACGGCGACGAGCTAACGGAGGTGGCCTTGGAGTTCTACGGGCCAGCTCGTGACCGTGACTTCCGAGAGGGATGGAGTGCTGCTGTGAAGGCCACCACGGATTGCCTCGGTCGCGCGCCCCCCTCTCTCCCTCCCCCTTCGTCTCCTTATGGCCAGGAGGCCGATGGTGGTGAGGGGGAACCTGAGGACGCTGGAACTGAGGGGTTGGTGCTGGTGCCGAGCACTGAAGAGCGAGCACCCGCGGACGTCTCGGAGGCAGGGGGCCAGGTGGTGAACCTGGTCAAGGACTTGCCCCCCACTAGGGCTGCTGACGCACGTGAGCCTGATGAGACTGGGGCACGTGATGATGTACTCGGGGCAAACCCTTAGAAGGGTGTCCCTACTTACTCGTTTTGATGTTTTCCGCCGTTTCTGCCTAGGTGGCAGTTTTCTTTATGTAAACTTTTTGCTCTGGAATGGAAATCTTGTCTTTGTTTTGCAAATCTTGAAATCTCTGTCCACGAGTAAATGCTTTAAGTGGATAAGTGGTTGCTTAATTAAGACCTTGCGAATGCGAGGAGAATCTCCCACTATCCCACCTCTTACCTAGCCATGATTATTTGAGTTTCTAGTTAAGCTCCGACTGTGAAAAATGAGATAGAATTTTCCCAAGAGTTGTTCCTCATTTCCGACAAGTCGTGTAATTAGTAAGATTTTCAAGGAAGAACGGTGTCTAAGGAAAAATGTCTATTAACAAATGCTTTAAGTGGATAAGTAGTTACTTAATTAGGATCTCGTGAATACGAGGGGAGCCTCCCACTATCCCACCTCTTACCTGGCTGTGATTCTTCAGTTTCTAGCTAAACACCCGACTGTGAAAAACTTGATCTAAGCCTATTTAACAAGGTTTTCCATGAGAACCGATCTTGACGTATCTGTCAATCCAATTCCTTTATCGACTTAATGTCGTTAAATATGATACCTTCTTATCAACTTAATACCGTTAAACATGATGCCTTAAATCATCATTGAACTTCTCTTACAACTACTTGAAATCTTGTACTACTTGTTCCTTAAATAATAATTTTTGCTAGATCTATACTTTATTTCCTAAGCTTTACCTTGAAATTCTTTGGCCATATATACTATGTGGATGTCTAAATATACTTGGGATCTATGATCCATAACCACAATGCCTGACGTTAATGGGGCCCGGTCTGGTCCTAGGGAGAGCACCCGAAAGTACTTGTGCCCATGGGAGCTATTATTGACTTGGTGTGACATTGCATCGAAACATGTGTGTAAAATTTATTTATGGTATTTCACAATTCGTGAAATACTTGACTTACTTGAATACTTGAAAGTACTTTATTTACATGAAATACTACACTTGTACATGCTTGTGTGAAATGGTCAATTCCATGATAATACTTACTACATGATCGTTCTCTATTTGAATTTTTCTCTTGATATCTTTCTACCTGTGATTCCAATTAATTACATTTCTTTACTCTCTCTCTTATTCATGTTCCATATTTTAGTTTCGTTCTCAGCATAGTACAGTAACTTTATCTAAAATGTTAATTATTTAAAGTTGCATAGTATAGAGATATAAATCCTACTGAGCGTTTCGCTCACCCTACGTTTTCAGTTAATATTTCAGGTAGTCCCGATGATGAACCCCAAACAACTAGGGATGGGCAACAATGAAAAGAGGGATCAAGTTTATCTTAGATACCTAGATTTAAATTTATTACTCTCGCAAGAATTAAGTATGTTCGGAAGTTATATTATGCCTCTTGAGGCTTAATAATGTTGTAAAATTTTACTTCGATGAAATAACAATATACTTTTGCTGTTATCTCCTTTGAAATTGGATCTCCCTTATATGCATGCTCTGATCAACACGAGTGTTACGACTCGTTGTGCCTTGATATTCCGCGTCGAGACGTGACAGTCTTTGTGGTATCAAAGCCTAGGTTTCATAAACTCTAGGTTTTCCTTGATATAGGTTCTAAGGGTTGATCAATAACCTTTGATAAAATCTTGAATCTTATCGATGAGAATGGGTAGAGCCACGAGCTAAACTTTAAAGTAGGATAAATCAGGAACATAAAACAAACACTTAAGTTTTGTAGATGTTATTGTAGACTTAATTCTCACCAATGACTGTTGAGAAAGTACAATGGCGCGAGATGCAGCGAACGGTGCAAGGACTGACTCAAGCGCTGCAACAAGTAGCTCAAGGAGGAGCTAACCATGGAGTGGGAGATTTACATAAGAACTTCAAAAGTATGAACCCTCCCAAGTTCGCAAGGTCCACGGACCCAGACGAGACAGAATACTAGGTAAAGGAGATTCAAATGATCTTCCGTGTTATACAATGTGCGGATGAGGAAAAGGTCCCAGTGGCCACTTTCTAGTTAGAAAAGGATGCCCGTACATGGTAGGAGTCTGTCGAAGTAACTCTACCACACGATCAGGTGTTGTGGGAAGAGTTTGTAGAACACTTCAACAATAAATACTTCTTCGATATGATGCAAGAAAGGAAGGTTGCCGAATTTGCTTCCTTGAAGCAAAGGAATTTGACGGTGGCGGAATATGAAGCTCAGTTCACAAGATTATCTCAGTACGCACCACACCTAGTGGGTACCGAAAAGATGAAGGCAAGAAGATTTTTAAATGATATTTTGTTTCGCGGATTGTTGACGTTTTGTTTGGGATGGGTCGTGGGACAACCCAGCTTCCCGGCGTCCGTTCGCACGTATTTCGAGATTTTCACCGCGATCAAGGTAGGGGGATGGAATCCTTACTGCGTTAGGAACATTTTGACTGTTCATGCATGTCCATCAGTAGGCGTTTACATCGTTTTTGGTGCATGGGGTGATTTTGGGGTTTTTAGGCTTTTTGATGCATTAAACCATGTTTAGGGGTGGTATTTGTGCATGTTTGGATGCGGTGTAGTTAGGAAAGTTATGCTATTTCCTTTCCTCTACCCCTCTTCTTTTGATTTCTCGTCGATCCGGCTTGACCGGAGGGGAGTTTGGATGCAAACTCGTCCTTCGAGGTTTCCAGGAAGCATAACGGACCATCGTAGGTGCGTCGTGCATTGGATGGCGGACCTGGGGAGGACCGCTATGCCATCGAACGTTCAATAGGTCTGTTAGGTTGTGGAGCATAGCGGACTTGGGGAAGACCGCTATGCATTGTATGGCGGACCAGGGTAGGTGCGTTATACTCTGTGGTTTCCTGAGTGCTTGTTCATTTTGGGGTTCAGACAGGCAAGAGGAGACATGGAAAAGGAGGTGACAATGAAAGAGAGCAATGATAATCCCATCATCGACATTGAAGCTACATTAATGCTAGAGAAAGTTGCTAAGGGAAATGAGATAGCCGATCTGTCAGCCAAAGAGGTTGAGATTGTTGTTGGGATGAGGCCTTCATTTCAGCCTATAATGAGAATAGTGTGAGAAAGGGGGACGTGGAGCGTCGCACGAGCTCGGCTGTGGGGGAAGGTCAGCGAATGTGGGGCAAGCCAGGGCAGCTACGATGCTCAAACTAATCGATTGCAGCCTGAGGAGACATTGGGGTGGTCCATGGGCGGTGCAGGGGTCGGCCGAGTCAGCTACAACCAATAGTGGCTGGGGGCGATGGGGGGCTCATGGATGGCCGCAGGGACCAAGACAACAGTTTCAGCCAGTGTGGGTAGGCCGTGCACCTCCCACCCCCCGGGCGAGATCCAAAGGTAGCCAGCCGAGTGGAGGCACCCGATGGCGCACACTGGACTGGGTGTCATTGTATGGGAAAGAGAGAAGGAAGAAGAAGACGATGAGGGAGGGATAAGGGAATCGGGAGGGGAGGCAATGCAAACAGAGGGGGTTTGGCTGTGGCTGGAAGAGAGGGTGACAGGAAGAGAAGGGAGGAAGAAGGAAAGTGGGAGTGATGACAGCTAGGGTTTTGGGGGGAACCTAGCCCTCTCGACGTCTGTCGGGGCTCTCTCATCTTTCTCTCTTAGAGAAGGAAAAAAACACAAAATTTGCAACAGAAATTCTTCATCAATTAGAAAAGAGGACTACAAGACCATTTATATTGGTTGGCTAACTCTAACCCCTACCAAGACTCTCTGGGACCCAAATACCCCTAGATGCAAGAAAATAGTGTGAAAATCACACCAAAATTACAGAAAAATAGAAAGGAGACTGATAAAAATCAAAATACATACTAAAATTAAAAATGACTCTACTATCGCTGAACGTCTTCCTTGATGTAGTTGTCGCGAAGTACGTTGGTAAAACCCATTCTTTAATGATGCCGATCTCGCTCCTGCATCAGTTCACCACACAGGCTGAGCTGTTACCGTCAAGATTCTCGTGATAGTGAAGATAATTGAATTTCATAAGTAACAAATATCAATGAAAAATGGATATGAAGGAGCATTCACTTGATCGGACTCCTCTACCTATGCAGTTGATTGAGCATCTACACATCACTGCAAGAGCACAGTCTAAAGTTGCCAACCAGCACTTCGCCCCAAAGAAGATAACCTTCAGAACGTCAGAAAGTTCCCCTAGGTTCATCTATGAAGCTTCCATTAATCCATACCAGGTGCACCAAAGGGAGGGTGACATAATCATGGACTGAACAGTCTTCTCACTCCTAATGGGGAAATAATGGTTTTCACGGTCTGGTAACAAACTCGATGGATGTTTAAAGCCCGTCAATGACTACACTAGCTCTTGCACAGCAGCGGTCAAATAAGATTGATAACTGCTCAATTCAGAAACAGGGGTTTCATAGACTCTTATTCCTGGCCAAAGAAGACTGTCGCAAAGTAGAAGCTTGAAATTCATCACTCCATCACTCTCCAATAGTCTAAGGTACTTGCCTTTATCAATCAGCACTTCAACCACCATCTCTTAACGCAGAAGTAACTCTTGCTTTACCGGTTATCATCATCATTATGGATGACAGCTTGGTTTCATGGCCCAAGAAGACTGCAAAACCAAGCTGCAGGTAAAGCGATTTCTTCTAAACCCTACATCCAAATAATATTACCTTCACTCCAATCACAACACTGATTAACTATTGTTTCTTCAAATACAGAATCAAATTCACATTGCAGATCCTCTAGCCAGTATATTGTGTGGCATTAATGATCATCATATAATCTCAGGTGCATCATTTTCGGCTCCAAGCATATAGATTGCCCACAATGTCAGCCAATGCCTCCAAATGTTCAACATGCTTAAGGAAAGACGGCTGTAAGCTCCATCTAGTGGCATCGAAGATTCTTTTTTTCCTCGACTGTCAGACACAGGCAATCCTCAACGAGTTGTCGGTTACTCCATTACTTCATTCTCTCAAGCCATCTCCTGCTTAGTGATGCCTTTTATTTTACGGTCGATGCCGTAAGAATTTACAAGACTGTTCATAATATAGAAAAGCTTTATTTCACAGTCGGTTCGGGGACATAACCAAACCAAATTGCAGAATCTTAAAAAAACTGTCCTTCCTCCCCCCTATTGACAAACACAGTTGAAATTCAATCCCGATGCTATCATAGCAATCCCACTTGCAATTCAATAAAATGTTTTCTGAAAGTAATTTCATGAATATTAAGACATTTTTTAGGTTTAAATAATGATGGCAAAGTCAGATGGGAGTGGGTATACAGGTGAAAGAAGGTATCTTAGGAAGGTAATGTGATAGCATCATGCTAAGGGTAAGCTACATAAGCAATATACTGATTTTCCTCCCCAACAACGGCTTCGATATGGTAGCATCGTACTTTGTAACGATCAAGACTGGCAAGTCCATTGATCCACACAATTGTCCATGTATTAGTAGAAGATTCGGCAAGCTACTGCAGCACTTGCTTCTTCAGGCGGAACTCCGGGTTGAGGAGTTACTCGGAATGCTGCCAAGATATCAGTATTTTCTGTCTCATAGTCAAGAGTATAATAAGTCAATTTGTAATCTTTAACACCAGCTTAGAATTTGTAATTATCTGACCCAAGGGAATGTCAAAAACATCCAAGAGATAAGTATTATAGGCTTATTCCTTTTTCCATAGTAACACTCGAGTTATAACAAATTATCATTGTACCCAGCATAGGGTTTATTCTAAACCATAGATTCCTCATGGATGCTGGATCCTAAAGGCGCCATGACTCCATGTGATATGCTTAGCATGACACTAACAAATTTTAGAGAATAACTAAACAACAGTGTGCATTTTCCATACTAGAATTATGCTCATTCCAGAAACAGGAGAAGAACAGAAAACCTTATGACATTACACTTACGATCACCATTCCTAGTAATGATGTTAATTTCCCAGCCAATGATTAACTCATTTAATAAAAACAAATAAGTGAACTTAGACCAACATTACAAAACTATAAACTGAAAAGTGTTGCATAGCACGTCACGTGAAAGATTCATATGCCTGAAGCAGTGTAAGTCCTTTCTGGCCTCAGTCATCTGGAGTTTCGGTATGCCATCAGGCATCCTCTGCTTTTCAACCCCACAGGTCTCAACCCCATAGCCTTACCCTCTTAGGTATGGAAAGCTAAAATGTGTAGCTTCTTCCCTAGATGGGATGGCAAACTCATTCCCACATTTCAAGTCAAAAGCTGGCTTCTGTATGAGTCCTTTTATGGGCGTGTTTGCTCATGCCTCAAACTAAAAAAAAACTCTATAATTCAAAGAACAGCGAAATTCTGTAAGGCATCACACCATAAACCATTCCTAGTGAATTGGAACTGTATATTAGATCAGCTCCAATTCAAGCGGAATGCTCACTTGCTTGAACTCAGGCTGACTTGTAATGGAATAACAACCCAAAGAGAACAAGAACACTTCAAGTTAGGCTAATGTTATCCTATGTAACAGAATGGAGTACACATAAAAAGGGGTACACGGTTAAAAAGTTTTGCATTTACCTACTCGGACAGGTGCAAACTTGCTGCGCTGAGAAGAATGAAACTGAGCATATGCATACATAAGCTCAAGAAGATGGCAGCTATGTTTGATCCACGCTTGCTAACTCACATGTGGTGAATTGGATTTTAATTTGTGGTAGGAATAATAACTCTAAAAAGGATAGGAGGGAAATCAGAAAACTGCCACTCCTTTGTTCTCAATGTGAGGTGGTTCTGAACGTCAGGGGCAGTATACCATTCTTCTGTTTCAAGAAAAATCTGGGATTAATTTGATGCCAGCTTCTAGGAATCTGCATCTTGTTCTCAAGCATTGCCTAAAATGGTTTTTACGAGCTTCTCAAGTCGAGCAACCTCTCCTGCACCCTTTTAACAGCTTTAATGGCCATCAATTAGTTACTGAAATACTGATTAAGTACATTCTTGTGGATAAGGAACGCCAATTCCGAACGTTGCAAGCAGAAAACAATTATGCTCGCCAGGAGCAAATATGAGTTTAAAATAATCCAAAACCTAAAGGGCAAGGGTGCAGCCGCTAAGCATTTTCAGGAAATGGAAATAGTTTATAGCAACTAATCTTACCACCTACAAGAGCGCATACACCAAGCCAACTTTCAGCATTTTCTCATACTGTTTTAGACTTAAAGCATCTAAATAGCAATCCAGGCTAGCCCAACTAAACAGGAAAGCATGCGCAGAGATTTAAAATGGCAGACAGGAATCCCTCACGTTTCAATAGGCCTTTCCTCAAAATAAAACATCTCGTTCCGGTCCCATCACGGAGTAGTAGGGCAAAAAGGCACGAATTCTTCCAGCACAAGAAGATGACGTCAATCTGCACCAGACATTCTATTCTACTCTTTCACCTTGTTTAGTTTAAAACAAGGCTCAATCCGTTTCTGGGGCCGGGATCGGCCGATGATCCAACTATGGTGAACCAGGAAAAACAAAAAGGAATGCAGATCCACCTAGAGCCTTAAACGGATTTCATAAGTTCAAGCAGAGAAAAGGAAAATTACCTAGACAGCAGGGATCCTAAAAAAACCAGCCATCAAACGTTCCACAACAAGAGCAAACCAGGCAATTACGAACAGAGCGAAAAACAAAAACCTAACGAATTTCTACAGATCGACGAACTTCTTGTAACGGGACAGATCACTGTCGCCGAAGCCGGAGGAAAATCCGATCTGCTTCAGCTCCTACGGTCGAAGTCGAACACCGTGCAGCGGACAAGATAGCGACTATAAAGGCCGGAAAGGGGACACGACATTGGAGAGAGACGAGGGAGAGGGCTTCCAGAGAATTCGCAAGGAGACGGGCTCGTGTCGGAAACCAGAGGGCTTTTGACGAACTTTGTGGGTTACCATGTGACGGCCCGGGGGGGTTATACATCGCCGGTGGAGTGGCGCGAAGAGGGGATAAAAAAGGAAACTATCTCGGCTGTTTTTTTTGTGCCTCCCACGTGATGCGATTTGTGTTACACTTATTTTAATTTGATTTGTTTAATTTTATTTAGTTAAATAAGATAAATGATAAAAAACATCCTTTAACAATTGAGCCAATTTATTTAAAAATAAGTTCATCTCTATTAACATATTTTAATATGAGTAATACTTTGTGCCCTGCGGTGCACAAAATCTAACTCAAAGTGTAACCTCTCCTCTCATTGGTCTCTCAAAAGTTAAAATTATCATTTTCAATCTAAAAAGAGCACCTCGCGTCAGTCCTGTGTCAAATACGGTCGGCCCATTTTTTTACTCGACAGAAAAATACAAGAGTGAAATATTTTATCATAAGACTTGCGCCTTATTGGGATTGATCTCGATATCCCTCTTACTAACGATGAATCCTGGTAATTTCCCTGATGAGACACCAAAAATGCACTTCTTAGGGTTCATTTTCAATTGGTATTCTCGTGATCTCTGCAGAACCTTGGCTAGAACCCCAGGATGTTTGATCCTCATCCTTGATATTACTACCAGGTCATCAACATATACCTCAATATAAATGTGGATCATATCATGAAACATAGCCATCATGGCCCTCTGATAGGTGGCTCCGGCATTCTTGAGTCCGAATGGCATGACCACGTAACAATAAGTGCCCCAAGCTGTAGTGAAAGAAGTCTTCTCTTGATCCTCCTCAGCCAGGCGAATTTGATTGTAACCAGAGAAATCATCCATAAAAGAGAGAGTCTCGTATCCTGCCGTATTATCAATTAAAACATCTATGTGAGTGAGGGAGAAGTCGTCCTTAGGACACGCACGGTTAAGGCCTTGGAAGTCTATAAAATTCTTACTTTTCCATCCTCTTTCATAACCGGGACAATGTTAGCCACCCAGTTGGAATAGAGGACAACTCTAACAAATCTAGCCTTATGGAGCTTATCGACCTCTTCTTTCATTTTTAACGCCATGTGTGGGTGGAAATGTCTCAACCGTTGCTTAACCGGGACGGACCCTGGCTTTAATGTTAAGTGATGTTCGACAAGCACAGGGTCCAGACCCGGCATATCTTCGTAACTCCATGCAAACGTGTCCTTGTATTCTTGAAGAACTTTAATGAGTGCCTCTTCTTTAGAGGGTGGTAAATTTTTGCTAATGAGGACAATCCTAGGGTTTCCCTCAGTACCCAAATTGATTTCTTTGGTAGGTTCTTCCCATAGTGTTTGGTCATCATCAAAATATAAAGATCAACGACAATCACCCAGAGGATTCAACAATCTCCCCTTTTTTGATGATGACAAAATACTATGTGGTGCATAAAGATTTAGCAAAAGAAATTTTTTTTACCACATTTAGTATGACCAATACAAGCCAAAAACTTCAATCTTCCTAAGAGATGACAGAGCCCACCAAGGAATAACACCCCAAACAAAATAGATGATTTTCTTCCATTCATCCACGATGTCACAACCATAATTATGAATTCAAGCTGGTTCCATTTCATGCACCATTAGGAATTAAATCAGAAGCACAAAAGAGTGAACATGAAACTTCATTCACAGATTGTAAGATTGGCCAAAAAGAGGCATCCACCCATCTGTTTTGTCGACCACAAGTTTTAAGACATAAAGAGCTTGAGTTGATGTTATTACATGCCAAACTAAACACTATGAAGGATATGCAATGCCATGCTCAACATACCAACTCACATACTATTTGATGATGACTTATGAAAACATTCATTCAAATGAAGCACACAACACACATACTGATAGTATCTAACAAGCACACATCACATAATTTCTCCCCCTTTGGCATCATCAAAAATAAGGGGGAAACTGGTTAACAACTGTGTTGTCCCGTTGGAGTTGTAAGATCTAGATGGACCCCAGAGATGATGGACTTAGTGGACGTCTAATGTAATCCACTATGTCTCGAAACAGTTGGGTTTATGCATCCAAAGCTTGAGTGTTGGAATCAAGAGTTATGGATATATGATGGAAAGACTGAGTGTAGCCTTCGTGAGAAAGTTTCAAATCAGTTTCATCTTTGGTTAAGGCATCCATTCTCTCCCCAAGCTTGTCCAGTTGATCTTCTATTGTGTCTAAAATCTGGTAGTGAACATGTGTACCACCTCAGAAGACATTCCTTCACCACGAATTTCTTGTTGTGGCTGTCCTCCTCGTGCTTCATCATCTTCATCATCTTCTTCTGAAAGAGCTGCCATGGTGCTACTTTTTATGGAGCGAACAAGAACACCATCTCGAATTTCATAACTCATGTTTGTACATATGCTGTGAATAGAGTCAATATCTACATCACGGAGTATTTGGCAGGTTTCCTTTGACAAGTTAATTCTGACATATTTGAAAACTGCTGTTAATGTAGCTGCATATGGAAGAGTCCTATTCCCGTGCTTCAAGCTAGTTGAGATATAATCAAGCATAATAGAAGCAAAATTGATTTTTATTCTATTCAGCAGACAATAAAACAGGAACATATTTGATTACGTCACCTTGTCTCTTCCTCCACCCCTTGGAAGTAATATGGTAGTCCAAGGGCTTTTCCAAGCAATTCGGCTGTGATCTGAATCACTTGCCCATTTACAATCGTGAAATCCTTGTTGTCCTTAGCCGCCATATTTCCAAAAAATTGGTGCACAAGTGAGTAATAGACACGACGGTGTGCAGGCATGAAGATATCTAGGTTTTGCTGACTGCTAATGATATCCACGAGACCCGGTAAATATCTTTATAAATTCTTAAAATCTATCGCGCGATGGCGGAGTACCTTTCTATCCATCACTTTTTGCCCGGATGACATCGCATGCTTTTCTAAGGTCATGTTTGGTATCGGGATAAAGGGTGATGAGAATAGGCGCAAGTCATTCTAGGTTAATTTATTCCTATTCTTATTCTCATATGCGTTTGGTATGCGAGGGGATAAGTTGGTGTGTATTCCTATTACTCGTTTGGTAAAAAATAAGGATAAGAATGAGGATAGGGGTATAAATGGACACTTTTGTCCCTGTTATCCTGGGTTATGTTATTCTTCATTTGGTAGGGATTAAGATGATTTAAATAATTTTTTTACCTTCAGCACCCAGTCTGGAATAAAGTGCATGATCATCAATTACAGTCTGAATTACAGAGCTTTGTAATTCAAATGGCAGTCACATCCTTGTTTGGTCTTTCACAAACTCAGGCAAATTTAGCATTAAATCTACCTACAGATTTATTAAAGGGCAAGCGGTTGACTCAAATGAACAAATGTTCAGCAAATTATGGAACCATAAATTTTCGCCGAGGGCAGCCCTATTTTGTTGGAAAATCTTTTAGAAAGTAGTTCCAGTTGACAGTAGAATACAGTCAAGCGGTGTTAGCATGGCATCTAGTTGTGTTTGCTGTACTGCTTCTCATGAGGTTGAAGATGAAGATCACCTATTTGTCAACAGTGAACCTGCTAAATACCTATGGAGTAGGTTCACTCCCTATAGACACTTGTCTGGAAGCCACTAGCATCTGCAATCGGTTGAAGCTATCCTCTATTGGGGTTAACATCAACAAAACTAAAGGTTTCATCTCACTGTTGGTGTCTCTTTTGATTATCTGGAAAATATGGGAAAGATGCACGATCTCACTAGTAAAAATAGAGGAACAGAATTAGTAGCAAGAATGGAGCTCAGATCTGGAAGGATTCCAGAACTCCAAGAAAGCACTAAGAACAAAACTAAGGATTGTAAGCTAGTTCACTGGAGAAGGTTTTGGTATATGATGGATGATCGTCTCAATGATCGATTCACCCCTTTTTATAATGCTCTGTAGAGCTCATGGTCATATGAATTAGTGGCTGGGGTTGTGCCACATCAGCTTTTGGCCAATCCCCAAGTATTTCAAAAAATGTCTCCAAAATTTCAAAGAAGGTTAAACTAATGTAACAATTCAGCTAATGGACAAAATTAACTGGTTAACTTCCCTCATCCGTCGATTTGTGGGCTGGACCGGTCCCAGCGGTTGTTCGCTCACCCGCTCACCAACTCGGGTCGACGCATCCGTTACAAACTCCTCCCCCCTTTTAAAAGGACCTTGTCCCCAAGGTCAAATGAGGGGTAGGATGCTGTAATTGTATAGTAATCCTCCCAGGTTGCATCTTCAGCAGCTTGACCTTGCCATTGAATTAATATCTAAGATACTGGTTTGTTTTCCCTTTTAACCATGCGTCTGCCCATCAACTGAAATGGTTGTCTGTCAATATGTGGTAGGAGATCTGGTAATGGTAGACTCTATGTAACAGTGTCTCCTACTTTGAGTTTTAATTGGGAGATGTGGAAAATAGGGTGTATCTTGGAATTGGGTGGTAACTGCAATTGGTAGGCAACCGCACCAATGCGTTTGGTAATTTGATATGGCCCAAAGTAACGAGCACTGAGTTTGGCATTGCTCCTTTGTACCACAGAATGATGTCTGTAGGGCTGTAATTTCAAATAAACCCAATCTCCAACCTTGTACTCCTTCTCAGTATGATGCTTATTAGCCAATCTTTTCATTCTCTGTTGAGCTTTGGACAGATTAAGCTTGAGTTCATTGAGTATATCATCATGGGTACGTAATGTTTTTGCCACCTCTTGTACCTTAGATGTGCCCGGAACATATGATAGCAGTGTAAGTGGAGAAACTGCATATAGTGCTTCAAAGGGAGTTGTGCCAGTTAATGAATGTATAGAAGTGTTATACCAATATTCAGCCCATGGTATCCAGTGAGACCATTTATATTGTTGTTGATAACAGAAGCACCTGAGATAAGTTTCAAGGCATTTGTTTAAACATTCTACCTGACCATCTATTTGAGGGTGGTAGGCACTACTCATGTGAAGTTTAACCCCTTGTAGTTTGAAAATCTCGGACCAGAAGCGACTAGTAAATATAGTGTCTCTGTCAAAGATAATGACCTGTGGTTCCCCATGTAATATGACCACCTGTTGAACAAACTTTTGTGCAGCTGAGACTGCTGTGTATGGATGTCGCAGGGGGGACAAAGTGGGCATATTTAGTAAGGTGGTCAACAACTACCAAAATTGACATTTTCTGATTAGAAGGGGGTAGGCCATCAATGAAATCCATATGTATATGTGTCCAGACCTTACCAGGAATTGGCAATGATTGTAGTAGTCCTGCTGGGTGCTGCTGAATATATTTATTTCTCTAGCAAACATCACACTCCCTAACAAATGATCAGACACTATGACTTATACCTGGCCATTAAAAGGATCTTTTAAGTCTATGCAATGTTTTATGATATCCCGAATGATCACCCTCAGGTGTAGTATGGTGGTGTTGTAGCAATGTTTCTGTGATGGGGTGGGACTTGGTTAATAAAATTCTCCCTTTATAGTAAAGAATGTCACCCTTCAAAGAGTACTTGGTATGGTTCAAGTCTCCTGAATGCCAACGTCCCAAAAGAGATTGAAATGTGTCTTCATTATGGTATGTTGCTTGGATTTCAGTAAACCATGTCGGAATCACAACAGAAATAGCAAGACAAGCTGTGGAAGTGAAATCATCATGTACCCTGGATAGTGCATCAACAGCTCAGTTATGCGATCCAGACTTATATTCCAGCTTAAAATCATACCCCAACAGTTTAACTAACCACCTGTGGATGCACTTCCTAACGATTGGTTATTGTGGTTCGTTTATTGGTTCATTAAGTGCGTGGGCGTGCCTGTCACAAAGTAATAATTTATTTGGGCTCCGAAGAGTCACGGGTGCGCTCGATCTGACTCCGTCAGATGATTGTGTGATTTTGTTCGGGACCAATACCCGTCATACCATAAATTGAACAGTCCGATTGGCTGAGAATTTCTTGTTCTCAATTGTTCGCCTTAGCTCTTCCAATAAAACTTGATCTTTAGACTCCTATTTTTCAGCACATATATTAGGTATTTCTTTTACCGAGTGGTTTTATGAAAGTATGGCATTCGTTCCCTTCTCTTGAAAGGAAGGTGTAAAAGATTATCCAACATATATCCATCAATTGAAAAGTTACTTGTGCTCTCTATATCTAAGTCTTGCTCGACATTTCAACAAACATAACATACACGGCAAGTTTATTCGGGTCCAAGTTAACATAGTCGTGTTTAAGTTGAAAGTGAAAGTACTCATAACTATTTTTTCTATTTTTGGGCACAACTTTCTCTTCCTGAGTGTTGTGGCTACACACGGTTGCATGAGAACTGTTGCTTTCCTTTTCCTAGTGGTTTTAAAGAGTAGACAATATTTTCTTCCTTAGTTTATCTGACTGCATTTATTTTGTTTGTTGGTTATGACAGGAGGCAAGTTCTCCCTGCTGTTCCGCATCTTCTGGACATTGTTCAGGTCATTGTTCTATGAAGGCTTTCCTCTGATGCACGTTCTAGTTATGTAGAAAAATGACTAAAATGATGGGAATTAACTCTCAGCTGTGTTTGGGTGATGGAATAAGTAAAACATTGTATTCACTATGTTTGAATGGTGGAATATGTGTGCCAATAAGATGAAAGATGCAGTAAAATATTTCCTGCTTTATGTTGGCCTCAGTGGGTTAGGATTTGTACTGAGGTTTTTATTCCAAGGATGGTATCTTGGAAGTAACTTTAAACATAATTGGTTAAGGTGTATGAGTTGGATGACTAGCTATATCCTTCTTAACAAGGGATCAGCGGCATGCCGTGGATGGGGAACCAGAGCTGTGCAGTGTGATATCTCCAGTTGTCATGATAGTTTTGATCCATCTGATACAACCACCTGGGTGGGTGTGTTCTGGTCATCGAATCAACGGATGAAGCAGTAAGGTTCTCAAAAGACCCAATTGAGTTAGTATCTTTGCAATTATGGTACTGAGTAAACTATGATCCAATTTGGGTCAGACAACCTCCTTTTCCTGTTCAAATGGCTGTCTGGGGAGCATGAAGGGACTACAACCTCCTGGTTGGTAGCCTGACCTTATCTTTCTTGGAGCATGAAGTGTCCCAAGTGGAAAGCTTACCATGGGTGTACCTTATTGCTTGGTAATTTTCTTCATGGACTTATGGGGAGATGAACTTCGACAAGGGTTGCCTGCTTTGAGCCCTTGGCATTAGTACAGATGTAGCTACGTGGCCAACCATTTCAACATCTTGTACCGAAGGTACTTAGGTTCTTGTAAACAATCTTTGTTTCTCAGGCTTACATGCTCCTTGGCGGATCCAAATCAAGTAACATAAATTGGATTTTGGCATTGAACTGGTCATGGCCGCAACGAGTTTCTGTTGTGGTTATAGACCTGTTTTCTTGCAGAAATTAGTTGGCTCTTTCTGGTTGGAGAATGTTCTCTTTGATGCACAAGGGTACAACCTGGCCCATTAGGTCTTTCTGCATTCAAGCCTATTGTTACTCAAACACGGCAAGAGATGGGCTGAAGTTAATTCTTATGATAAGGATGAACAGAATCCTAGGAAAGTCAATCCATATAGGAGGAATCAAAGATTATTCCCTGACTATGGAGCATGTCCATCTGGAGAAAAGAAAAAAGGAAACTGGTATCACTTAATATATATGTAATCTTTACACAAAACCTTTAGAAAGCCCACTTTATTGAAGTGACAGGGATCAAGAATGCAGGTAACGAAATTGGATCTGGTGTTTAAACTCTCTGGATTTAATCTTGATTTATAAGAAGTGTGGCCTACCCTGGAACACTTTGCAACAATTGTGAAGTGAAAAGGAGCTAGAATAAGGTACTCTCTCTGCTTTATGGAGCTCTTGGATAAAACAGGGATAAAGACCTTTGTAGTGTCAGAGGAGGCCTGGCACAGCAAAGGAGAAGCTCTCAATGCTCACCTTCATCTGGATGCAGAGTTCTCCTCCTCTAATATGAATACAATCATGTCCTAGGCATCACATTTTTGAATCATGGGTAAATGCTGGACATTGCTGCCATTGTATACCCTGGTAAATGGTGTAAGAATGCTTCTCCATCGCTAACCTGAAAGCAAACTAATGTTCATGCCAGAGCTTATTGGCACTTGTGTTTTTTGAACACTGATTCATGTGGGACATATTCATATTACTTCTCTGATCTCTAGGTATTGGTATTTAGCTTGCATGTATTATTTAATATGGTCTGCGACTGCTTGAAATGCTAAGACAGATCAGCTTGTTTGAAAGAAGCTTCACAGTTAATACCTTATTCTGTTGAGTAACAGGGCATTAGTTCCTAACTTTGAAGGGTGTTTACACGCGGAGGAAATTAGCGGGAAAATTTGTGTTCATTTATTGAACAAAGATACAGATTTGTTAGCTATTTGATTAGGATGTGCATGATTACTTCCGCGCTTTATGTTTAATATACGATTTAAGGTTCGTGTACTGGACTTTTTCCCACCGGCCGTACTCGGTGTTAATTTACATCGGAACAAGTCTGGACATCTTTGATTAACTGCCAAAGACTCTTTTTAACCCTTACGATCTCCGTTGCGACATCGGGGATTTGAGCCAAGGGAAGATCCCCATGCCCTTGAGCAGGGGTATATTCATAATTTTTTCCTAAATGAGGGTTTTTGGTTTTGGATCGCCGGTCACCAAAGGTGAGCTCAGTAAATATTTCGCGATACCGCCGAGCGGTAAGGGCCTGCCAGCGGGATCCGGAACGGCAGATAAAGGCCGCGTGATCTTCGAAAACGAATGCGCGATGTGCCACGGCGACAAACTGCAGGGAAATCAGAGCCCCGGACTTGGGGGAGATAGACTTATTGGCGGCCGCGGCAGCCTAACCTCGATCAATCCAATTAAAACGACAGAAAGTTATTGGCCTTACGCAACGACCTTGTTCGATTACATCAAGCGCGCCATGCCGTTTGTGGCGCCCGGCTCGCTGACAGATGATCAGGTCTATAGCGTGGTCGCCTTCATCCTCAGCGAAGGCCACGTTATCTCTCCCAACACGGTAATCGATGCTAAGAGCTTGCCACTAGTCAAAATGCCGAATCGCGACAACTTCGTGCCGGATCCCCGGCCGGAGATCGAACTGTACAAATAATGATAGTGGTCGTCGTCTTCGTTCTTGCCCGCTGGCGATGAGCTGACCGCTCGCGGCGGCGGAACGGGCTTGCCTAAATGCGCATGGGGTGACTTTGGGCGGCGGAAGCTCGCCAGCAAAGTCCCCATTCTTTTGCCTAAGGATGCATCCGGCGCCCGCACATCGCGCTTTCCGGTCTCGTATACGGCGACGGCTGCCGGCCAAGCGTGAAGCGCGCCTGCACGCACCGCAACAAAGTACCACATTATAGGACATTATAAGAAATCCAGATTGCCTCATCGAAGTCCCTTGACCAAGCCTCCAAATAGTATGTATCGTTACCAAATGAGCATTAGTCCAATCATAAGGGACTTTTCCTCCCTTTCCTCTGTCGTGCGGGCGATAAGCCTGCTCGAATTCGTCGGCTCGAAGGGGCGACGATCGTTGAGAGAAATGGCTGCTTTTACGGAGTTGCCGAGATCTACCTTGTTGCGGTTGATTGGTACTTTGGTGGAGCAGGGCCTCCTTGAGCGAATTCAGCACGGCGAATACGGGATTGGCATGAAGATGTGGCGTATTGGTTGCGCGGCGATCAATATGCAGCACGTTCGAGAATCAATACACCCAATCCTGCAGAAGCTCGCCAGAGAGACGGGTGAGACGGCGATCTATGCCGTCTATGACAACGCAAAGTCTGTCTATGTCGAGAAGGTTGAAGGTCGCGAACCGATCCGCTCCTACGCGCCCCTTGGCGGCTATGCGCCGGCCTTCGCCGCAGCAAGTGGCAAAGTTCTCTTAGCTTATCGACCGCCTGCGGAAATAGCCGCGGTCGGTGCCGCAGCCGAGAAGTTGACCGATGCCACGATCCTTGGTGCCGAAGCTCATCTCCATCATGCCGCAATAATCAGGCGACTCGGATATGCTGTTAATCGGGGGGAATGGTTGCACCATATCTGGGGCGTGGCGGCGCCTGTCTTCGCGCGCGAATACCTTCCCATCGCAGCGATCAGTGTATCCGGGCCGCCCGAGCGCATCGAACCAAATATTCAATATATTGCTGAACGTGTGCAGCGAGCCGCTCGGTTTGTTACCACCAATAACAAAACAACGAGCAACTTCTCGCTAGGTGGAGAAGACAAAACATATTGCTATGAGGATCGCACCCCGGTGGAGTTCGCCCGTCGCCTCTCGCGCGGATAAAATCTTGAAGGGTTAATCAACAAAACCGAGCGGTGACGAACGCCGCCTAAAAAACTGTACGGAATATCCCGAGGGGCGAGGAAACATGGAACAAATCCGGCAAACATGCTCGGTCAAGGTATGCAATGTCAAAACCGAGGCGCAAGGGATATCGTCTTTCGAATTTATGCGCTTAGACGAGCGTGAGTTGCCCCCCTTTACCGCTGGCGCGCACATTGAAGTGCATTTGTCAGGTGATCTGGTACGCCAATATTCGTTGTGTAGCGATTCACACGATACCAAACAGTACCGCATCGCCGTGCTTCTCGAGCCGAAAAGTCGCGGCGGCTCTCGAGCTATGCATGAGCTAAAAGAAGGCGACGTCGTCACAATATCAGGCCCGAAAAATCACTTTCCACTCGCTGGGCCGGAGGCCAAGCGTCATCTTTTACTTGCGGGCGGTATCGGTGTCACGCCAATCCTCGCCATGGCCCAGGAGCTGGAACGCGCCGGCGCGAACTACGAAGCACATTATTGCGCACGCAGCGATGCCAGCGCTGCATTTTTAGAACAGCTGCAGCCGCTTATCGACAGTGGTAAAGTGCACCTCCATTTTGACGGCGGCGATCCGTCAAGAGGGCTCGACATCGCCGGGCTTCTCGCGAACTACACGATCGGCACGCACCTCTATTTCTGCGGACCGCCGGGTTTCATGAGCGCGATCAAGAATGCGACGGGGCACTGGCCGCAGCATGCGGTGCATTTTGAGCATTTTTCTACACCGCTCGATCTCGACACCGGACCAAGGGTCCCCTTCGAGTTGCGGATACAGGGCACTAATGAATCCTACGTCGTGCCGGCGGATAAAAGCATCGTCGATGTGCTGAGAGAGAACGGCCACGAAGTAACGACCGATTGTCTACAGGGCTATTGCGGTGCGTGTATCACGCGCTACACGGCCGGTGAGCCAGTACATCACGACACGGTCATGACTGCTAAGGAAAGAGCGCACTATCTCATGATCTGTTGCGCCCGCGCTAAGGAGGGCTCCTTCGTTGAGATCGAGCTTTGATCAAATCAAGGAGAAAATCATCATATCATCAAGATTACGAAGCTCAAAAAATGCAAATGGTCAGATACCTCCAGCTGGTAAAGGAGATAGCCTGACTATTTGAGAGTTTTCAGGTAATACAGATAGCTCCGGAAGAAAATTCCCGAGCAGATGGTCTCTCTTGCTTGGCCTCCTCTGTCAACCTAGAGGGCACCCGATCGGTCCTCCTCGAGGAACTAGAACGACCGAGCATGGAAACCGAGCTCGTGGCCGTTGTAAGAATGAATCTGAGCGACTGGCGTGCCCCATACATGTCCTGGCTCCAAGACTTCCAAGAGCCCCCCAACCCTTGAGAACCTCAAAGACTAAAGTATCAAGCTCTACGTTTCATCCTTCTCGATGAAACCATATATCGAAGGTCTTTCTCCAGTCCCCTCCTCAAGTGCCTTGAAGCTCCAGAGACTGACCAAGCACTTGATGACGTCCACGAAGGCATCTGTGATGCACACCAAGGACAGAGATCTATTGCAAGGATCCTACTAAGGCAAGGCTATTAGTGGCCTACTCTACAGCGTGATTGCTCACCTTATGTGCGAAAATGTGATCAATGCCAGCGGTTCGGCCATTTAGTCCACCAGCCAGTCTCGGAACTCGTGACCTTAATCGAGCCCTATCCCTTCGCTCGGTGGGGAATCAACATCTTGGGCCCCTTTCCCCTGGCGCAGGCTCAGAAGAAGTTCGTCATCGTCGCCATCGACTATTTCTCTAACTGGGTCGAGGCTGAAGTCACTACCAGAATTACCGAGACAGTAGTTTGGAGTTTTGTTTGTAGATCAATCATCTATCATTTTGACATCCCCTGAGTGATTGTAAGCGATAACGATCGGTTATTCGATTCCACTTATTTTAAGAATAAGTGCTCTGACTTACATATTCACAATCACTTCACTTCGGTAGCCCACCCCTAGGCCAATGGGCTAGTTGAAAATGCCAACAAAACCATCCTCAGAGGCATTAAGACAAGACTTGGCAAAGCCAAGGGTAATTGGCTCGAGGAACTGCCTAGCGTATTGTGGTCATATTGAACCACTCCCAAAGCTGCCATCGGTGACACCCCTTTCCAACTGGTGTATGGCACGAAAGCGGTAATTTCACTAGAGATCAACAGCCCTTCTCTCCGAGTTGTCAGCTTCTCGCCTGAGCTGAACGAGCAGAAGTTGTCAGAGAACTTGGACCTGGCAGATGAAGTACGCGAGGTCGCAAGGATCTGAGCAACGGAGTACCAGCGATGCTTGACTCGCTATTACAATGCCAAAGTCTGAGGCTGATAATTTTGACTAGAAGATTTCGTTCTAAGAAAAGTCAAAGCTTCTCGACCACTGGAGGCAATGGGGAAGCTAGCCCCTAACTGGGAGGGCCCCAACCGAGTGGTCGAGACGGTCGAAAAAGGAGCGTATCAGTTGTCTACCATGGAAGGCATGCCTATTCCACGAACCTGGAATGCGGCGACATTGCGAAAATTCTATTTTTGAGCTTCTTCCATAACATGTAAGAAATAAATTATGATAATATCTCTCCTTTATTGCATTAAATATTTTTTGTACATCAAATAGGCCATAGCCAGTACAACACATAAGAAAGAGTAAAACTGGTACATCACTAACTGATTACTCAAGGTGAATAAGGTCGGTAGCCCCCAAGCCGAGTCACTAACTCCACCTCATGTGGAAACTAACTCGGATAACGGGACAGCTGACTTGGGTTACTCAGGAAGTTTGGAAGGTATTGTATCAAAGAGGAGAGAAAAGAAAGAAGGAATGCACTCCCCTGAGGATGGGAGTGAGGAGATGCTTGGGAGAATGAAGCGCTGATGACGACTTCCCATTGCTCGATGCCATCCGAACCGGAGGGTTTGGATTCCGTCGAACAGTATCTTTCGCACTGTGCCTCCGTGCCGCAGCAGCTAGCCACCCCCAGAGCACGACAGTGGTCCAGGAGACGGGAGGGAGCAAGTCACCACACGCCCTCCCTCATACATGCCATCCGCCCCGTCATTGACCATTCTTCTACGCCGAAGCTGCAAGAGTGCCCTAGCCACCGCCATAGTCTTCATCTTCAGACTCATCTTCCATGCTTCGCCTGAGGACGGTTAAAAAGAAAGAAGACGGCTGCTTCACAGGAATGCAGGGAGGAGGCTACGGACTGCAAGGGAAGCCTTAAGTAGCGTGAAGAGGGAGAGATGCCCTTCGGGACCTTTTTATAGGCCGAAGGGGGAGACCTTTGCCTTAAATGAATCTCCCCTTGAAAAGATGCAAGTGGCTGACATATTTCCCCAAAAGTGGTTACGCTACCTCCTCCACGAACTCCCACAGGAATACGTGAAAAATGGCAAGTCATTTACAGCATAGAAGGATGAAAATATGCTAGCTCTTCTCTCGATCAACACACAAGCCTAATTTTTTGACTGCGAATCGAGCGAGATCGCCAACTCACTGACAACCATGGATACGATAAATCCTGCTCAGTCAAAGGCAGTAACCCGCATTCAATCATGTCTTGCGTATTGCCTCCACTACATAGAAAGAAAATCATTACATTGCTAAGTCGGAGATAAATTACATAAAAAAGAAAGTGAATGTGAACTAACAAGGTAGGTACAAGTTTCCTAATCTATGGAGATAGGAGAGCTCAGAGAAGTCTGCGATCACTCCTGAAGCTTGACAGGCGAAGGACCCTCGGTGCTCGGAGACCTGCCCCCAGTACCCTCAGTGACGGCCGACCTAGGCATTAACCCCATTTGTTTGGGAACTACCCCATCCGCACGCCCTCTCGAGGTAGCCGGGGTTGGGATCCCTCCTCCACTTAGACAGGAGCGTGTTCACTCGGGCCTTCGTCACTCGACATTGATGAAGGAGATTCTGAACCATCCTCGCCAGAGTCGTAGTGCTTCCTGGGAGGAAAGGTAAGCTCATCAAGGACCCACTCCTGAGCCAGTATGACTGCCCGCTTGAAATCTCGGGTGAAACCCTTTCGCAGCACTCGTCGATAGCCCGACTCGTAGCACGCCAAGGCCTCTGGTACTCCTCTGAGCTCTAGTATCACTCGACCACCTCCGCCCCGACTCTTTCCACCCTCACACCAGCCATGGCCAACTTTACTTCGACCTCGGCCAACTCCGCTTCAGCCTCGGTTAGCCTCGTCTCAACTTCGTCCCGTGCCTCTTCGGCGTCCTCCTTGGCCCTCTCAATCTCCTGGGTCCGATCCTCGAGCTCCGCCCGCTCGGCCGCCCACCAATCCAAGCAATCCGCCTGAACCCGACGCTCTTCCTCCAAGAGCTTACTTTTAAGTTTGACCATATAACGAGCTTGGGTCAGTTGCTCGGCCCATGATTGAGCTTCCTCCTGATTTGCTCGGTCACGTGCTTGGAGGGAAGTCACCTCCTATCACAGTGCCCTGAGCTCGGATGTTAGCCGACCAATCCTACAGTCGGACTCAGCACGAACTTGGGATTGGCTCCTCCCCTCATTCACCATCTGAGCCACGAATTTGGTAATCTCTGCTCCCACCTGAGCCATGAAGATACCTCCCTCCATGACCCTCTCAAGGAGCATGGGAGGGGAGCATCGTCGGAACTCCTCTCGAACCGATGAAGGTGCAAGATCTCTGCACCAATTGTACAGAGAAGCCTGGACGGTGAACCACCCTTGACACAAAGGAGGAGCCTCCTCAGAGGGTACCGAGGTCAGAGCGTCCCCTTTGACCATCCCCAATCCTGGGACGATAACACTCAGCCCAGCTCAAACTCGTGCTTCGATATCCTCCTCCCCGCCATGCATCCTGACTGCCCCAACCAGGACCTCGAAGCCAACCACCTCCTCCTACACTCCCGCTGGTTCTAAGGAAGTCCCCTCAATCACCGTGGGCTACTCTGACTTGGCTGGGAGAGAACTCGGGTGACGGGCGCCCTCCTCTACGGGCTCCTCAGTCGGGTGAGAAGCCTTTGCTTTCTTTGATTGCATCTTCTCAGCGGTCAATGCCTTCATCGAAGCCAGAAGCAGTCGCTCCCCGACATCCTTCCACATAGACCCTCTGCGCCCAGAGGCGTCGTCCCGAGGGATCTGCTTGGCCTTATCTCGGGTGGAAGATGGACCCGCTGAAACCTGGGGTGTGCTCGGAATAGTCGTCCCTTCCAGTTTGACTTCCTCCCGATCGGCTAGTCACCCCACGCCACCGCCGTGTCTTGCCTCTACTTAACAAAGGGCAAACCATCAGCAGAAGATTCGACTGATTGAGATAATAAGTCAGGAAAGCTAAAGCTTAGTCCTTACCCCCTGGTGGCAGCACTCGACGTGGGTACTCCTCTATGTTGGCTGAAGTCATCAACTCAATGGTGGTTCGGTGACTCTCCTGAGGGATCCTAATCTTCTCTCCCAACTCTGAAGGGATCTCTGACTATTTCGGAGGAAATACCGGATGAAAATTTGGCTTTTCAGGGAACCCCCAGTTGGGATTCCCCTTAGTAGCCCCAACCTAGAAAAATTGAGTCTTCTACCCCTTGTGTGAAGAATCCCGAGGAGAAAGGGTCACACAGCACTTCTTCCTCCTCGCCTGAAGATAAAAAAAGCCCTTCCCAGCATGGGTTTGCTCCTTCAGTTCGAAGAAAGCATGGAAGAGGTCCAAAGAGGGTTCGAAACCACAAAGGCGACAAAGAAAAATGAAAGAGAAGATGAAAGTGTAGGAATTAGAGACCAACTGGATCGGAGCCAGCTGATAAGACCGCAACAACTACACGATGAAAGGGTGGAAAGGAAGGCAAAAATCACATTTCCAAGCCAGAAGAAAAATGTAGAGGAAGCCTGAATGGGTATCCATGCTCGTCTCATGAGGGTTGGCGGGGGAAAAGAGATACCGCCACGGCAGCTCGTAGTAGGCCTCGATCTCCTTCACCTCGGTCTCACCCAACTCACTGCACAAAGGATGACTAGGCACTGAACTTCCTACACCTTGCTCAGGCCCCCAGGCCTAAACTGTAGGATCGTGCTCCGCCATAAGAAAGCGCGAAGAGTGAGAGGAAGAAGAGGAAACTACGGTATTCGAAAACACCAGAGGAGAAGGAAGCTGGCGGACCACAACCGTCATGGTCTCCGCCAACTCTGTGAAGGCCTCAATAATTCTCTGCTCCCCCAAGTCACTCCCACAGTGCATTAATCCTCCCAGAATACTGTTGCAATGGAAAAGGAGAAGCCCTCAATAGAGAAAACATAAGACGTAAGCACATGGGACATTTACATATTTATCCCTACAACCTTAGGGATGCGTCATGACGTTTTGAACTCCCAAAAGGGTCACCCCGTGCCGGCTCGAGGAAAGCAACGTCATCATACCCTCGCCCTTCGGACAACCGCATTGAATGGCCCTTGCTGGCAACGACATGCCCCACTTGAGCCACCAACGCTACCCCATAGCATACCACTCTTCGAGCCCAAGTTTTAGCTCGGGAGTAGGGGGGCAAGTGGAGAGGGGTAAATCCGTAGCCCAAGTGTACGTGCAGATCGGGACGACGAAACCAAGTCCGGACGGGCCCAATCAGGCCTCACAACAAGGAAGACAGGTTATTCCGATGTCCATCTCCCGTCTCTAATACGTTGGAAATATGTTGGTAATTGAATTTTCAATGGATTTCAGATGTATTTGCGACGGAAGATGGACGTCAGAACTCTGACGTCGCAAATTTCCGATGTAATATAATCATGTCGCCAATTCGTCAGAAATTACCAACGAAAGTATGCTATTGAAATTTTTGTGGGTATTTATGTCAGTAATTAATACCTCCGTTCACAATCTTCCGACCACTCAAATCGATTCTCCTTGCAGGTTAATCTAGTCAAAGGTACCGCGATCCTGGAGAAATCCTTAATGAATCTCCGATAGTATCCTTCTAGACCTAGAAAACTTCTCACTTCGATTACATTCACAGGCCTATCCTAGTTTTTTACTGCTTCTATTTTAGAGGGATCTACAGAGATTCTATCTTTAGAAATAATGTGCCCTAGAAAAGATACTTCTTGCAGTCAGAATTCACACTTACTAAACTTGGCGTATAACTGCTGGTCCCTTAGTATCTGCAATGCCACATTTAAGTGCTCTGTATGCTCCTCCTTGCTCTTGGAGTATATCAAAATGTCATTAATAAAAGTCACGACCAATTGATCTAAGTAGGGTTGAAACATAGTATTCATCAGCTGCATGAAAGTTGCAGGAGCATTTGTTAGACCAAAAGGCATTACTATGAATTAAAAATGTCCGTTCCTGCTCGGGAATGTCGTTTTAAGAATATCTTCATCCTTAATACGTAGCTGGTGATACCCTGATCAAAGATCAATCTTGGAAAAATACTGTGCTCCTGCTATCTGATCGAACAATTCATCAATTCTTGGTAATGGGTACTTGTTCTTGATGGCAAGCTTGTTAAGCTGGCGGTAATCAACGCACAATCTCAGTAATCCATCCTTCTTTCTTACAAATAATACTTGGGCTCCCCATGGGGATGTACTTGGATGGATAAACCCCTTCTCAAGCAACTCTATTAATTGCTCCTTCAATTCTCTTAACTCCACGGGAGAGATACGATACGGAGTTTTAGAAACTGGAGTCGCGCTAGGAACTAGGTCAATGGAGAAGACTACCTCTCTCTCTGGTGGAAGTCTTGGCAGATCTTCAGGAAACACATCCGGGAATTCTCAGACAATAGGGATGTCCTTAATCTCCAACTCCTTCTTGTTGGTCAAAGAAACCAATGCTAAAAATGCCTGACATCCTTTCCTCAACAACTTCTCGACCCGAAGCGCCGATATAAGGGGCACAGACCTAGAATGCCTAACCCCGACAAAAGAAAGCTCGGGGTGCCCAAAAAAAGACACAGTGCTAAATTTACAGTGAACACTAGCCTCATATCTAGCTAACCAATCTGCTCCTAGGATTACATCGTAATCCTTCATCTTCATACAGACCAAATCAGTTGGCATACTTAGCCCATTAATCAGAATCTTACTCGAGGGATAGTAGTACTTAATTACTGAACTAGGGCCAATAGGGGTTGTTATTTCCAATTGAGAGTTCATCAATTCAGGTTTTGTAGATAAAGACTTAGCAAAGCTTTGAGAAATAAAAGAATGTGTTGGTCCAGTATCAATGACAACAAATGCCGGCTTATCAAAAACAACGAGTGTACCTTCCACCAATCCACCCTCCTCGGTGGCTTCGGTCTCGGTTTCTCGTAGGGCTTGCACCTTGCCCTATCACCTCTGGCCTCCTTGCGGCTTATTTGGTGCAACTTGATCTGGTAGGACAGGACACTCAGGGATACAGTGGTCCCTGCTACCACAACGTAAACAAGCACCTAGCTTTCGCCAACATTCTTCCATCTTATGACTAGGACAGTCATAGTACTTGCAAAGAGCTTTGGATGATGCAACGGGACCTGACTTCTTATCATCACTCCTCAGCTTCTTATCCTTCCATGAACTTGACCCGTCAGTGGGTCTCTTCTTGCCATTGTTGGGTTTAAAACTCCCAGAACTAGTGGTCTGCTCTTTCTTAGTGCTCCTCCCTCGGATCCTCTCAGTCATCTCTATGCTATCTTCGAGGACTTGAGCATTCCTCACAATCTCAGCATAAGTGTGGATCTCTAAAGGTGCCAATTGGTTAATATACTGAAGCTTCAATCCATTGAGAAACCTTTTATCTTTCATCTTTTCCGTAGACACTAAATGCGATGCATAACGAGACAGCCTGGAGAACTGAGCTTCGTATTCAGCAACCGATAAATTCCTTTGCTTTAAATGAGTGAACTCTGCTGCCTTCTTCTCTTGTACTCTGTCCAAGAAATACTTACTGTTGAAAAGCTCCTCGAACTCCTTCCACGATAGCTGCTTGTCTCCCAGTGTGGCTTGTACTACATCTCACCACGCTCTAGCATCACATTCCAATTGGAAGGTAGTCAACAGAATGTGCTCCTGGTCACTTCATTGCATAACTTTGAAAATCTGGTCCCTCTTTTAGCCAGTGCTCGACTTCATCTAGATCTGTCGAACCACCAAATCGTAGGGGATTCATTCCTCGAAAATTTTGGTGGAGATCGTCGGCTCCATGGTGTGCTCCTCCTCCTTGGGCCACTTGTAGGAGGGCCCGAGCCAATCCTTGCACTATACGCTACATGTCCCTCTACTGTGCACACTCTGCCACCATCAGGACAGACTTCTATGCATAGAAAAAGAAGAATTAATTAGAACCAGCCTAGTGGAATCTTTTAGAGTTTAATAATTAACTCAGCCCAAGCTGCTACCCAATCTCATCGGGTTGGATCCTTAGATTTAACAAAGTCACGGGTTCTATGACACTACTTAGAAACCTAGGAAGCTTAGAAAATCTAGGCTCTGATACCATAAAACTGTCACGCCCCGACGTGGAATATCGGAATGTAGAGGTTGCCTACATTCATGATAAGCAAAGCAAATAACGGGATTAAGAGAACATAATCGTAAGGAGAAAGAATTACTCCATAAATACCAGCCCCCACTAGTCTGCTGACTGCTATATAATGGACGACACGTAGTTCGAAGTCCAAACGCGCACGCAGCTCGCAACCAGATCCAATCACCGACTTCTCCCCCCCTCTGTTCTCTGCTCTCTGCTCCAATGGAGCCAGGGGCGGCGCGCCGCCGGATCTGCCTCTCACTCCGGCTCGCCGTCCTGCTTCTCCTCTCTCTTCTCCACTCGCTCGGCGTTGACGGCTCCGTGCACGACTACGCCAACGAGAAGTTCGTCGCCAGGGGCAATGCCTTCGTCCTCCACGGCGGCAGCGAGGGGCTCTACGCCTCCGCGACCCCGGCCGGCAGGAATGGCAGCTCCGACGCCACTGGCGACGGCGACTCCTTCATCCGGTACCTCCTGATGCAACCGCCACAGCCACATGCACCACACACACGCACACACACACTCTCACACACACACTTAGATCTGTGACCACTGCTTTGATCTGTGATTGTCTCATAGCTGGATCCCGGGAGCTTTGCTGGATTCCCGTGTTTTCCTTTCTGAACCGATGTGCTCTGCGTTGGAGAATTACGGAATCTTCTCTCTGATGGAGGGGCAACCGCTGTTATGCTGGTTTTGCTTCAAGCTTAACTGATGTCCTCTGATGAGTTCCGAACAGTTCCTTCCGAACCGTCTTTTGAATTCCCTGGATTAAGGCTCCAGTGCTTGCTGGTTCTACTTTCCCTCGTTTGTTTCCGATTGGCCCCCTACCTTGCAGGAAGATTGGTTTTGGAAAAATTAACAAAGGAAAATCTAGCTTACTTGAATTGGTTGTCCTCCATCGTTTGCAACGGATATGATCCGGTTGAAACGAATGAAGAATTGAAAAAGGAAAATGAGAATGTGTCCTAGTTGGTTTAACGGCCTGTCTGGTTGGGCGAGGAAATTATTGCAGTAGGAACTTGCGTGTATGTGGATTTATTAACGATGAACTGCCTAGATCTTGCAACTTAATTGAATATGTTTAATTTCCTGTTTCAGGCAGGAGAATGTCTTAGCTAGTATTGGCATTTTGTGTGGCGATTTCAGATCTTGAAAGTGCTGTAAACCGAACAAATTGGGAGAGTTAATCTCTTCATACGTATGGACACTCATTAGAAATGGATATGAACGTGCAAAGCATTCATTTATCTACATCCCTGTACAAACATAAGATACCCCAAATTGATTAGAAATGTCATGCAAATGAAAGTGCTGAGAGGAATAAAGAAGAAATATAGGCACTGGAGTAGTTAGAATTATCGCTTTTAATTCACGGTACAATAATAAATGCATAGACTATTTCTTTAGTGTCCTCATTGGTCCTAGACTGAGTTGCTTGTTTGTTTCTTTTTCACGCCAGCTTTGAGAAGATCTCATTTAGAAGACCGAAGGAAGCTGCTGTGTCCAGTAAAGAAGCTGACACTAAGATAGTTCAAGCCATCATATTTGAAGTGGAAGATCGAGAGTATGTTGGAGGGTCAGCTTATGGTGGGCAGAGAGCAGTTTGTTGTACACCTGACCTGGCAAAATTAGGTGCCTGTGTCCAAGGTACAGTCATCTATCGGCCATCAGTCCAGAACCCAGACTGGCCGAAGGTATTTCCAGTTGAATTCAGAGGAGATGACCTTGTTGCAGTTTTACCATCCCAACCTATACGAATCACAAAGACAGGGATGTACAATTTATATTTCATTTATTGTGATCCAGGACTAAAGGGTCTGGTTATAGAGGGGAAGACAATTTGGAAGAATCCGAGTGGATATCTACCAGGAAGGATGTCTCCTCTCATGAACTTTTATGAGGCCATGTCTCTTGCTTTTGTGATATTGGGAATCTTCTGGTTTTCTCAGTATGCAAGGTTTTGGAGAGAAGTTCTTCCCCTTCAGAATTGTATAACACTTGTCATTACCTTGGGCATGTTTGAAATGGCCTTGTGGTATTTTGAGTATGCAGAGTTCAATAAAACTGGGGTCCGACCTATTGGAATTACAATTTGGGCAGTGACCTTTGGTATTGTTAAGCGGACAGTTTCACGTGTGATTATTCTTATGGTTTCTATGGGCTTTGGGGTTGTGAGGCCTACTTTGGGTGGCCTTACTTCGAAGGTAATAGTGCTTGGGACAACTTTTTTTCTGGCCTCAGAGGTGCTTGAATTGGTGGAGAATGTGGGTGCTGTGAGTGATCTCTCGGGGAAGGCAAGATTGTTCTTAGTACTTCCAGTGGCAATTTTAGATGCATTCTTCATTATTTGGATATTCACGTCTCTTTCCAAAACGCTAGATAAACTCCAGGTATTTCTTAACATCCAAGTTCTATGCTCAGTTTTAGATTTTTCAGTTGCTGCTTTTGCTATTGCACATCTACTTTCTATAATATGACTTGTGATAATTAACATGATGAGACTTACTGACGACAGGCCAGACGGCTGCTGGCAAAGCTAGATATCTACCGGAAATTTACAAATTCATTGGTTGTTGCTGTTATTGTATCAGTTGGTTGGATAAGCTATGAGGTAATGTTCATATTTTCCAGAATCTCATTGGAGTGTGGGACTCCCAGGAAACTGTGGGGTGATGCAGGGGAAGTCAAACAGCTTGTGTTTTAAGGCCATAATCTGCATTCTGCATTTGGTTCCTTTAGAGCAGTCTGTTATCTTTTTTAAACTCAAGATATTTGCTTTCCCATTGATGAATAATCTAAATTAAAATGACTCTGGTTTCTTGTGGAAGAATGAAACAGTGGTTCACTGGTCAAAGATTATCCCATCAACATGCTTACCTGGAAACTCGGCCATGAAGAGACAATCATTTGTGCGGGGATGCTAAGCAATCAGGCTCTCAACGTCAGTCAATTTACTCCATTTGAAGAGATACTAGGTCATAGAGCCGCAAGATAACAACTATACCTGACACTGCTAAAATTAACCAGACTTTGAAGGTGAGAAACAGCACTAAAACAGGGTGAGGAACTGACCCTTTGTGGAAGCCCCCTTTTTATCTCCTAAGGTGGACCACTTCTCCAAAACTCATTGAGATTCAGGAGGCTTGTAAAATTTCTCCATAATTTTCCTAAATTCTGCAAGCAAAGATAACAAAGAGAGACAAGTCAGAGGAAGATATTACCATAGAAAAAGTTCAGATGTTACACTAAGAAGAAGACATTACATTGTTTATTTTCATCATTGGATCACATTGTCGCACATACCTTCTTCATTGTTCCAAAGAGCTGCAGCTTGAGAGTTGAGAGGAGAATCATTGTTAGGCTCTGCGAAAATCAGCACAACCAAATACAGGTGAACATATTATCATGAAAGATGATTGCTTTGTTTCATGGTTTTCTATTCCTGAGTTGTTATTACCTCCAAGGAGGCTCTGAATGGGGAGCAGTATAGTTCTCACATCGTAGGCTAAGGACCATTTGTCCTAAAATCAAAAGATAAATTAGGTAAGCATATAAATCCAAAAGAAGACTACTTTATCTACTTGATTCTTCATGGAGACGCAAATTCCATGGATTATGTTATCCAAGGATAATAATCGATGTTGCCTCATAGAAATTCCCAAGCATGATGAACAAAACCCCATTTACCTATTTGTCATGCAAGATTAATAATTCCCACAAACACCATAATGAGAAGGTGAGTTGTTTAACCTACACACGCACGCATGCACGCACTCACACACACACACATAGAGAGAGAGAGAGAGAGACCTGGAGGATGTCCAAGTAGATGTTGCCATAAACATCAACATCAGGGTGAAAGCAGGGTGTATCAAACTTCACTTTAGGGGGCTTGAATGGGTAATCATTCGGGAAGGATAGGGAGAGTTTGTAATACGTCCCTTCATACACCGTGTCATTGCTTCCGCTGATGGTCCCTTTCTAGCAGAAGATGTTTGCTCCTTCTGGAAATGTTGATATCCCAGAATCACCACACATCTACACATCCACAAACACACAAAAAGAATGGTTAGTCCTGGCTCTCATGTCAAAGAAATCTACAAACTTTATCCCTGTGAACACGGAATAGAATTCAACAAGAAATCAAGGTTCAATACATACCATCAATGCCATTAGTTCTGACTGGAGCCTGTGTTGGATAGAAGCAGAACAAAGACGTGCTTCAGCGTGTGGCAATGGAAATAGAATGAAGAACATGAAGAAATTACACATGCACTGTAAACGAAAGGATCTTGCGGAGATGGACGGCACGAAGAACCACCATAAACCTGGAAAACCCAACCCAGAAGGTAGATGCAAGAAAGGACCCAACTTATAGAATCGCCAGGCTAATTCTCCTCGGTCAAGAAAATCCACTTCATATGAAGACACGAGTGAGTGACATAGGAAAGCAGGAAACCCCAATCCAGTTGTTTCCTGAGCTGGTCAGAACAGACGAGGATCGTAGATATAACAAGCCCTTTGTAACAGACCAAGCAAACGGGCGGCGGTCCAGTGACAGTTGGGCCCGGTCCAACGCCTACGAGCCGGCGGGTGAGGGAGGTTAAAGACGTTTTCTTCTGTCTTTTAAGTTGGGTTGTTATATGAAGTTTGGCTTTCTTGTAATTCTTGCAAGGAATTTAGTGCATTCCATTGCGTGATTGGCCAGGGATGATTGTGGCACAGCCCCAACCACCACTTCATGCAACCTTTGAGCTCTTTTGGGGAATTATAAATAGTGGATGACGGGATCGAAGGGGACACCATCCTTCATACCCAAACAGTTCCAGTAAACTTAGTTGTTCTCTCTTAGTTCCCAATTCCACTCTGTAGTTAGCTCAATTAGTGAGTTGCTCCGGAGTTCTGTTCTTGTTGCTCTTCCCGGATCCCATCGGTTCTTCCCGTGAAGCCTCCTGTGATCCCAAGTTGCTGCACTCATCTCCTGCAAATCAAGTTCTTGGAAGGTGGAGCCCGAGCCCGGGGTTCTGAATCTGGAGCAGGAAGACGAGCTCCCTCTCATGTACTGGAGAAGACGTTCCACCCTTCCATGGAGATGGCACCCAAAGCAAGTCGATTGCCCGGTAAAGCCAAGAACGAAGACCACTTCACGATCGCTCACAAAGAAGGAAAGGGGAACCAAACAAAAAGGGAAAACCCGATGAATCAAATCCTTCGCCACAGCCCGGGGGATCGAGCAAAAGAAGAAGGCAAGGGACGAGAGGGAAGGTGGGGAGAATCAGGCACCTCTTTAAGACAGACTGGCCGTCGGCGGTCTTGGCTGGCGCGACGGGTTGCTTGGCCGCCGCCGCCACGGGAGCCGGAACGGCGGCGGTTGCAGGGGGGACGTTGGCGTCCCTGTGATCCTGTTCTCTATTCTCCCTCTCAGATCCGCTGCGGGATGTGTCACCGAACGGAGGAGTGGAGATGGCAGGTTAGAGAGAGAGAGAGGGAGAGAGAGAGAGAGAGAGAGAGAGAGAAGTTTGTGAGTGTCTCTCGGCGTCTGTGGTCGGAACCCGGGTGATTTGAATTTTTAATGCAGAGAGGGGCCTTCTCGCCGTTCAGCTGACTTGACTAGAGGAGGCTTGACCACCTCTTTATCCTTCTCCTTTTGCTTTTCAAAAGTCTTGAAGTCCACCATGTGAACTTCTTGTGACACTAGTCTCTTGTCAGCCTTCTTAACCTTTTGACTTGATGTGGCAGGAGCGGAGGAGTATCGGGTGAGGAAAGCCTCGATCTCTGCCACGATGTTGTTCAAGCGGTCAAATGACTTGACCTCTGTGCCAATCATCCTTTCCAAAACTTCCTTCTTCAGATTTTACTTACAAATTTACACTGCGCCTTCTTGATGCGGTGGTCGCTTACACCTCATGCTGAGGTTCCTCCACCTCTTGATGTAATCCAGTGCAGATTCATCATTCCTTTGCCTAGTAGCATAGAGTTCTGCCATAGTGACCTCCCACTTAGCTATGTAGAACCTTTCCTTGAATTTCTTCTGCTTATCGGGCCAATTAATAATGGACCCGACTGGCAAGCCTGAGTACCACTCGAAGGTGAGCCCTGTCAAGGAAGACCCAAAGAACTTAAGAAGGTAAGATTCGTCTGCGGCTAAATCACCCATGATGCTCACATAATAGGCAATATGCTCCCTAGGAGATCTACGGCCATTGAACTTTTCGAACTTCGGCGGTTTGGTGACGCCTGGCGGTAGCTTCTTGGTGGTGTGGTGCATCGGGTAAGGTACCCAGTACACGTCGAACAGCGTGTGATCACCATCGCCCCTCTCTACCAATTTCATCTCTATCATTTGTTCCAACATTAGTTTACTCACCGCTGTCGGGTCAGCCAGACTTAGGTAAAAGTGGGCCGGTTGTGCAAGCGGTATTGTCAAAATTGTCGCTTGTGGTGCGGTGGTAGGCCCCTGGAATGTGAAGGCCGGTGGTGGGGACGGTGTCACAGGTTCTAGCTACTGCAGAGGGATACCTCCAGCATGGCTAGGTGCTGGCGAAGACAATATCACCTGTGGGGAGGCTTCAGAGGCTTGCCCATTGCCCCCAGGAGTTTCGGGTAATGCTTCGATCTGCCCAGATGTCGAAGGCTGAGAATTCCTGTCGTTCAGCTATTTTCTCATCAATTTGATCTCTTGCAGGTACCGCTGCATCATGAGCAGTACGGTAGGGTCATTCATGGAGAAACCGGGGGTGCCCCCTCTTTCTTCAGCCGGAGCTTCTTCAGATGATGTAGATGGCATCCTGCTAGTGTCGCCAATAGTGACAACGTTGGCGGTCAGGCTGTGAGGGTTTCTTCAGGGGCAGGGTCCTCGACATGGGCTTGCATTACCTCACTCGTGGATCTTCTTTTTCTAGTGATAGGGCCCCGCCTTTCGACGAGCCTAGCCACTTCTTCGGGCTCAATTGGCAAGGCTCTGTACCGATCGAATACTCCAGCCATGTTGCATGTGTAAACAAACATATCCCTTCCTCTCCTTGCTGTCCTTCTTGACGACCTACTGGGGAAGGTCAATCTATCGAAGACGGATCTTCATGTGTGCGCCTCCTCCTAAGGTGGAGACTGGTAGCGATCTTCTAGAACATTCCTGATTCTGCACTGGGCAGAGATCGAGCTTCTTGCTCTTTCGGGACAATAGCTGCCGCCTACAGCAGCCTTTGGCGGCCCAAGGGGGAGCTTCCCAGGCCATACAAATAGCCCCTCATTACTTCATTCACTCCCTCCTGTGGCCACGAGAAGGGGAAAATAGGTGATGTCGCCCTGGCTTCAGCAAAGGGCTCGTAGGACAAGTGCCCTGGATGGGTAGTCTTGTGGTGGTGTCGGGAATGCCGAAGGCGGGCATCCCTTGACGGAAATGGGGAAGCAGAGGTCGGCTGGTATTCCAAGGCTGTCGACTCAGCCCAGTTCTCTCTCCTTCGCCTCTTGTAATGGGCTTTCTCCGGCCCCACCTAAGCCGATGGAGTAATCTGGGTACCCTTGGGCACCCAGACATGTTTCCCTTTCACCGATGGTTGGGCCGGCTGGTTCCTCGACCTCTTGGCCTTGGTGGATCTCTTTCTCTCTATCACCGTCAGTGGCTAAAATGAATTCCACACTGGCACAGTAGGTACGACCAGCTCTAGGATCACCTCGTCTCGCTGTCCGTTAAGGTGGACCTGGACGCTTCTGATAACAATGGATTTGCCAGTATTAGAAACCTGGCCCCTAGCAGTAGCAGCAGCAGCATCAACGTGGCCCCTTCGGAGTCTCCTTCGGTGAGAAGCTGACCCTTGGTAGGACGGGCTGGCGGTTGGGTGCACGTGGTGAACGCAGCAGCTTAGCATCCTCACTGGGACATTCTGGGTAGTCTTGGCTAGTGACTGGCCAGCAGTAACCTTGACGGCTCCCTGGGTGGGAGCGTTGATTTCAACAACATCGTACACCTCCACATCCAGCAGATTTATGAAGGCCACCACAAGGAAATTACGAAAGCCCACAATGGGAGGGAAGCCCCGAAGCGAATGGGGACGGCCACATATCCATCCCGGACATGGCTCTCCACAACAAGGGGACCGAAGGTAACTGCCATTGATGTCGTTGGAATACAACCTGCATTTGCAAATTGAGCAATTAGTATTTCAAGAGGAGGCCGTATTGCCCCTTCAATCCCGATGAAGAGATGAAGGGTAGTTCACGGTCCCACCGGATGTGCCAGACTTGTGGATGCAATTTTCAACACGTCTATTTGTTTATTCTTTTGTTCATTTGTCTGATTCATTTATTTATTTATTCCCACTGGAATTTTATCCCCCTCTCCCTGCAACTCCCTTCCAAAACCAACCACACCCCCCAATCGGACATTTTATGGCCGCCACCTTCTTCTCCCAGAGGAGATGGGGTTGAAGGGAAGGGAGATGGCCCTCATTTATTTAACTAGGGATATTATCAATTTTTTAATAGAGTTAAAGTTAACCGAGGTTAAAATCACGGCAAATAACCTGAGATTACGGTGACAGTTATGCACTATTTAGATAAAAGTAAAAATATCTCAGCTATCCTCACCACTTTAACAGTGGTTTACTTGCAAAATAAACCCTTTGTTTTACTTTTACCACCCGCACCATCGAGGCGCAGAGACTTTCTTTCATAATACCGATAAGATATTTATTTTTCCTATTCTCCTTATCCCCTCGTGCAGTCCGAAACGAGAAATGGAAGCCAACTTCCCGCCAGGGGGCCACTGCTGAAGCCCGAATGGCCACTCTGACACGGCTAACCTTCCCCTGCCTCCGCCCCTCCTCCTTCGCCTCCCAGCCCCGGCCCGGCCCTTGGGATCCCCGGCGACGAGCTTCCCCTGGCCGCCGGCGGTCCACCCGGGGGAACCGTCCCGACCGCCGGCTCGTCGCAGACAGGTCCTCCCTCCCACCGCCCCACCGCTCCTTCCCCTCTTCCGGCGAAGGCGGCGAGGCCACCACCTACACCCGCCTCCCCCCCAAGGACGAATTCGTCCTGCCGGAGCTGCCGTCTCTCGGCCATCCCGCTCGGGCGGAAGCCGCCCCCAGCGAGGTTAAGCTCAGGGACGCGGCCGCGGTCACTCCGGTGGCTGTGGAGAAGGATTTTGCAGAGAGATGGGCCGCAGAGGAGACCGAGGATGACTACGAGGACGTCGACGAGGAGGAGGATTCTGACGATGAGATCCTCGAGGGGTTGGTGGGGATGGGATTTGTGGACGAGGATAGTGATACGAGGGCGTTCGTTGGCGGCGGCGAGGAGCTGGATGATGAGGAAGAGGAGGGTGAAGAGAAGGAGAAGGGAGTCCCGGCCGTCATGAGGTGCTTCGACACCGCGAAGATTTATGTGAAGGCTGGTGACGGCGGGAACGGCGTCGTGGCCTTCCGGAGGGAGAAGTATGTGCCCTATGGTGGCCCGTCAGGCGGGGACGGAGGTAGAGGAGGCAATGTGTACATCGAGGTTGACGGATCCATGAACTCGCTGCTGCCATTCCGGAAGAACGTGCACTTCAGGGCGGGTAGAGGAGGGCATGGGCAGGGGAGGAAGCAGGCTGGGGGAAAGGGCGAGGATGTTGTGGTGAAGGTTGCGCCGGGGACCGTAATCAGGGAGGCCACGAAAGGTGGGGTGGAGGGTGAGGTGCTATTGGAGTTGATGCACCCGGGACAGCGTGCTCTGCTCTTGCCAGGTGGGCGTGGCGGCAGGGGAAATGCTTCTTTCAAGTCGGGGACTAATAAGGCTCCAAAAATCGCGGAAAATGGGGAAGAAGGTGCTGAAATGTAAGTACATGTGCTATTTCATTTTCTCGTATTTTGGTATTTGCTTGTTACTGCAATTTATGCGAACGTTAAGGTGTGCCATTTCTTATGCCAGCAAGATCTGATAGCGTCAGCCAACTAATAATAGAACCATCAGTTATCGTCACAGAATTCCTAGATCTGATCTCTCTCTCTCTCTCTCCCACCTTCATACACTTTTGTCCTCTCATTTCACAACAAGTGTTCGTTGTTTTGTTGAATGTCAGCCAGATTTTGTACAACCGTTGTACGAAGAACGTATAACAAATGGCCGCCTTTTATTTCCCATTATTGGTAGTTACATTTGTTCAATATCTATCATGCTGGGAAATTTATCAATGATATCGTCAAATGTAACAGCATGATATAAGATGCAGTTAGAAAAAAGTTAGAAAAACGAGAATGCTGAAGGCAAAACTACTCATTTCTGGCAGTAGTTTATAGTTGTTGGTTTGTAACCATGATAGATGTGAAACAAATTTGGTGACCAAAACTTGTTTTCACCATGGTTCACCATACTGGACCATCCCGGTCTGTGTTGACACTTGGCCGTATCATACTGTACCATGGCCGGACCGAGATGGCTGAATTGGCCTGAGTCAGACCAAGTTGTATCATACCAAGGCCAGTCCGAGTCAGTCCGGATCACGGATCCAGCAAACCTTGCTTTTCACTTTTCTGCTTGTCGAAAGCTCCTTTCAAGAGCTTTCAGACTACAATGCCTTCTGGTAAATGGAGACGAGTTTCAGACTAGGAATGTCTACATTTTTGGTTTTCTGTCAAGCAGGTTGTTCTTGAAGCATGTAGAGGCAATTACGAGAAAACCAGAGAAATCTGGATCTGATTTCATTGTCTCAAGTTGCTCAACATATCATAATGTGTATATGCAGCAAAGAGAGTGTAATTTAGGTCACTGTATACTTTGACATAGGCCTCCCATATACAGCAAAATACCTTTACTCTCAATACGAATCCCGCATACAGAAAAATACATTTACGCTCACCACGAAGGAAAAAAGTGAATGCCTCCAAAACCAGATAGGATCAAGAACCAAAACATCAGAAATCTGAAGATCACTGTAGTCCATTCAAACAGAAATTCAAGCTTAACCCATCATTCTTCTGAGACAAGAATCAGCAGCCTACATCTGATCCCAGATAACTGAATCCGACCTTGTAGGGGTAGGATAAGCCTCGGAATTTGATTGTGACGAAGGTAGTATCTCTCTCCCTCACCCCCTCTCTCTCTCACTCACAATCGCTCTCTCTCCCTCTCTCTCGGTTTCGGTCGATTTGGCCGCAGACAGAGGCACGGAAGGTACCGTTGGAATGGGATCGACGCAAGGATCATGTGGACGCTGACCTCGTCTCGATCCGCGGTGTGTGGGGGCGCATGGGGACAGGCAATTGTCATGGCTTCCGTCGTCTATTCAGCACCGGAATATCGACCTCATCGCGTAATAGGTAGGGGGATGGACTCCTTGTCTCGCTAGGAACCCATTGGTACCACATGCACGCCCGTCCATCACCATTTTCATCATTTTCTATGCAAAACTCCATGTTAGTATATTTTAGCCTAATTTTCTAAAATTGATTCCATGGGCATTGCATTTATGTTTTGATGGCAGGTATAGCAGTAGAATGGATGGTATGGCATGGTAGGTTTGTTAAAAATTCCATTCCCCTCGTTTCGAGCCGATCGGGAGGGGTTCCCACAGTGGAGACCCTGCTCTCGCTGTGGTGGAGGATGAACGGTCCACTAGGAGACTGTCCATCTTCCCGCGGTCAACTCCAGACTGCCTAACCCCCTTTGAGGGGTTCACCTCGGACTGCTCCAGACCGAGAACGGTATACCCTCTACCATTCATACCCTTCGAACTATAGGATGGCAACACTAGAGCGGCCCCTACTGGTCCGTTCAAACTTCTTGAACGGCGTATCGACCGACCGCCCAACGGACCCCTACGTCCCTTGAGCAAGCAGTCCCTAACCACCTCACTACGTGAGCGGTTGGCTCTCAACTGCTCATGGTCGTAGAACCTGTTGAGGTCAGCGTTTGAGCGGCTAAGGCCCAATCGCTCTGGCCTCTTGAGTGGCCCTGCCTTAACCGTGTAACCCTTGAGCGGGCTTGTCTAAACTGCTTGACTCTTGCAGTTTTAATTTCTTAGCATATTCATTCATCAATGCTTTATTTGCTGCATTATCGCCATGTTTAAAAAATTTTATAAACTGTGACATTATTTTAGATCCCTATAGAATTACTATCTCTTTCCTTGTGATGGAACCACTAGTCGTAGCCCAGCGACCTCTAGTGTCGGCCCACCCGGGAGAGGTGGAGGGGCGTTCCCGTCGTACGGTTCTTGAGCTAGTTATGGAGGGCCCCCTGCTCTTTACCGTAGCGTCCTACAGGGGGGGAACTTGCTAGAGGCCTGGCTCTAGGCAAGAGTCAGTGTGTGCATACGTGGTTAGAGGCCTGGACTGACACTGACGAGTGTTACTCTGACTAGTACTTGGTTTGGTACTGTTATGCCTCTCACTTGTTGTGTTTCTCTGACTTGCGAGTTGCTTGAGACACAGTGCAAGTCGTCAGTGGACGCGTCTGGTCTCTACTTTCTAGTGGTCTCCTCTTCTCCTCTCTCCTGCCCTTTGTGTGCTTTGGACTTGACTGATATTGCAATTGAAACTTTGAGAATAAGGTCTTAATAAACTGGCCCTATTTGAGACTTCCTCTTGTCGGGGTATGCTTAGGTTAGTTGTCTTGCCCAGAATATCTCTACCCTCATATTTCAACCGAGTAGAGAAGAGAAAAAGACCTTTTACCCTTGAGCATAGCCCAAGTAGCAACGGTGTTTTACCAAAGGAGACGGCTAAGGACATCGTGAAGTGTATGCGGTGCTCAGCTAAGGGTTGCCCTTAACGAGTGGGGAGGGAATGCCGAACTCCTAGCGTAGGGTTCTCATCACCAAAGGTGCTGCAAAAGCATGCCTAAAGACTCTTTTTGACATTAGCTTCTAGGATAAAGGCCTAGGACTAGGCCTAGACTACCACTCGTAATGGAATAATGAAAAATGCATACTTACACAAATGAATTACCTTGCAACCTTCGTTGAAGCAGTTGCCGGAGGTGATCTTGATGATCAGTCCTCCCTTGACAGAGAAGAATATAAGGAGCAAAGATTGCAAGTGGCTCAACAAGAGGGAGTGGTGCCCAGACCTGACTCAGACGAATATGGAGAAAAGGAAAAGAGGTGAGGGCTAAATTCCCTCACAAAGGCACAGAGACCCTGATCACATGAATGGTCTACAGAAGGAGGGGAGAATCAAGAGGCGAAATGAGGACTAAAGCCCCGAAAGTAGTAAGAAAATGGGCAAATGCCCAAAGCAGTTGAGGTAGAGGAAGTCGGGTCAGACCCATGATCCGGTGGAATAGAAAGGAGGAATTGATAAATGAAAAGTGTTGGAGGATCCAGGGGGTCTGGAGGTAAAGGGGAAGAATCGAGGGAAGAAAGATCTAAAGGTTCCAGAGGAAGAAAGTGCTGAGGGACGCGATACCCGGGGAAAAGGTATGGGAAGACACAGTTCAAAAGGAGGAAAAGAATAAAGGACGTGATGTCCTTGAAGAGAAGAAGGATGAATCGAAACAAAGATAGGGAGTCCAGAGGTTCTAGAGGAATAGAGTGAGAAGAGTGAGAAGGGACGTGATGTCCTTGGAGATCCTGAGGTTCCAGAAGGAGACAATAGGAGGGGGCGTGATGCCCGGATAGGATAGTGGAGGGGGCATGATGCCTTGGGAGAGGAGAAAGAAAATCTGATGTGTAAAAAGGGATGAACTACAGATCTAGAGGGGGGGTGAATAGATCAACCCCAAATTAAAAAATTCACTATAGTAGTTAAAACAAATGAGGAAATAAAAGAACTACTATGAATAGAACTGCCAAAAATAATATGAATTGACTATCAGGAGATCATAATTTGGAGTAATAATAAGATTTTATTTCAAATATAAGTCTCTTAAAATTTCAAATTTCAAAACTTGAAGACTCAACTATATCACTATGAAAGAAAATGATCAGAGACGCACTGACGAACTTAGACAAGACCAACTAACAGGATATACTATCTAGACTCAAGAAAGATAAAAGACTCGGGTCACTAATTTCAAGAGCTTGCTTGCACACTTGTCCCTCCCGTGTGAGTCTCGGTCTCGTTAGCCACTTAATTACCTAAAAAATATTGGAAAGAACTGGATGAGTAAACGCTCAGTAGGGATTATATCTCAAGAATAAGCTAGCTTTAAGTAATTACATGTTACATGAATGTAAGACTATTATACATGAATGATCGCAAAACAATATGAAAGTATATCAATTAAACCAAGATATGAAATTTCTAGTAAAATGGGACAAGCAAGAGTTAAGGAGAATATCAAGCATGAGATATTGGCTACTTTAGAGTTCTAGCAAGTACCACGACGAGTCACACACGCAAGCAATATCATGTAATGTCACGAGAGAGAGTGAGTGGAATGTCTTATATCTAGAACGACAAGCACTTCGGTGCAATGCCACACCACGATCATTACAACTCCCATGGGCATGGGTACTTTCGAGTGCTCCTCCCAAGATCAGATCGGGCCCTATATGCGCAGGCATTGGATAATGTATTTTTGACATCCACTATAGTTATAGCCAATGTAGAATTCCAAAGGAATGAAACTTGTAGGAATTTAAGATAGATCTCGTGGAATACTTCGATTAAGCCTCATCACTCATATCGAAAAAGTAGGTGAAATTGGCTCCTTAGTGGGTGCCATTGAGTACTAGAATAAGCATTCATATACACATGAGCGCTCGTTCTTTGTACATGATGAGGTAGAAGGAGTTTGTGCCCATAAAGGCCCATAATCCTTAATTGATGGCAATGGCATGGTTGCCCATTCCATTAGTACATAGGAATAATCTCATGGAGACTAAGATAGCATACCATGAGGGCCGGTATATCATGTTTCTTTAGAGTGACATGATAATCAAAAGTGTCATGGGTTTTAGTGGTACAACCTGCTCAATCGGCCTTGAGGGAATCCAAGGCTATGAGGAGACTTACGGAGGTCTCTATAATAAAGTCACCAATCTGAAGTAAGGAATATCCCGTGGAGGACTTATCTATCACCAAGAAATAGTGGGGTAACCGATAAAACACTGAGAAACGTGAGACTATACTCGCGGACTGGAATATAGTGCCATAGAATAACTCACTGTGATGAGTTTACAGAAAACACAGGAAATCAGGAAGCAAAGGAAATGGCACTTGCATCATAAGCACCATTCCTTAAAATCCAATTCAACTTCTAGTGTGTATAACTTCTAGATTTTAGTGTATAAATCCAGTTCAACTCTCAGTGTAAATAAATCCTAAAAATCTTAAATCTAGTTCAACTTTCAGTGTAAATAAATTCAGAATTCAGTTACAGTATATGGGCAGGGTAAATGGCGCCCAAGGTCATGTCTTTATTTCTTGAAAACTATTCCATTAACTCATATTCATAGGCAGATTATACAGAGGTTAAATGGCGCCCTGGGCAAAGCCCAGGTTTCATGGAAATAACGCCCAAGTATAGAGTCTCCATTTCCTTGAATCTAATTAATATTTTAAGGCATATAGATTCTGGTTTTCAATGTAATTACATAACCAATTAGACTTACATTCACTTCACAGGTCAATACGTTACTATGGCAAAGAATATAGGTCCAGGTAAATGGCACCTTGGACCCAACCTTCATTTTTGAATAGGGTGCCCAAGCATAGGGTGCTATTTCTGAAAGCATGGCTGAGTGACGGACGTTGTTCAATCATATGCATTTAGGTCATGAATAGTAGCACTTTTCTAATAAAAAGAATTTGGCAAAAGTGAACACATGGATAGGTAGAGAAAAATATCAAGAATCCAGTAGTATGCTTATGCATTAGATTAGATGTCATGGTTCATAGTTATTAAATTTTAAACATTTGTATTTAATAATTAACTATTAGAATAACGAATGTTCACGCTATCATGAAATCAATATAACACCCATGGATGGGTCACTATTTCACTGCGATTCATAGTTTAAAATAGAGAGCCTTGGAAAACAAGATGAAAGGATCTATATGCTTGCATGATTTCTTATATTCACTGAGTTAAGCTTAGTACTTGAGAACACCTACCTTTCTCGGTTGATTCTAGTTGACAGAAAGAGAAGATGATGAAAGAAGCAGCAACATAGAACGATACTCTATTTTGAATCGAGTAATCCAAATAACTAGTAATAACCCCTTCCACATGCAAAGGAAGATGGTGGAGCTCCTTTACCACAGCAGAATGAAGAATAAGTAGTAGCGTAGGCTTCTAATCGCTCCACAGAAGAAGAAGGGTGACAGAGAGTAGATGCAGCTTCAGTGATAGAGGAAGAAGCAGCCAGCTTCCTCTAGTGAGCAGAAGGAACGGTCGTCGGTGATAGAGACGAAGGGAAGAAGCAGAGCTCCTCCTCATCGGCAATAGTAGTAATCACTATCTTGTTGGAAAGATACATGGTATATCGGCCCTCATGGTTACTATTTGGCACTATATTCTAGTCCGTGAGTATAGTCTCACGTTTCTCGATATTTTATCGATTACCCCACTATTTGTCGGTGAATGATGAGCCCTCTACGGGATATTCCTTCCTTGGGGTACACTTGGCAATTCCTCGAGACAACTACCCTTGGCTTTACCGAGCCTGACCTTAATGCCTTTTAATATAGTTTTGTTGGCATTTTCGACTAGTCTGTTAGCCTAGGGGTGGGCTACCGAAGTGAAGTGGTTGTGAATGTGTTGTTCAGCACATTTGTTCCTAAAGTAATGAGAATCAAATTGCCGACCATTATCGCTCACAATCACTCGGGGGATACCGAAATGACAAATGATTGACATCCAAATGAAGCTCCATACGACCGACTCAGTAATCCTGGCGGTGGCGTCGGCTTCAATCCACTTAGTAAAATAATTGATAGCGATGATGATGAACTTATTCTGGGCCTGAGCCGTAGGAAATGGCCCTAGGATGTTGATCTCCCACCAGGCGAAAGGGTATGGCTCGGTAAGGGTGACGAGCTCTGAGGCAGGCTGATGGACCAGATGATCAAAATGCTGGCATCGGTCGCACCTTTGAACGTAGGCTGAGCAGTCATGCTGGATAGTGGCCCACCAATAGCCTTGTCGTAGTAAGTTCCTGGCGAGCGATCTTCCTCCTTGATGCATGCCACAAATACCTTCGTGGACTTCTTGACTTGCTCGACGAGCTTCATCAGTATCGAGGCATTTGAGGAGGGGACCAGAGAAAGACCTTCGATACAAGGCTCCATCCAAGATGATGAAACATCGAGCTTGATACTTCAGTCTCTGAGCTTCTCAAGGGGCGGGGGGCTCCTGAGAGTTCAGAGCCAGGATATATATGGGGTCTGCCAGTCGCTTGATTATGCCTGATCAATGGTCAGGAGCTCTACTTTTATGCTCGGTCACTCCAGCTCTTCGAGGAAGACCGATCGAGTACCTTCTAGGCCAATAGAGGTGGCCAGTCGAGAGAGGGCGTTTGCCCGGGAGTTCTCCTCCTAAGCTATTCGGACGACCTGAAAACTCTCGAATAGTGGGGCTATTCCTCTTACCAGTTGAAGGTATTTGAGGATCAGTGTTTCCTAAGCTTCATAGTCACCGTTGACCTGGCTAGCGACCAGCTGGGAGTCAGTATGGATCCTGACTCAGTCGGCCCCCAGCCGTCGTGCCATCTTGGCTCCTGAGATGAGAGCCTCATACTCGGAGACGTTGTTGGATGCCTAGAAGTTGAACGTCAAGGCATACTACAACTCTGCTCCTTTTGGAGACCTAAGGAGGACACCGGTGTCGCTGACGGCTGAGTTGGAGGACCCGTCAACAAAAAGGTCCCATGTGGGCTCGGGCGTCGGTGGGGGGACCTCCCCGGTTGGGACGGTGCTCTCCGTAATGTTGTCCGGGAGTGCTTGTCCCTTGATTGCCAAACATGGGCGATAAGAGATGTCATACGCCCTGAGCATTATGGCCCACTTGACGAGGTGACCCGCAGCTTCAAGGTGAGTTTGGATTTTCTTCAGGAGCTCGTTGGTCAATACGACGATGGAGTGCCCTTGGAAGTAAGGCTGGAGGTGCTTGGCCGAGGTCACCAATGCTAGCACAAGTTTTTTAGTTATGGGGTACCGTCTTTCGGCCTAGTTGAGCACCTTGCTGGTGTAGTACACCGGCCTCTGCACTCCCGCGTCATCTCAGATGAGGACTAAGCTCACTGTAGAAGGAGTCGACGAGAGGTAAAGATACAGTGTTTCACCGGAGATCGATTTCGATAACACTAGGGGCGAGGCCAGAAACTCCTTTAGATCTGTAAAAGCCTTCTGACATTCCTCATCTCAAGGGAACGTAGCGGATGCCAATTTGGGCCCTCTCAATAATTTGATGAAGGGCAGGCATCGTTCAGACGCTCGAGACAAGAATCGGTTGAGCGCAACAATGCACCTTGTCAGGCGCTCGACATCCTTGACGCACGCGGGTGGCTACATGTTTGGGATGGCCTGAACCTTGTCGGGATTGGCCTCGATCCCGCGATGAGTCACCAGGAAGCCCAGGAATTTCTCGGATCGAACTCCAAAGGCGCATTTTGCTGGATTGAGCTTCATGTTGTACCTTAGGAGGGTGTCGAAGGTCTCAGCTAGGTCGGCGAAGTAGTCCTCGGCTATAGGTGTCTTGACGAGCATGTCGTCGATGTGGGCCTCCACGTTTCGACCGATTTGTCCTTCGAAAATGTGGTTGATCAGCCTCTGGTATGTCGCGCTGGCGTTCTTCAGCCCGAAAGGCATTCAGGTGTAGCAGTATACACCGAAGTCGGTGATGAAGGCTGTCTTCTCGATATCTTCGGGATCCATCCGGATCTGATGGTAGCCGGAGTAAGCATCCAGAAAACTGAGCATTTCGTTACCGGAGGTCGAGTCGACTAGTTGGTCGATGCTCGGCAGTGGGTAACAGTCCTTTGGAGTGACCTTGTTGAGGTCGGTGAAGTCCATGCACATTCGCCATTTGCCAGAAGCTTTGGGTACTAAGACGACATTAGCGAGCCACGTCGGGTAAAGGACCGGTCGGAATAGGCCGGTTTTCTTTCCCTTAATAATTTGCTCTTTGATGATCGTCTGCTTATCTGGGGCGTGCTTTCTTCTGCGTTGTTGGACGGACTTCATCGACGGGTCGAGGTTGAGCTTATGCACCACCGTCTCCCCAGGAATCTTGGGAAGATGCTCATCAGACCATGCAAAGACTTGGATGTACTCCGAAAGAAAATCCTTATATTGCTCTCGTACATTGGGTGATAAATCAGCTCCGATTTTGACTTCAAAAGTCGGGTCGCCTTTGAGGAAGACGGACAGCAATTCGCCACCAGGCCCTGATGCTGTCGGTTCTTCCTCAACTGCCCCGACCTTTGTCTTTTTCCCTTCTGGCTTTATGGCATCAACCGAGATTACATAGCACCTTCTAGCTATTGCCTGGTTACCCCGTACTTCCCCGATGCCGTATTTGGTGGGAAACTTCAGTTTTTGGTGATAGGTGGAGGGCACCGCCTTCGTTCGGCTGAGGATACGTCGGCCGAAGATGGCGTTATAGGCCGACATCCCCTTAATCACTATGAAGTTAACCATAATCGTGACGGTCTTAGGAGGGGTACCGAGAGTGACCGGCAGGCTTAGGGCTCCCTCGGGATAGGTTGCCTGGCCGTTGAACCCGCAGAGGGGGGTTCGAATAGGGTGGAGCTTAGATGAGTTTTCACCCATCTTAAGAAAACACTCGTACGAGAGTACATCAAGAGCACTACCATTGTCAACTAGTATCCTATCTACGTTACAATGGTTTATCGTAGCCGATATTACAAGAGTGTCATTGTGCAGGGTAATTATCTCTTCCAGGTCTTGGTCAGAGAACACCACGGCCTGCTGCTCGCTCACCGATGGGGCTTTGGGGGGCTCGGAGGCCCTGCTTGCCCGTTCGGCATGACGCTTCCTTCCTCAGCTACTATCTCCTCCTGATACCGTGCCACCAGAGATGATGTTGATGTGGACTCCGTGAGGTTGGTTGTCAATTTCTTCTGGAGGGATGCCGCGATCCTCCCTCTGCTTGGACACGTATCGGGATAGGTGCCCCTAGAGGACGAGACGCTTGATCTCATCCTTGAGGTGATGATAATCTCCAGTATGGTGTCTGTGATCATTGTGGAACTGGTAGTGCTTACAACGGCTGCGGCGCTTTGGGTCACTCTTCATAGGCTCAGGTTGGTGGAGAAGACCAGAGCCCTTAATGTCTTCATATATCTCGTAGATGGGGGCGGATAGGGGCGTGTACCGCTCGAATTTTTGAGGGGGCTCCCTACGGTCTTCATCTTGATTCTGCCTTTTCGCCTGGCCCGAGCCTTGCTCGGATGATCGCTTCCCGTCCCCCTCTCGACCCAAGCCCGTTGGGCCGCGGCAGGCATTGAGGACTTCCTCGCACTCTGCATGGCGCAGGGCTAGGGTCACCAGGTCGGCTAAAGAAGTGCGGGGATGGAGGACCAGCTCTCGCCGAAGGTTCTCATCGCGGGTGCCTCCAATCAGTATGGTGATGGCTGAGGCAACATCCAAGCAAGAGATATGCAGGGCTTCCAATTTAAATCGGTTGATATAAGCCCGCACTTTTCCCTCTGTGCCTGTTTTAGTGCCAGCAGCCCCTCAACTGACCTGGGAGGGCCGTTGCCGACGAAACTCTCCTTAAAAATCCACCCAAATTGTCAAAAGTCGTGGATACTGTTGGGGGCGAGTGCTCGGAACCAGGCTTGAGCACCCTGGACCAAGGTGGTCACGAATGCTCGACACTTGATAGCGTCGAAAGCCCCGTGCAGAGTCATCAGGGCGTCGAAGCTGTCATAGTGGTCGGCCGGGTCTCCCTGGCCGCCGTATGACTTGAAGGTCGGTAGTGAGAATCTGGGGGAGATCTCGGCCTTCAGGATTTGGTCGGAGAACGGGGATTGCTCCTCGTCCTCCTTGATGGACGTCTTCTGCAAGGCGCGAAGGGCGCACTCCTGCTCTGCAAAACGTCGCTCGAAGTCCCTCAGTTGGAGGGACAATTCTAGTCGTCGCTGAGCCGAGGGGCTATGAGGGCGTCCTGACGGGCTGCCTTGTCGTCCCTCGGGGGCGTCGGTCTCCGAGGGCTACTGGTGCTCCCCGGATCTGTCTCTCCTCGGAGTGGAGGAGGCTTCTTGTTCTGGAGGAGGGGCCTGCGAAGGTCCTCCTGACCTATTACGCACAAGCTGTCATCCTCGGAGAGTGAAGCGGCCTCCGACGGTTTGCATGGAAGCTTCTCCATAGGGGGGGCTTTGCCGGGGAAGTCGGGACTTCTTCTCCCTGGCCGCCTGGGTCCTCATTAATTCCACGAGGATATCCAGTTTGGCGTTAAGGGTTTGGAGAGCGTCAGAATTCCCGTTGGGAGGTTGCGCCCCTGCAGCTGGTGGAGGCAGCTCGTCGGCGTGGTGGTTGCCTCCAGAGGGGAGGCTCCCCGTGGGGTGGGAAAGCACGGGCTCTCCTTCTCCTCCTCCCACGGCGCTTCCCTTGCCGACGGTCCTCCTACCGGAACTTCTTCGCACCATTATAGCTCTTTGCTCGTTTCCCACAGACGGCGCCAGATGAAGAGGCGTGATCTCGCGTTGATCCTGAGTCGTGTGATCTTGGGAGAATCCTTGGTCACGGTCACCACGTCTATATGAACTACAAAGTAGGAAATGGGTCAGAGGTGCCCAGGGATGAATCTCTGGGGAAAACCCTCCGATGTTTAAGTCAGAGAATAAGGTAGAGCACAGGTGCAGGGGGAAATGGTAGGAGGAAAAAGGGGCGCGAGATCGTTCTCCACCAAGAAGTGTGGTGGTTCTCACTCAAGAATGTTACTTACCTCTCCGGAGGGTCTTCCAGGGTATATATAGCAATCCGTTTAACATAAGAATCCAGAGAGTCCCGGGAGCAGAGGGGATTCAGGAGAGGTTACGTCCTCGTTACAAGCTCTTTATAGCGCAAGGACTCTTGCTCTCCCTTATCCCTTGGAGTTCCCTGCTCCTTAAAGCTGCGCAACGGATGCTTGGGTAAGCTTCCGATGGTCGGTCCGAGCTGGGGACGCCAGCCAAGGGTCTTCTCGAGCGGTGGGCGCGCAGCTCGAACAGGGTGCTCTGGGCCCCCGTAGGGGCCTTCCTGACTGACCTGTCGCTCGGACTCCCGGACCCGGGGGTCGCCTAGGAAGTGCTGGTCGGAGTGGATTTTGGTCTTGGAATAAGTGGGCCCAGAATGGGGCTGTCACTTTGGAAAGCTGAGCCTGTGTCGGTCGAATTGGACCTAGTTGGGCCGTGCTTTTTGGGCGGTTGATTTTCCCCCTCTCCAGTCCGTGTTCACATGCTTGACCCTCTTGATATATATAGTCTACATGAAAGCTTGAAATCTTACTAGTTCATTTATCTCTTGTAATACTCTCTCTCTACTATCGTTTTCATGCATACATGCATAGCTATACTTGCATTCATATAACATGTAATTACTTTAAGTAAGCTTGTACTTGAGATATAATTCCTATTGAGCGTTCGCTCATCAAGTATTTTTCTCTTATTTTTTAGGTAATTCTGATGACGAGGTTCACTCGGAAGGGAACGGACTTGAGTGAAGAGATTAGTGCCACCCGACCTTTGAAGAGTCGATCTAGTCGTGTCCTTTTTCCACATTATTAAGTCAATCATTGTAATTTTTTCTTATTGAGTCAACATGTGTCCTTAGTAACTAGATGAGGTTATGTAATGGATTTTCATAAACAATTATTATGAATAAAGGATTTAGTTATCTCTACTTTTACGCACTCTGTCTATGTGTCAAATACGCTTATGCTCTGATTGACATGATTGATATAAACTCGTCATGCATACCGGGTTCCTTCCGCGCTCGGGGCGTGACATGTGATTCCACAGTACTCACGTAGAGGAGAGGTCCCGGATACCTGTACCCTCCTCTCGAGGGTAGGATGATGCAAGCCAGGCTACCCCGGATACTTCTATGACTCCCAGCATATAATCTAAAGCAATCAGAGTCCCGTGATGACAGCAGATGCTATGAAAAGAATCCAGGTTTGCAAAATTCTATTGACTAGGGAGCATGGCAATAAATAAAGGTACCCCTGTAATATCTCTCACCATGAAGAAATGATGTCGGAGGTGATACATTACAACAAAATAGATTTCCCTTGTGCTACTGAAGCTGCTAAAGGATATGAAGCTCTACCCCATGAGCAAGGAGAGGTATTCAAGCCTGATGAAAGGACAAATCCACTTGCAAAGGGGGAAACAATTGTAAATGAGATGATGATGACTGCCTCCAGTAATATATGTTTCAACACAATTGTTGCCGATGCAGTTGCTGACATAGCCACAACAGAAGAAGGCAGTGGAGAATCCCCGCTTCCACACACCCCCAGCTCCTCTCAGCATGATCATGCCTTGCTATCCCTACCGCAAGCATACAAGCAAGAGATTGAGATGCGGAAGAGGCAACTAAATGAAAGGGATACACAACCATCTACATCCGAACAGACAAATACTTCATCGGAAGTGCCACAAGTTGCTAATTTGGCTGAGACTTCTCCACGGCCAGCAATACTGGCTACGCTACATACCCAACAGGCTCGAGCTTCCTCAAGCTTGGAAGATCCAACAATAATGAGCAAGCTCATGATAGATCAAATGAACAAGATGAAATTAGCTGAAAAGATGGATAGCAATCAAGCTCCACAGCTAAGCTGGCAGCTGAACAATGTTGTAGCTGATGTTGGAATGGAGAGTGGTGCAAGGCACGGATTCAGAGGGGGGGTGAATGAATCCCCTTAAAAAATTTAGCCAATTAAACCTATAACTAGAAATCATACGATTGTCAAAACAATTTGACTAAGCTAAATAGATGTTCTAATGAGGCACACACCTGAACACTTGACCAGTTATCCTTATGTGAATCTCACTCGAACACTTAACCTGCACACCCAGCAAGCACTCAGCAAATCTATGCAACTGTTAGACAGAACCACATTAGACACACGGTGAATTACTAAAAGCTTAGGATAAATCTATGCACTAGAACCGCGCCTAAGCATACATCTACCGTGAGTCAGAATTTCAATCTAACCAAAGACACAAGGAGATTTAGATGGTTCGGTCTGCTACCACAGACCTACGTCCATCCCCCACTCAAATCAGAGTGAGGCTTCCCGCTACCTAACAGCTTGAACCGTTGAGCATTACAGCTTGCTTACAGCTGAGCATCACAGCTTGCTTTCGCTGATTCACAGCTTCGACCACTGAGCATCATAGCTTGCTTACAGCTGAGCATCACAGCTTCCTGTCCGAGGTACACACCTCGCCCACTGAGCATCACAGCTTGCTCGGCTGACACACAGCTTGATGTTCAAATAAGAAAATAAAAAATAAAACACAACACCAAAACGCTGGAAATAAGGACTGAGAAGATATAGCTCTTCGAAAGAGCAAATTGGCTTGGATCTGATCCAGAGGCCAATGATGAACAGATCTTCAGGATCTTCTGATTGCTTCTCCACAAACTTGATTCCTCTTTCTTTCTCACGATCTCACGAGCTCTCTCTTCTTTCCTTTCTTCTCTGCTCTCTCGATCTCACAGTCTTGCTCTATTTCCTTCTCTTCTCCCTCTTCTCTCACTCACAGACTTCTTCCAGTGGAATCTCCCTTTTTCTTCTCTCTGCTGCTCTCTTCTTGTAGTCGCACCTTGTTCGGAGAAGGATACTCCCTATTTATAAGAGAAACAGGGGCTCCGGAGATTCAATTCCATTTCCTGTTCTTTGGTGCGATTCCTGTGGTCCCCACAAGGTTCTCAGATTGGCGCGTGGAAGACATGTTCCCGCCCAAAAGCTCCATCTAGAAGGTGCGCTTGAAGGACACGTGTCAGGTGCTGATGAATGGACGATCCACGTGGCAGATCTTGAGGACGCAGTGTAACCACGTGCTGATCGTTCTTTAGTTTGGGATCACGTGATTACTTTAGTTCTGCCCTTCAAGTGTTTGATAGAGTTCCTGTAAATAAGAGTTAAGGCATTTCATCAAACACTTTATTAACATACTTTAATAGTTATTTAGTTGAGTATTAAAATTTTAAAATTTAAAATTATTAGAGACTTATATTTGAAATAAAATTTTATTATTACTCCAATTTATTTGGTCCTATGCGGCTACTCTTGATTCTTTATGATTGTTTAACTGCCACGTTCCGAGCAAACGACACGTTCCACTGCTATCGGTTCGGGGCGTGACAGAGGTGGTATCAGAGCTTCGGCTTTCACATCCTTAAGTTATTAGGTTCCACCGATAGGTCAAGTATCCTTGCCAGTCATATCAGAGCTTCAGCTTTCACATCCTCAAGTTATTAGGTTCCACTGATAGGTCAAGTATCCTTGCCAGTCATATCAGAGCTTCGACTTTCACATCCTCAAGTTATTAGGTTCTACTGATAGGTCAAGTATCCTTGCCAGTCACATCAGAGCTTCGGCTTTCACATCCTCAAGTTATTAGGTTCCACTGATAGGTCAAGTATCTTTTCCAGTTTCCTCCTCATCCCATCGCCCGTCTGATACCCTATTTCGCTATAAATGGCCCTTACCTTCAAGCGCAAGAAACACACACAGAGAGAAGAAAGAAGAGGAGGAAGAAGAAGAGAGGCCATCAGAAAAAAACCAGAGAAGAAGTGGGTGGTCGCCAACAAAGAGAAGAAGGGAGAGAGCATGGGAACCAATCCACTCCAGCCTCCTTCTGCTACTAGTCCCTAAGTTTGTGCGAGGGAGAGTCCTTCTCCAGTTCCCAGATCCCCTTTGTAGGTGGGTTTCCATGGTGATGGGGGCCCCATAGGATCGATAGTGTTTTCTACTCGATTCTTTCTTTTCTTCCCTGCTTTCATATATATTCTTCTGCTCTTTATGTATTATTCGTTGGGTTCATATACTATGTGAGTGGGAGAGGCGTAGCAGTGGTATCTCTTGTATCTCATGTGCTTTCAAGAATAAAATTTCATTAAGCCTAGTCAGTGCTTGTAACTGTAGTTCGTAGAATGGTGAGTTGAATGTTAGTGTTATTAAATCTGATTCCCTATCTTCTGTTTCCCTTCTCGTGCTTCTGCGAACCTTAAGCTTGCCCTCTAACCTACTGAGGCAGGCATTCTAAGCGTGAGGAGGCCTCTCTGAGGCTATATCTGTGGTCTTGATCCTCTGATCGCTCAGGTATCCGCAAGCTATGTACCAGATTTCCCCGATTAAGAATGGCCATAGGCTACGCCCATGTGGGCGACATTAATCCTTCTCCTCTTTCTGTCTTGATGGGCCCAGTTATGTTAGTTTCTTTTTTGATCCCGTTGTGATTTGTTGGTGCTGTTAGCTACGATGATACGGAGGTCACACCGAATCACTCATGTACAGTCTATCACCAAAGGAGGTGAATACTAGTCCCTCTTACTCACTCTCATGATTTGTAAGGGTTTGGGATACTTCTCCTACATCTGCTAAAATCTGGAGAATCTCCTTTTTTTTAAGTGTATACCTAACTTATGGTTACAATGACCACCCCAGTCCTTGGGGCTAATCACCCACTCGAATGCCTTCTATTTGGTTAGCGAATGCTTCGAGCATGATGCGCCCTCTTGGACCCATGGCTTGCTACTGTCCATAGCATAACCTGTGGTCTCTGGTGTTAAGGCAATAATACGAACGATCTATTTCTCCCAATTAATATCGAACAAATGTGGGTCCATCATGACAATAGAGGGGGAAAACCCTCATTCACTCATTTTCCTTTGTTTTAGTCGTTCGGAACTACTCTGAGTTCCCAGAGGTCTACCCTGTCATGGTCTGATCTCCTGGAAGCCCTTCCCACGAGTGGACAATAAAAGTCACCTATGTGACAACATAAGAGACCTGAGTAGCAAAGCTTCGACCCAGGATCAATGGGGGCCCTTAGCAGGCTAGTCCTCATGGTTGCCACATCCATTCTGGGTCATGAGATCACCATATTTGGCCTCTCATTAGTTATGAGTCTTACTCCGGGGTGTTTCCGTGTGTAGGCTCACTTTTCTCCTCTATGACCTTCTGAGTAAAGGGGAGATGCTGCCCAAATTTTCTCAGGATTTTTATAAACGTTCAACCAAGTGTTTTGATTGGATATCCTTCATCTAAAATTCAAATTGAGTGAAGACTGGTTATATGCATGGCTCCAAATGATGTATCTTTAAAACACCACGCCTGTGCTCGAGTATGAACCTCGCAGGGATGACCGAGGACTGTGATGAATCAAAATGTAACAAGTACCAAAGACATTGCTGAACCCCATTCACCTCTACATGGTTGGTGCGAACTATTCTAAAAAATAAGTTGATGGCGTCTTCTAGAGCCTCCACGGCGTTAATCTCCTTAATAAATCTCCCTAGGATTCTGATCTAGGTTAAAACCTGCTTTGAATTAGCCCTAAGCATCACTTGGACCAGTTCCCCAGCCAAAAAGTTACATTTCCCCTCTAAAACCCCTGATTCGGCACCACCCGTGCCGACTCAGCATTGCAAAATTCTTCTCCTTCCCTTGAAGGCCCCGAACCGCCTTGGGTCGGCAGCCCTCCATGCTAAATCGCCTTGAGTCACCCCCCCCCTGCGCCGACCAGCTCCATTCCTGTTCACCTACATGCGTCGATTCGTGCCTCGCCACGCCGACCCAGTGCCTCACCATGCCGCCCAGCCCTTCACCATACCGACCCACCCACTCTCTCTACATCGACCCATTCTCCCACGGGTGCCGAATCATTCCTTCTTAAACAGGCCAATCTCATTTTTGAGAGAGAGATATTGAAAGAAGTAGTCGTTTGATATTAGTCTCTCTTTGATACACATACGAGGACACTACCCTCTTCTTGTGCTCTGACCCATGCTCGAGTAGATGGATCTTACTCTCACCTTTGGGGGGATTGTACTTTTGGTTTCTTGTGCTCGGCATTTTAAGGGCGCCGACTGTCTCATTCGGTCGAAAAGAGGGAGAATGAAGATTACAGCTTTCCTGGAGAGCTTTGGGGTGAGGTCCCACCACAAGCGATGTGACCTACTTTGGGTAAAACATTTGCATGGGTGCATGTTGTTTTCCTTTAATCGGCAAAAGGCCAATGTGGTCGGATAGGGGTCTCCACAGTTCTGTCCGATCAAGACCTGATACTTACCAACCCCGAATAGGACCCTACCCTATCATGAATGGCTGGTACAATGATTTAACTTCTTGGCGGTCACCAGACATCGACTTTTAGGGATTTTTTTTTGAAATAGCTATGTACAAGGTCTCATGAATAGAATTTCTTCAAGTACACTCCATTCCATGGGTATGTGAGTTCTACCCCCTGGACATCCACTAACTTATATGCATTACAGGAGTAGACCTCTCTGACGACATAGGGACACTCCCAATTTTCCTACAGTTTGGTTTTCAGACTGGTGGCTTTAATGAGCTTCCTTTTTAAGACCAGTTCACCTACTTCAAATTTTCTCTCAAGAACTTTCTTTGCATAATAACGTGCAATCCTCTTGTGATAGACCTGTGCGTGATTGGCTGCGATCATTTGCTTCTCATGTAATAGTTCCAATTAGGCTAGCAAGTGTTCTCGGTGCTACTCGGGGTCGAGCTCAGGATCCATCTATACTCTTAGTCAGGGAATGAATATTTCGTATGGGAGTACCGCCTCTATCCCAAAAGTTAATGCGTATGGGGTTTGGCCCGTAGAAGTTTGGATAGAAGTGCGATAAGCCCAGAGGGCCTCGACGAGGCGATCTGGCCAGTCTAAATAGTGGTGAGATTTGTAAGTCTTCTTGATAATCCTTATGAGAGTCTTATTTGTTGCTTTGGCTTATCCATTTCCTTGTGGGTAATAAGGGGATGAATGATGCAAATTGATGTCATATGTACCGCACATGTCATGGAGCTCTTGTGACGTGAACTGGGGACCATTGTCAGTGACGATGTCCCAGGGGACGTCGAACCTGGCAAGGATGTTGTGCTTGATGAATTTGACCACCGTCGACACTTTGACTTTTGTGAATGCTTTAGCTTCTGCCCACTTCGTGAAGTATTCTGTAGTAGTGAGGATGAAAGACTTCCATCACACTTCACCAGTTCTATCTTCCAAAGGGCCGACTACATCAAATGCCCACATGGTGAATGGCCAAGGGGCGATGAGAGGATGAAGTGAAGATGAAGGAGCATGCACCTTGTCCACATGAAGCTAGCACTTAGCATAGTGTCAGACATAATGGGTGCAATCCTCATGCATGGTGGGCCAGTAATACTACTGGAGGAGTTTCTGGGCATGCATGTGACTGTTTACGTTGCCACTGCATTCACTGGAATGTGCTACTTCGACAACTGCATGGGATTCGGTCTCATCGAGATAGTAAAGATAGACTCCACTGAGAGATTTTCAATGCAGGAGACCCCCTATGATAGTGAAGCGCTCCATGGCCCGATGAATGGCTTGTCGGTCGGGGGTAGTACCATAGTCAGGGAAGGACCCATCTTGGAGGTAGTTCTCAATGTCAAAGAACCAGGGATTACCATCCACGTGGTCGATTTTTGGCTCATGAGAGATGGCGTGGATTTGAGAGGGAGTTTCTGGGCATTACTAGAACCAGGGATCTGAATGCGAGGGGTTGTGCAGCCTTTGCACGATGACGAGAGCTGATGGCTTTTCACAAGGGATTGGGAGAGAAGATGCTAGGGAAGCCAGAGCGTCGGCTAGAATGTTCTGAGCCCTAAGAATGTGCACTAGGGTTAGCTTCCTAAATTGCCAGACTACCCTATCGACCAAATCTTGGTATGGTTTTAGTTTCGGATCCCGGGTTTGATACTTGCTGAGGGACTATCGGAGTATGAGTTGAGAGTCTCCGATGATACGGAGCTCCTTGACTCCAAGTGCCAATGTCATTTTTAAGCCCGTGAGGAGTGCCTCATATTCAGCTACATTATTTGTAGCAGGGAAGGTTAACTGACAATCACGGGGAATTACAACACCTTCTGAGGACCGAAGAATAGCTCTGATTCGGCAACCTTTGGAATTAAGTGCACCGTCGAAGTAGGGGATCCACGAAGGTTCACCATCGAATATGGCTCCTAACTCTTCGTCAGGGAAACCCTCCTCAACGGAGGAAAAAGTAGGCAGCGGATGATGGGTAAGATGCTCAGCAATGGCATGCCCCTTGATTGCCTTCTAACTGATGTAGGTGATGTCAAATTGGTTTAAGAAACTTTGCCACCTCACCAAGCGATTAGTCAAGGCAGGAGTTTTTAACAAGTATTTGATTGGGTCCATGCGTGCCAAGAGCTTCACTTTATGTGCTAGAAAATAGTGTTTCAACTTTTGGGTGACCCAAACGACGGCCGTGCAAGTCCTTTCCATGGTAGTATACTTCTTCTCAGGCTCATTAAACAATTTGGATAGGTAGTAAACTGCTCGTTTTCTTTTCGCGTTGTCATTTTGAGCCAATACTGCCCCGACGGATTCCTCCGCGGTGGACACATAGAGCAGTAAGGGCTGAAAATATCATCTGTGTACTCGAGGGCTGGCCATTTGGCGCGAATGGTTTTAAGGATTTTCCGGGGAATAAGCATGCATCCCGTACCGCTTTCCCTGACCTTAAGCATTCCATCCCTATCGGGCTTCTCCCCGACAATCGGATTGTAACAGTAGCGCAAGCCCGCCTCTTTGATCGCGTAGGGGCCGCACACAACTGAGTCCTCACGTCGCCGCGAAATCAGCCGTCCTAGTGCCCCCGGGGCAAAGTCCAGATCGGTATCGAGAAACAGGATGTAGTCCGCTTGAGCGGCCTCGTGGACAAGATTGTTTCTGGCTCTGGTAATCAGCGAATCGCCGATGTTGGTTTTTAGCGCAATGGACAAACGATCCGGCAGGACGGTGTCAGCGGTAATGATGAAGTTAATCAGTGACGTCCAGAACTCTGGCCGTGCTCCGTCATCGATAGGGACTGCAATGCAAATAGTCTCGACTCTGCGTTTCACTGAACCGGCGATTGCGTCAACACTACAAAAAGAAACCCCCGGCGCTTTGTGAGCACCGGGGGGAAGGAGCCTGACAATTAGAAACGAACTGAGAACGTACCGCTGCTGCTGGAAATATTGCCACCGCCGTAGAAGGTCAGTCCCGCGCGGACATACTCCTGCGCAGTCGGCGGGAGTCTCCACTGGTCCGAATAAAACGGCGTAGTACCGGAGGACGAGCTAACCGTCAGCGTGCCAGTCTCGGGGATTGGATACCACGTCGCGTTGTCAGAAGCGTGCTGCAAAAACGCGCTGATGGACCCTGACGAAGCCGAAGTGTTCGCGATGTCGATTTGCAAGGCGTACTGTTCCGACGTGGAGAACGGCTGGACGAGGTCAAAGCTCTGGGTATAGACCGTCGTGCCGTTAGTGGCAGGGAGGCCAACCACCGTGTAATAATTCGAGTCGGTAAGCTTGCGCTGATTTTCGAGTTGCATATTTGTTTACTGCTCCGTGTTAAGAATGGTTGAAGTAACGGTGATTGGCTTGCCTGCCAGCTCAGTAGGAGCATCGGCATAGCCGGGATTACCGGTGGAACCGGCAGGCTGGTAGCCAACCGCCGAACGACTCGACTGGAGCGAGAAGCTGCCAAATTCGTTCATAAACCAACGGAGACCGATTCTGTACTGGCTTGGGATATTCGCCAGTAGCTGGTTGCCCAGCTTATCCGTCAGTGGGTGCGTCGCATCGATGTGCTTCACCCGGTAGACGGAATACTGATTTGCCACCGTCAAACCAAACCAGCCCTTGAAGGCAGAGGTGTAGGCTGGCTGCTTCAAGAATCCTGATGTGGCATTGCCGCCGCTTACCACCTGCTGGAGGACCCAAGGCGAAATATTCATTGAGCCGTTTTTACCGACAGCCAGAGAAACGCCCTTACGGTGCGATGCAATCAGGTAAGCCGATGTGCTTGACCCGGGGGCTCCGCCTGCGTCGATCTCATAAGTCGGATCGCCATTGATGAGCGAAACGTATCCTTCGAAGCCATACTGGTCGTTTGACGTGCCGTAGTAGAACTGCTGGGCAAGGTGATAGAGCGCCTGCTGGGTAGCTCCGCCCGCCTCATCGGCGAGCAAGTCGCCAAGTTCATCGTCCGCGCCATCGGCGGTCAGTTCCGGAACCTCAAGGTTCGTGAGCATCGGGTAAAGCCCCTTTACTTCTTGGACGTACTTGCTCTTCGAGGTCAAAGCACCCGCGCCGGACTGAACGAACTGCGCTTGAGGCAATGCCGTGCGTCGGGTGACTTTGTAGCTCGTGCCCTTCTTGGGAAGGGCTTCGAGGAAGCCAATTTCCGGTGCGAAGGAAATCGAGGATTCGACAAGTCCGATGACGGCGTCAGAGCCGGAACGTGCCGCGAGATCGAGTAGGGTTAAGTCTGCCATAAATTATTTCTTCTCCTGGAGCTGTTCTTTGAATGCGGCGGCTACGCGGGCCAACCCCTTGAGCGGGGTTTTCGCGCCGTCGACTTGGGTTGCTACCGGCGTAGGAATGCCGATGGAGGCCAGCGTGTTAATGACTTGCTTGGGGGCCTCGGCCTTAAGCTGCTTGTTTACGGCAATCAGCTTTTTGGTCTTGCTGGCCAGAACCTTGATCGATGACTTTTTTTCGACGGCCTTGGCCTTGCTCTCAGATTCGTCGTCATCGTCGGACGTATCCGAATCGCTGGTGTCGTCCGAATCGGAGTCCTCATCGGCATCGCTGTCCGAATCGGAACTGTCGTCAGCGGCCTCTTCGTTGAGGGCTTGGCGAAGCTGCTCGAGGATATCATCCAGCTTGGAATCGTCCTCGTCGGAATCGGCCTCCATCTTCGTGAGGCGTGCCTCCAGTGCTTCGACCTTCTTGTTGGCCGCGTCCAGCGCCTTCTGCGTGTTAGACGTGAGGGCCGTGAATTTCGTAAGGAACTCGGAAATTTTCATCGGTTGTTAACCGATGTTTCCGTGTCAACTCTGCGGGTCGTTTTCCGGGAACTGGAAATCGATATCCATGTTCTCGTCTAGATCGTCCTCTTGATTCAGTAGGTCACTGACGAGAGCGTCATAGGCCTCATCTTCGCAACTGACGATTTGATCAACGAAGCCGTTCGCTTGGGCATCGATGCCTAAAAACGTCTGACCTTGGCAGGCTTCGTCCGGGACAACCGCGCCGTTGATGGCCCGCATGCCCGTGACGAAACCTTTGAAGAGGCCGAATATCCGTTCGACCTTTTGCTGAAGGGATTCTTCGATCCCCTCCCTAGTGAGCCCCTCGACCCATATTCTCCCCTCCACCTTGTCAAGGAGGCCAATTATCACACCCCGTCCACACATGCCAGTCAACATCCCAGCATGCATGCATCCACACTTAAGAGCTTGGAAAGAAAGAAACTCTTTTATTGGATAGAGTTGCATGCATCATCATGTCCAGCGTCATATAAGGGTGATGAAGTGAGTGAATTTGGATGTCTTGGACCCCCAAAGTCCACCAACCTTAATAGAGAACCTGTGTATGATAGGTACAAATTTGGATGTCTAGGTCTCCCCTATGTTGTCCAGGTAGGTAGGCATCATGCACATGCTAGGTCCATGTTTGGATGTCCAGGATCACCCCTGCACTCACTCAGGTATGAGTCTACACAACTTATTCAGTGTCTGCATCATCGCCATATAGAGTCCAGCAACGCACGATATAAAGAGTTGGCTGATGCTCGTAGACACCCCTGCGAGCTCCAGGAGGGAGATTACGCCATGATCAGGGTCAGACCTGAACGGTTTCCATCTAGAGCTGTAAAGAAACTACAAGCTCGTGGTGCTGGCCCCTTTCGAGTGTTAAGGTGAGTTGGGTCTAATGCATATGTTGTAGACTTGCCAGAGGACTATGGTATCAGTTCCACATTCAATGTCTCAGATTTAGTTGCATATAGGGACCCGACATCGATTCCTAGTGAGTTATTTGGGCCTTCTCCACCCCTTGTGAGTGACCCCTCCCCTGAGAGCCCACTTTTAGCCCTGTCACCTCAGTGGCGTAAGCGGATAGAGTGTATACTGGATGAGCAGGTGATGACCACTAGGAGTGGCGCATGCCAGGGCTACTTCGTGCGTTGGAGAGGACAGCCCACATCTCATGATACATGGATCACCCGGGCAGAGCTGGAGAGGTTAGATCCAGACTTGCTGGAGCGATACCGAAGGGACAAAGACCCTTACTCGACGAGGTCGAATTCCTCCCACCTGGGGAGAATTGATGAGGACACCCGAGCTAGAGATCGGCGCGATGCGACAGATTGACACTACAAGATGCGCAACACTATTCAGGACTTGCAGACTTTATTATGGCTTGGAGATGGCATGGAGAGCTAGCCAGAAGCTTGGATTATTTTATTCCTTTCATTTTGGACCTTTTGTAGGCCAATTTGAGGACAATTGGATTGCATTTGGGTCATATTTGTGTTTTAGTCAGGTAATTGGCGTTAGTGGGCTGCTTTCATCCAGGCCCATGGAGGATTGGGCTAGCCACCCCACATGTGGGCCCATGCCTTCGGGGGCACGCCCCTCCCCTTACCAAGCCCAATTGGGTTGGGAAGGAGGGCGCCCCCTCCCTTCCCACTCCTCCTAGAACTAGGTGGGTGCCCCTCTCCCCTTACCCCCTTATCCCCTCATCCCGCATTCTCTAGGACTCTAGATAGGGTAATAATTATTTTAACTAGGATTCTTATTAGGATTTCTTTTGGCAATTAATTAGGGTTTTTCCCCTCCCCATATATATACTATTTTGTACTCCTTTTGGGAAATTAATGAATAAAAAATTTTGGAGATTAATCTCTTGGAGAAGGCCGTGGCCCCCTCTTGCCCACTCTCTTGTGGGTGCGACTCTCACCTCCTCTCCCCCTTCTCCTCTTCTTGGGTGCGACGCCCAAGGGCCCTTCCCTGGAGTTTCTGCTACACTGGCTGCTGGGAGGTGACCTCCTTGACGTCCAGCAGAGCTAGGAGTTTCCCGTTTGTAGATGTTGTGCTACGTGGAGTCCATTGGTACCCTGCTGGTTGGTGCGCTCCCTGTGTGTCTGCCTGTAGGATAGAGACATGGTTTCTAGGTTGGTTCTCCCCCTTCCCCATCTCAGTTCACCGTGACATTTGGTCTGTGTCTTCCCCCACATCTCCCCTTCTTCTGGATCAAATTTCATATCTAAACTCCACCTGTGGCCGAAATTCCCTTTAGAACCTATTTTCTAGCGCAGATTGCACCTATGCAGGTCTGTAGGGACATAACCCATCCACAGTAGCCATATCGCCCCAAAAACCTTATCCAATCGACCTGAAATTTGGTACATGCCTTCCCACATCATAACCCATTCACCATAAAAATTTCACGCCGTTCTGAGCCTGTTTACCCCACCTAATCTTGTTCACCATCTTTGTTACCCAGTCTGTCTACACAGACCTACAAAACTGAGTCCTGCAGTCCACCGCTCTCTACACCCCAAACATCCACTATGTGCATCCCCGCCACCCATCCCCCATATTCCCACATTCATCCCCCATCTCCCAGAGAAAACGCAGCCCTAAATCTCCCTAGGAGACCCTTTTCTAGGTCGTTCTTCCTCTATCTGTCCTGCTACCTGCAGACAGGTCAGATTGCACAGGTGTTCACATTCTGAGTCGCCTAGGCTACCACGGTCATCTGCTGTGACTCACCTTCCTTGGGCACCTTAGGGACATCCCCGCCTACGTCCCCGCCAAGTTTCATGCTCAGAGGATGACCATAAGGCCACGTTCTAGGCCTCCCCACCTACTAGTCGCTTGCATCTACGTAGGCTGACGTGCAGTCTACCCGCCCAATCGTGATTACACCGAAGGTTCTAGCTGGCGTCGTCGGCTTCCATCTTCTTCCAGAAGGATCGTCATCTACTACATCACGCCGTCAAGGACGTTTACTCCATCCTCGGCATCCGTGACGCGTCTTCCTCACTACTGGACCCAGGCCGATCGGTGTTGTAGTCCAGACTGTACCAGTTCACAGCGTTACGTGGTTGTCATACTTCGTCCACTTGCGGCCCATCACCCCACTTCTCATGTCCCTGAATTCGCTGTGTAGCCTTTTACCTCCCTGCGAGGAGTGGGTAGTGTTTGGATTGTACTTATTTAGCTTTCGTACCAGAGATCGTGTGATTTGGCCGGGAGTCTCCCCTACACCCCGAGCGTGGAGGTATGCGTTCGCTCCCTCCTTGGTTTCGCTTGCTCGTCATGTATACGCTCTTGAGCCACTACTTGTGTGCAATTAGGTTCCTAGCTCGTTCATATATATATATATATCACTACCATGGTGAGAGAGTGTGACCGTCCCGTGTTTCAATCCGAGCACGAGTATGAATTGCCTACCCCTGACTCTACCGGTTCCTCAATCGTGTGGATCGACACGCTGCCCTCGCTTGGGGATGTTTGCAAGCTTGTGTTTCTTGTTATTGGTGTAGTCCCTCTCTTGGGAATCTTAGGTGTCGAGCTTACGCTACTTGATCTATTGTGTCGTTGTTGGTTTTAGTTACTCATCTAGTCGCGTCATCGCATAGAGTCCTAGTTCGCGTAGCGTCCTGCATCACTTCCTACTTCGTGCCTGGGGACGTAGGCGATGTGGCCGAGAGTGGGGATCGAACGGGACACGTTTGAAGCATGGGAAGTGGACCTAGGGCACGAACCTTTGACCAACAGTTTCAGGCAGGTAGCCAGAGGATTGGCCGCTCACAAGTTGGAGGCGGCCAGAGAACTAGCTGCTTGCCAAACCTGGGCAGCCAGGGTCTTGGCCACCCAGCCAACCAAGGTGGCCATCGACTTGGCAGCCCAGCCCATGGGTTTTTCAACCTCTAATCCTTCGATCGGGGCCCAATAGTGTAAGGTGGGCTAGACTTAAAATGTGGGACGTCGATCAATCGGAGGAAAAATGATAGCGTTACCAATATGATGGTCTAACTACGGATCTGCGGGATGTCTAAAATTAGGTGTTTACAAATGCCCCTCCGGAATGCCCGTTTTGCAAGGGAGCCTGGCAGACTGATAAATGGGTGTTTCAATAATGAAACAAGCCTAATTAGGACATCCCGCTCAAAGGGTATTATGTTGTGCATGTGTGGTTCATGCATGATTTTTATGGTTTTGATGATGTCGAACTATGATTCATTATTGTGCTATTGATAATAAATCAACTATCTTTCCATGTGTGTGTTAATGATTTTCATGCTGCCATGCTATGTTCTTCATGAAGATACTCTTATGTGTAGAGACTTCATTGTATGGAGTCTCATGTTTAAACTCTTAGATCATGATGAATTTTTTGTTGACCTTTAAACTCTAATATTCATAACATTTTGAATGATCTTTATTCCTCTCATGATGTGAGTGAATGAGTGCTTTGAAAGTTGACAGATGAGAAATGGAGTTGACACAATAACAAGGAAAAATCAGTCGACCGAGTTCAAGTTTAGTTGACTGATATGTGTCCAAGTCGACAGACCTTCTTGCTTATAGGCAACTGAGTCGACTCAAGAAGGAAATCAGGTCGACTCAGGTAGCTAGCCAATCAATCGACAAAGCGGGTTCGATCGACTGAATTTCTCAGAATTGTAAGATAACAGTTTGTTATAGGTTTCGATCGACCAGTGCTTGAGTTTGGTCGACCGACTGGGCATTCAACCAACCTATGAAGAAAGGGCCAAAGACCTTGTGTTTAAAGCCAACTGAGACAAGTCCAAGGCCAGCAATAGTAGCACCAATATGCACAAATAATGACCAAGCAGCAACAATATGGCAAGCTGGCAACAACAACAATGTTGAATATCTTGAGTATGGCAAAAAAGATAGAAAGTGAAGCTTAAGATACCAACTTTGTGACAACAAAGACTGAGTAAAGCTCAAGGTTCAAGGGGACTTTGGACTTCCTGGAATGAATAGGCAAAAGCAGTGCAGCTTGTCGACAGACAAGAAAAAATTAAGTTGACTAAGTTCCAACTCAGTCAACAAATATGAAAGTGAGTCGACTAACTTTCCATTAAGTCGATAGATTTCCACCAAGCCAGCAGAGGATGAGTCGACATAGGGCCTGCAGAGTGTTGACGCTGTAGAAGAAGACTAATAGGTTTAGAGGATCTGTCATGTAGCCCATGTGAGCACTGAGTCGACACAACTTGCCTATGGAGTCGACGCACCTTGGCCATGCCAAAGTAAGTCGGCAGACTTTATCTTGCAAACAGAGTAATTCAGTCGACCATGGCCAAACTCAGTCGACTGATTTCCCATGAGGTCGACAGACATTCAGGAAGCAAGGCAGACCATGAAGACTGAGTCAATGCAATGGACATATGGCGTTGACGCAACAATGGCCACAGCTGTGCAACAATAAGAACAACAACAGCATAAGCAGCTGCTAGCAGCATCACCATCAGCAGCTAGCAACATCAGCAACAACATCAGCACCCAGCAGTAACAACAAAAGGAAAAGTCAGGCGACTTTCCCAAATTGAGTCAAATGAAAAAGTAAAAGTCAGTCGACCCAAGGGAAGTTCAGTCGACTGATATGGCCTATCAATCGACTGATATTGCCTAACAGCTGCAGCATGTGTAGTCTACCAATAGAGTCACCTAGTCACGTGATAATTTATCCAAGTCAATGGCACATGTCTCCAAGACACGTATCTCAAGGTCTGAAAAGGTCTGTGGATAAAAGAACCTTATTTTAGTGTGGACACAGAACCTTGTACCTAGAGTTCTGAGGTGTTCCAAGGGTCAGAATGGCCTAGATTGCACCCTCTAAGAGCAAAGGTTAAGATCTCAACTTCACTATATAAATATGATGTGTTTGCCATCTGGAAGGGTTGGCTGAGCAGCATTTCAAGAAGAACATTAGTGAGCTCGTCCCAGTAAGAAAAGAAAGAGAGTGAGCTTGGAGAGTAGAAACCAGAAAAGAAGAAAGATAGCTGAAGCAAGTAGACAACAATAGAGGGACCCCATCTGAGAGAAAGAGTGTAGCAGAGTGAAATCTATTAAAAAATGTGCTATATGGATCAACTGATTTCAGAATCTAGCAATTGTGTCATTCTAAAGATAACAAAAAGATCATAAAATAATTTATGGCATACGAGAAACGTCATTTTCCGATGTGTAATGGCACTTCACAGCATATCATACAATCTCTTGATGTGAAACGTTGTAAAAATATCGTAAAATATCATACCTGTGTGACAAATAAAATATTATATTTTACAACATTTTTAACATCAAATCAAACGACTCTGGATGCTAAAGAGGGCATAGGAGGAACTGACATCCTTAACTTCAAGTCCTATTAAATATAATCTCGTATCCTTAAAATTAAGTTCAAAATAAAGGCAATCTAAGCTGTAATTATCTCATTTTTTTCAAACACACGGAAGGGAGGTTTCAGGTTACGCCAGATTTATCTATCCTTATCCCGATAATGAAACGGGAGACTCCGTTGTGACACATACTAATTAACAACATCGATTAGAAGATCACATTCTTAAATAGGAAGATTCTTCTTCTTCTTGACTGTTTTTTTGTTTGTTATTTTATTGATGTGAGAATCAATTGTGTCAACAAGCTTGGTCACTTTTGTATTACACATGAAAGGCAGAATCCGTTGAGATCGGATCTGATCACCCAATCCGATCGAATTTTGAGTGAAACGATTCGATCCCAACCCGGCCTGAACCAATCCATGCCCAGGATCGGCCGATTAGAAGATTATAATGTCATGATTTCACTACGTTTCTGCCACGTTTGGTTGCACTTCTAGAGGGGATTTCAATCATTGAAATCCCTCTCAAGATTTAAGCTATTCCAAACAAGGTTTTATGGGCATAGGCTTTCACGTCATATGGATTCTCCGAGGAGAGAGAACCGAACACAATAATCCGATTCACCCCAGAGCTGGAGAAGCTGGTCATGGCCAGCATTTTGACCCACCCAGACGATTCCCGAAGGGGAAACATCAATATTACCCTCACTTTTCAATCTTTTTATAATGTACAGATTTGAAAAAATTTTCAAAATAACACAAAAATTCTCACTTCTGGTACACACAGAGCAAGAGTTGTCAACCCGTCAAGCCTGAGCAGTCATAGAAGAGTAGCAAGATGCCCGCCTTGTTGAAGGAATCCCAACATTCTGCAGCTCTAGCAGCATCCCCCTAAGCTCCTCCAACCTCTGTGCCTCACCTTGCCGCACCAAAAACCCCTCCATCACTCTGAAACCCCTCTCAGTTGGGCACCTCCCCCTCTCCACCACCTGCTTAAAACACTCGTATGCATCTTCCACCTTCCCTCTGCAGCACAGTGCAGTCACCAACAGGTCCAGGGCATGCCCATGTGGGCAACACCCCTTGCTGACTATGTAGCTCCAGAGGTCCAGCCCCATGTCCGGTAGCCTGTTCTCACAGAAGAACTTCATCAGCGACACTACCGTCCGCGCCTTGGGCACAAAATCCTTCTCGACCATCCTCCTGTAGAGGTTGCAAACGCTGTCGATACCACCAAGTTTCTTTAACCCCCAGAACAATGTATAGTAAGTCCTGTCGTCGTGCTCGATACCCTTTGCTTCCATCTCCTTCATCAACTCCATCGCAGAGGTCAGATCCCTCGCTCTCACCAGCGAAGTCATCAAGGCGTTATAAGCGCCGGTGTCGGGGAGCAAGTTTCTCATAGAGATTTCGTCGAACAGGCGGCGAGCAAGGAACGGGTTCCCGGCGATGCTCGCGCCGTGGACCAACGTGGTCATCGTCTCCAACGTGGGTGGGCAATTTCTCTTCTCCATCTCTTCTAGCAGCTGCATTGCGTCGTGCATCTGGCCCTTCTTGCAGTAGGCGTCGATCCGGATGTTGAAGGTGATGGCGTCCGGGGTGAACCCCCTCAGAATCGTCTCGTGGTAGAACAAGTCCAGGGCCATGACGTTACCCGTCTCCTTGAAACCCAGAAGCAGCGTGTTCATCGTCCGGGCGTTTGGGGGGAACCTGGAGCAGAGCTTCCGGAACACGGCCCGCGCCTCCAGCACCCGCTTCTGCGCGCAGAAGGCCCTGAGGAGAACGTTGAACTCGTCGACGCCGAACTCCCTCCCGGCGAAGATCTTCTCCTCCATCCGGTCGAACGCGTCCATGGTGTCCTCGAAAGACCGGAACTTGGCGTACTTGGAGAGGACGATGCCCAGGGACCTGCGGGAGATGAGCGAGGGGTGCTCGACCCGTGCCTCCTCCAGGAGGTTCCACGCGCGGTCGAAGTCCCGCATGCGGGCGAGGGCGTGGAGGGCGGCGTCGAAGGCGCGCGGGGTGGGGCGGAGGGCCGGGTTCCGGAGGGAGAAGCGGCAAAGCTCGAGGGCCTTGAGGCCGCTGGCGTGGCCGCGGAAGAGGCGGCCGAGGACGGCCTCGACGAGGGCGGGAGAGAGGAGGTGGCGCTTGAGGAGGGGACGGAGGGGGCGAGCAGGGAAGGGGTGGTCGTTGATGAGCTTGGCGACGCGGTCGATGGCTGCCGGGCAGGGCGGGGACGGGCATGGGAGGGAGGGAAGCGTGGAGGCGGTGGTGGGCGTCTTCAGCTTCCTGGCGAGAGTGGTCATGTCTTCTTTTTTACAGCGTAATGGCGTGACTTCCGTTTGAATGGCCAATCGGCTTATTTGGGGGGGGTGTTGGGGTTCTAATGGGCTAACGGCTGCAGTCTGAGTGGCGTGACTTCCGTTTGAATGGCCAATAGGCTTATTGGGGGGCAGGGGAATAAAATCTAGACTCATACCAGTAAGGATACGCTAAGCATGGGCCTTACAGTCCCTCCCTCTAAATAGAAATTTCATCCTCAAAATTTAAAAGGAAGAATAAGGAGGAAACTAAGAAGGAAATTATAGCTCATTGGAACAAAAAAAGAAAAAGTCGACGCATTTCGTCCTCGCGTTCCCAAGTAGCTTCAAGCTGGAGTGGCGCTGCCAGACAACCTTAACCAAAGAAATTATCTTATTTCTCAACTGTTGCTCACGATGGTCTTCAATTCTGACAGGAACTCTGGAGTAGACAAATCGGCAATCACTTCCGGCCAAATTGAATCATCTAGAATATGGGACGCATCAGGCACATATTTCCTCAATTGAGACATGTGGAACACATCATGAACAGGTTGCATAGCCGCTGGCAACTAGAGACGATATGCCACTTGGCCCACACAATCCAAAATAGGAAATGAACTAATATATCACGGACTAAGCTTTCCACGCTTCCCAAATCTCGAAACACCTTTCATCGGAGATATTTTTACAAACATCATATCTCCAGGCTCAAAGTGCAGCGGTCGCCTGCGCTGATCTGCGTAACTTTTTGGCCGACTCTGAGCTGTCAACATTTTTTATCTGATCAGACGAACCACCTCAGCACACTGCTGAACCATATCAAGGCCTATCAATAAATGGTCACCAGCTTCAAACCAGTTCAAGGGAGTACGATAGGGACGACCATACAATGCTTCATAAGGTGCCATGCCAATGCTGAAGTGATAACTATTATTATAAGTAAATTCAACTTGTGGCAAATGCTGACTCCACGAACCCTGCCAATCAAGGCAACAAGATCATAGCATATCTTCTAAAGTCTGAATTGTCCTTTTTGACTGACCATCAGACTGTGGATGATACGTTGAACTCAATGCTAACTCCGTGCCCAACGCTCTACGCCAGAAGCCAGAGGTAAAACGTGGGTCACGATCTGACACAAGTGAAACAGGAATTCCATGCAATGACACAATCTTTTCAATATAAAGCTCGGCCAATTTCTGCACACTCCAGGTAACCTTAATCGGCAACAATCTAGCTGTCTTTGTCAAGCGATCAACCAACAGTCAGATACCATCGAAGCCCTGAGAAGTCCGAGGTAAACCCACAACAAAATCTGTCGTGACGCGATCCCATTTCCACATCGGAATCTCCAACGGCTGAAGCATTCCACCAGGCTTTTGATGCTCGGCTTTTACCTGTTGGCATGTCAAGCACTTAGAGACAAATACAACCACATCTCTTTCCATACCTGGCCACTAGAACTACCTTTTCAAATTCTGATACATCTTGGTAGTGCCGGGGTGAATAGCAAAAAAGGATCCATGGGCTTCACTCAGAATTACATTCCTCAACTCATCAACAGCTGGAACATAAAGCCTACCACGGAAGCTGACCACTAACTCATCATCAAATTCAATGTCATGCATCATTATAATGCGGGACAAATCAGAGTCTGCCTGTTGAGCTTCCTTAATCTGCTGATAAAGAGCTGAAGTCATAACCAAGCTGGCACACACAGCTGTCATTGGATCGACAGGAATATCCATGCTGACTACCTTACTAGGAAGCTGTTCCCACAATTTCCATTCATGAAGCAGCAAATGACTAACCTGCACTTTCCTGCTTAGAGCATCAGCCACAACATTCATTTTACCTGGCTGATAGGAAAGAATAAAGTCATAATCTTTCATATATTCCATCCATCGATGCTACCTGAGATTCAAATCTTTTTGCGAAAACACATACTGCAAGCTTTGATGATCAGTAAAGATCTCAAATTTCTCACCATACAGATAGTGTCTCAAGCAAAGATCACTCCTGCAAGCTCCAAATCATGCGTTGGATAGTTCTCTTCATGTTGTTTTAATTGTCGGGATGCATAGGCGATAACTTTACCATGTTGCATTAGCACTGCACCCAGACCTACTCGAGAAGCATCCGTGCAAACCACGAATCCACCCGAGCCAGAAGGTAACACTAGCACTAGAGAAGAAGTGAGAAGCCTCTTTAATTCATTAAAGCTCCACTCACACTAGTCTAACCAGATAAAAGGTACATCTTTATGAGTCAGTCTAGTCATTGGCATGGCAATCCGTGCAAAGTCTTAAATGAATCTTCGGTAATAACCAGCAAGACCCATAAAACTTCTGATCTCTATCATGGTTCTCGGTCTCTGCCATTGAAGAACAACCTTAATCTTAGCTAGATCCGCTGCAACTCTGTCACCAGAAATCACATGACCGAGAAAATGTACTTCCCGAAGCCAGAACTCACACTTACTGAACTTTGCATAAAGTTCCTGATCTCACATGGTATGTAATACAATCCTGAGATGCTACACATGTTCTTCCTCTGAAGTGGAATAGATAAGAATATCATCGACAAAGATCACCACGAAGCAGTCCAGGTAAGAACGAAACACATGCTGCAACAGGTCCATAAAAGCTACAGGAGTATTGGTTAGCCCAAAAGGCATAACCAAAAACTCAAAATGACTGTAACGCGTGCTAAATATAGTCTTTTCCACATCTGATTCTCTAATCCTCAGCTGATAATAGCCAGAACAGAGATCAATCTGAGAAAAGACAGAAGCAGACTACAATTGGTCAAACAAATCATCAATCCTGGGCAGAGGATACTTGTTCTTGATAGTCATCTGATTCAACTGCCTGTAATCAATACATAGTCTCAGGCTTAGACCTGAACGGTTTCCCTCTGGGACCGTGAAGAAATTACAGGCTCGTGGTGCTGGCCCCTTTAGAGTTCTGAAGCGCGTTGGGTCCAATGCATATGTTGTAGATTTATTGGAGGACTATGGTATCAGTTCCACATTCAACATCTCAGGTCAAAGGTGAGATGTCTGTAGAGGGCCCCTCCATCTCGCCGCACTATCTTATGCTTTGTCCACCACATGGACTATTGCGCTATCCCCGCCAGTGATAGAGCATCCGAGGGGAGGAAGAAGAATCAAAGGAAAAGTGCTGCTATTGTTCCCCGAACCTGATTCTCGACTTCCGGCAAGTCTGTGATAATTGGTGGCATTTTAGTATATTTGAACGGCCGCAATGTTGAAGTTTTGCCAGACTGCATCGTCTCGGCAGTATCTACACATAATGCCTTCCAAGCATTAGCAAGCCAGAGGGCCAATTTGGACAATGACATCTGAGGAAAGCTGAACCCCAAGCTACCAAAATTCAGACAAGTTTGGGTTCCCAAGAGGACCTAGGGCCCTACTTTGACCCTGTAGGATTCAACATCAACTGCTAAAGACCCTAAGAGTGGGGGCAATAAAGGTGCGCCAAAAGAAGAAGAAGTCATGCCAGTGGGCTATCCGCCTGCTCATAGGGTTTGTGCCAGGTAGACCGATATTTTCCAACATTCGACAAGATCAAACAGAGCTGCCAGATTGTCACTATTCTCTTACATGCCATCGGGAGAAGACCAGCTGCTACCTCCTACCCTCTCTTCATGGCATAGTCAAGAAGAAATGACCACAGTGGTCAGGGATTACTTCTATGGCCTGGGTTCCCTAGGTTGACAGTGACTGCTCTACGCTGTTGGCACCAAAGAAAAAGAAGAAGAAGGAAAAGGAAGAAGAAGGATGGCTTCATTCATGGACATCAATAAATATGAAGATTGCTTGAAAGCCTGGTACTCTAAAGTTTCCCCATAACGGGAGGATAAAAGGATATTGATATTTGAAGGGTCGATCTCCCCTAGTCAAGTTAAGAAGGGAGGCCGGGGGCAAAGAAAAGGAATGCAAGTCTTCACTTGCAATATGGTAAGGGTGACCAACAAATATGTGGTCCTACCTGAAGAGCTAGAAGAATTGGCCAAGCTAGCCGAAAGGCCCAGGCCAATAACAAGAAGAAGCCAAGCTGTGGATGAAATGCTCAGAGCAGTCAAAGAAAAGCTAGCTATCATCACTCTAACTGCCAATATGAATACTTTTGAAGAAGAAGAGATTCCTTTGCTAGCTTCATCTGAAGGTGCCTTCGGCAATGTGTTCGAGAGCACTCCCGCTATGGCAGTGCTAGATCCAGTTGTCTTAATGATGCTGCAGAGCTATTGACAAGAGATTGAACCTTTGAAAAAGCAGCTGAATGAAAGGACTAGACAAGATCCTATCCCTTGGCAGTGGGATGTGCATCTCGAATCATCCCGGAATGCTCCCAACCCAGTTGATGTTACACTCCCAGCTACTTCTCAAGCAACAGACCATGGTGAGGCCGTTCCTTAGACACATTTCCTACAGCCATCACTGGCGCAACCGGCACTTCCTCAAACGCAGCAATTGCCATCAATGATACTGCTGGCACTTTAGGCCGTGGCTTTGACTGCTCCTTCTATGCAGCAACCTACTCATCTCCATCCAAGACCGGTGAACCCGGCTGTGGTGAATAAATCAATGGTGGAACAACTGATTGAAATGAAGATGGCCGAGAGAACAGACGGTGATTTTAGCACCTTTGATGTATACAAGGTGTCGTATCCACCACAATATGCAGCAAAAAGGCTCCCGCCTGGCATCAACAAATCACCCAAGTTCGAAAAGTTCAATGGATAGGGCTCTCCCAAGGAGCATATTGCTTACTATATGACAATGACGGGTGACCCATAGATGAAGCCTACCTATTAAAATTCTTTGGGTCCTCACTGACGGGCCTAGGTTTTGAATTGTATTCAAATTTGTCGGTCAGCTCTGTTAGCGACTGGGTAGCTATGCAACAAATGTTTCGGGAGCAGTTCCATGTTGCTAAAAGGGAGGTCACAGTGGTAGAGCTATACGCCTCTAGGCAGAGACATGATGAGACAGCCCTGGAGTACAATAAAAGATGGCAGAATCTCAATATGAGATGTAGACGGCCGCCACACCCAAAAGAGGTCGTACAATTGTGTAAGCAAAACCTAAGGCGGGAGATCCTCGGGAGGGTGATCGAAATTGACACAAAGTCTTTTGACCGATTAAATAATGTGGTCACAAAGATTGAAGCCTTCCTCTCCAACACTCCCTCCGCTCCAATTGTTGCAAGTCAAAGGGGCAAGTCTGTCGACAAGTGGCCAGCACCCAAGGAAGCTCACACAATTGACTTCAAAGTGTTCAACCAATAGAAAGAAAAGGACAAAGGGGTGGCTAACCCTCCTCCAGCTAAGCCAACTGAGCAGCAAGAAGTCCCATCCTTGTTGGCCAAAATAAAAAAAAACTTTATTCTTTCCCCAAGGATAGGACTCAGGTCCTCTTCGAATGGGCTGTCACATACAACAAGGTTACCCTACCAGAGCCGAAGAGACCAGAGGATGCTAAAAAGAAAGACCATCCTCTCTTCTGCCCATATCGCCAGATCATTGGGCACCCTATTGAAGATTGCTATGTCTTTAAAGAAGCTATTGAAAAGCTGATCAGGAGAGGGAAGCTATAAATGGGTGACTATAAGGTATAGTCCTCTCGCTCTATCACGACAATTCACGCCAATCCTCAGACTGATTAGGGTATACATAACTAACAAGTCAGGTGTCACATCAGCTTCCTTGAAACTCTCAAGGGCACGAACAACTTCTGATACACTTTACACATGGAGGAAACACATGATCCTCAACAGGGAAGCCACACTTAGCTACCTATTTGGGACATCAGCTTCTCCAGCTATTGGACACTAAGGACTCCTTACAAGGAGCACAATCACACTTCATCCTTGAATGACAATCTCACAGCTAACTTGATTGGCAACATCTTTTCATTGGCTCCTCATAGCCAGCGACACACGCTCTAGAGCCAAATACCTCAAATGCTCACCGAATAACACTAGTCCAAAAACTAATGTCTCACCAGTCATCGGTAATATTGTGGGACACATTATAATCAACTACCTGGGACTTTACAGTCTGAAATCTACCACACACAATAATCAACTCTTTAGGCCCACATCGGCTGCAGAAAACCATTTGCCAACTGCTGGTCACACATCAACCAGGAGTCCTCTGACCACATTCCTCTCTTGCTTCTCTTGCAGGGCCACCAATCAATCCCTCTAAATGCTGGCCATACACCACTTGGCACCAACTTGGTCCTCCCTAGCCATTCAGATAATTCTAGCTTCTAAGGAGGGGAAAGAATAACGAAGTCACTTACGTGAACCTCGAACTCCTCAATCACACTAATCCTGGACACGCCTCCTAAATCTCCTTTCCCGATGGGCGAGGCCCCCATCTCATATTCTCACTTCGGGGCATTTTTTCGTCGAGGAGACAACTGTTCCGCATTACAACCGTCCAATCAGCACTTATCAACTCCACAGTTCCACTTGAACTACAAACTGATAGCAACCAACTCCCAGTGCCCACACGTACACCACACCATTAGGATTGAACAAACCCTTGCTTCATACACAGTCCCCTTTCACAACTCCTCCCAAGCTAGTGGAAGCCTCTGACCTTAACACAATAATTCGGTCAATGGCACCACAAGATGCATAGAGTTCCAAACTCTCCCGAGTCTTGTCATAGCCGAGCTCTTCATCCACAACCATCACATCACTTAACTGGTCCCAAATATCACGTCTGTCGAATTACCAGTGCACTAAACCATATATCATCAGGGCACTTAAACATCTCAAGTAGCTCCCTCGACTACTCATCATGGCATCCATATAGGGTCTCATTCTCTACATCAACACCTCTCATTCCTCGGATCCACCCCTAGAACATCCATGCTGACCAAGGTGAATCAAACCACTCTCTCAACTCTAAGCAATGCACACTTGTGCCATATAACCAATCATTAAATGACTCCACTCTGAGATACATGACATAATTCGTAGAAAAGACTGGCACAATAATTATCCTCATCTGATAGCTCTCATCACTGCACCACCCGATTCTCAATTTTGTTGGTGCCACTCAGCACGATATCACTGTTGACACACGACAACCTAGGCCACTCACATGGCCAACATAGCCTTGCATCCAAAGATAACTCTCTACTATTGATTACAAAACCTCTAGGACTTGCTTACCATTGAAACATATGCCATTCACCACCACCTATCTGATCCTGGACCCTATGGGTCACGGGCCCACCATGCTTCCGCTGCACAACTCTACATCGATTATACTGTAGAAAGGGGGGGCAACATTTGTCATGACATGACCTCCAATTGAAATGGGATGAATCCAAAAATGGAGGTGAAGGAGCCCATACTCCTCGGTTCTAGAAGGCAATCTCCCCTTCTCGCCTGACAATCCACCTATGCGCATAGGTCTTAATATCAAAACACATCGAGAGGGCAAACACCAGCCCTACAACATGACATGTTAACTTGGCTAGTGATTTCACTCACCCGATTCTACACGACCTTATCAGAACCTACACACCATGACACAAAGAGAGATGAGCGTACAACCCCTATAGATAGCTCCATTGCCAACACTTAGGACACTCTCACGAACTCTCGAACTCGCTTCGGGGGAAAAGCACAAGCACATGAAAACATGATTGCAACAAGAAAGCAGTGGAATTAACACAAAACACAACATATAATAAACAAATCTACACATACCTTCCATGAGGTGGGTACTACTAACTCTACCTAGTCAGGTGCCTCGCACACACCGAGATCCCTATCTTGCCAAGCCAGTAAACTACTGTTGAGATGGCTGGGACTAGGATGGCCACCATGGGCACTCGCATGCCATATGTCCAATCTGACCACATCTAAAACATTCCAATTCAACTTCATCCACTGTGCACTGCCTGCCCTCGTGAAACCTACCACTTCTTGGACTCTATCTTGGCTGCTCATTCATACCATGCCGCAGTGGTTGAACCACTAGTTGCTAAATAGTCACCTTTGAAACGTGCTCCTTCTGCTCCTCGTGTCTCCTTTTAGACCTGCTTCCTCGGAACAACCTAGTCATCCGATTGAACCTTGATCCTGAAGAGGATGAACTCATGCTAGGAGAAGGAATAGATGTCGATTCTAATTGCCTCTGAAACTACTGGGCCACACACTACTACTAAAGGATCCTTAGCTGACCCTAGTTTGATTAAGACTGCCCTACACTGGCCTGCACCTCAGTTCTCAACCAATCCTCCTCTAAATCTATCGTGGCTTAATAGATTTATTCCATATCCGTAACATGGGTCGCAATCACAGGATGTCTAAGTTCTAGCCTCAGACCTTGACCTTGGTCGACATGATTTATTTCAATAAAGTAGAATTTCTCCATGAGTTACTTCGCCTTAGCATGGTAGGGGAGCAATTCGAGCTTTCGGACCTCAAACTGCCCCTAGATTTGTTTGACGATCAGCATCGAATCCCTGAACACATGAAGCATGCAGATCTCCATGTAGAGGGCAACCTGGAGGCCAATAATTAGAACTTCATATTCTGCTTCATTATTTGTGCAGCCTTTGTTGATTGAGCAAGAGGTATGCAGCACCTCTCCTTCGGGGGATTTGAGGACAACTTCTGGCCCTGCTCTTGTTCTTGTTTGTCCCGACGGGGATGTTTCTGTTCTTGAGGTGCTGTCAAAGTGTAGCTGCCAAGTGGCTTGTTGGACTTGGCCCACTTCTAGGGTCTTATCTTCGGTTAGCTCCGGTGATTAAAGGAGAATCTTCGAGGACATGGTGTGCTGTAAAGAAGTCTGCAATGGCCTTGTCTTTGATGGCCTTTCGTGGCACATAGGTAATGTCAAACTCTATGAGAATGATAGCCCATTTGTCCAACCATCCTTTGAGAGCTAACTGAGAGAGTATATATTTTACCGGGTCGGCCCTAGATATTAGCTTGACTTTATGCGATAGCATGTAATGCCTCATCTTCTTGGCTGCAATGACTAGTGCGAGGCAGACCTTTTCAATATGTATATACTTTGCTTCAACCCCGACCAGTCTTCGACTGAGGTAGTAGAGGGCTTGTTCCTTTCCTTCTTCATTATGTTGGGCTAGCATTGCCCCCAGAGAATGTTCGATAGCGGCTATATACAAGATCAGCGGCCGCCCTTTGACAGGTGCCCCCAGCACTGGTGTGTTGTTCAAGTATTCTTTCAATTGATTTAAAGCTTTTTGACATTCTTCGTTCCAGTGGAACTGGGCATCCTTCATCATTAATTTGTGGAACGACTAGCACCGCCCAGACAGGTTAGAGATGAACCTACAGATGTAGGCTAGTCGGTCTTGCAATGACTGTAATTCTGTGAGGTTTCTTGGAGGAGGCAACTCCTGAATGTCGGGCATGTGTATAACATGCTTAATTCTATTATTTTGATGATGTCTGACTATGACTCATTAATCAGTTTGATCTGTAATTTATAATAACAAACATTCATGCATTTCAGGTCAAGTTAGCATAGGCAACAAATTGTGTCTGCAAAGATAGAAAGAAATCAAGTAAGGCATAGAGATCGAGGTATTTGACTACATAAGAATCAAGACAGAATTCAAGATTCATGATTGCACAGAAATCAAGGCACTGATAACACAGAAAATGAGGTTTCACAGAAATCCATGTTGTCAAGGGCAGTGCACATGCTGAAGAGAAGTGTAGTCACACACTACTATAGTGTCGACATCTACCACAGAAGTGTCGACACCACAGCCATTCCTCAGCAGACCAAGAACCATGCTACCTCAATCTAAGAAGGACTAAGGTCAACGTCACTTCAGTTATCACAAGAACTAAGGTCGATGCTACTTCTGTTGTAAGAAGGACCAAGGTTGATGCTAGTAGGCCGAGGAAAGCGACAAAGGTCGGTGCATGTTACTATTGCGGTGCAAGTAAGGTCGGGGCTAGTCCAGGTCACATACAACTGAGGTCATGATGCGGGATGGACTAAGGGACTGACTCTAGGTGATGCGAACCTCAGACTCTAGATGGAGATGCGACCAGTAACACGTGAACCCTAGAGACGCCTTGGCCCAACACTAAGAGTTCCTATGGGCTATATGTCGCTAATAGAAATGCAAGCTCACTCATCATCCCAAGTGAGAGATAGCGTGGATCCGCACGGTTGAGAAACTGACAGAGTCAAGGGTGGTCAACTCACTTCCGTGCTCAGATCGAGTCACGAGACGGGTCACTCTCTCGCTCACAGCGGTGACATGGACTCACGGGCTAGGATTCTTTCGCACTCACAGCGGCATATGACCGTATACTAGCTAAGCAAAATAACGCCAAGAAGTTAGACCGTTACCTCCACGCTCCCGGCGTGGGGAAGATGACCCTTGCCAAATCTATACTGCCAGTTAACAAAGATTACAACGGTATAAATGTTTCGACCCACTCCATGCAGGGAGGTAACAGGTCACATGTGGGGCCCAGGCGAAATGAAAAGTGGGTTGACGGGTAGCATCTTGATGTCGCTCCAACGGTGCCGAAACCCATGTTTTGGTACTGTCCAGATGACGTGATCTACGGGTCTGTGGGGCCCACGTGCTGCTCAGTCCTCCGGACCTGATGGGGTGGGTCCTGCTATGATGGTGGCACCTTGTGGCTCTCTTCCCTAGATGGCGACTGGGTTGGAACACCGGTCGGAGGCCAGGAGACTCCGATCGCCAAGTGTTGGAGCTTGCTGCCCCGGACCTGAAGCTTTTATTTTTCAGCGCGCGGTCTGGCGAGATCTATCGTTGTGATTTGCCACGATGTCAGATCGATGTGAAACTAGCGCCTTTGGAAATATCTCTTGAAATCCTTCGACCCTCTGTGACCAGAAAATTCGTTGTGGCCGTAATTCTAATGGGGGATTTTAGAACCGGATTGACCCCAGTTTTAGATCTAGCCAGGCAGAAGTGAAACTTCTAGAGAGTTGGCGTTGACCGCGACGTAGACCTCCAATTCAGGTGTTGAGATCTTCATGGCAGTTGTAGAGGGGAGAGAGAGGAAGATGGAGATATTTTTTATGAAAGGTTTGGTTGAGATTTGAGTTAGCACATTGCACCCACACATCATATTTATCTCACATCTCACATCATCATCCACCCATCACAAGAATATCTACACCCGCGAGCACCAACAGCAGCACCTCTAGCAGGGATAGCGGGGGATGTTGCAGGAGCCGTAACAGACACGGACGGGAGAGGTAGCAGAGGGGCGTCTCGAGGCATTTTAGGGCCACCAGGTGGGGTAGGAGAGCCACCAGGCGCGGGGGAGAGGCTAGCAGGGAGAATGGTTGAGACAGGAATGTCACCCACTGAAGCTGGGGGAGAGACTACAGGCGCGATGCCAGGGCACCCTGAGGGGGGGGTAGGGATGGCCACCAGTGGCGGAGGAGCACCCACACAAGTGCCATGTGCAACAGGGACAGGCAACGAAGAAACAGGAGCCAAACCAGCGATTGACGACAAGAGGCCAGCTACCGGAGTAGGGGAGGGAGCCGTAGTTGCCAGAAGCTTGGAAGGGGCAGGGACTGGACATCCAAGACCACCGGAGGGCGGAGGCAGGTCAGCAGCTCCGCTGGAGGGTGGGCAAGCTCCAAGAGCCAAAAACAGAGTACCGTTCCTAGCTGCTATCCCATCGCAGGCAGGGGAGGGCAAGACCAATCATGCTACATCAGGATGAACGGGGAGGGTGCCGGGGGGAAGCCTGTAGCATCCGCAGTAGGAGAAGGGCTGGCGGGGCACCAGGGGTGACGAGCTGGCCAGGGACCGATAAGGGGCGGTGTCCCGCCAACGGATGTGTCAGAGGAGAGGCTGGGGCCACACAGTGTGAAGGAGAGACAGGCAAAGGGGCTTGGCCAAGCACGCCCGCTGAAGACACTGGGTTCCCTGGCTGAGAGGCACCGGGAGTGTGAGAAGACCCAGATGCAGGCATTTTTGGTGGCATGCTGAGGTGGGAAACAACGTGTCACTCATCCAGCGGGATGGGCATGTCGGGGACGCTGGGAACGCCGCCACAGGGACCAGCCGAGGGGGGAGAAGAATCGGGGGGATCCCCAGTACCGGTGGGGACGACGGGAAAACCTCCCACACCCGCTGGCAGAGATTGACCAACAACGTCTGTACAACAAAGGCCGGCCACTGGAGGTAGCAGCACAACGATGGGAACATAGGTTCCACCAGTGGCAGGGGCCTCTCGAAGCAGGGAGAGACCAGAAGAGGAAGGGGAGGCACAGGGCCCCCCCCTCCACTAGCCCTGGCCAGAGAGAAGCCAAGCACGGCCGGAGCTACCACCACAAGAGGATGAGTAGGATGGGGTTGCGTGGGAGTAGGAGGGGGGAAATCGAGAGGAGAGAGAATAGCAGGAAACCTGATAGTTGTTCACCTTACTTGCATGCTTGCTTATACTATATATTAATGCACTTCCTTTGACTTTCAAGGACCATGCTCCTTTGCTAAATAATGTAGCCTTGATTCTAGACGTGTGCACATCACGGCATACACTAAGAGATGTAAAGTCAACTTTTGGTAAGTGCATACGTCTAGGGGAATAGTCATAGCTACGTTGCTAGCGTAATTTACGAAATACACTGGAGACAAAACTCCTGCACTTCACACACAATGTGTTCAACAACCTCTGACCATAGGGATGCTAGAAATTCTTCCTAATACTTCGTGGATGCTCAAAACTCTACATCCGCACGAGGGACAATCGTGAGGAAAAAGTTACCTACCAGCTTCCTTTAAAAAAAATAGAATGAATGACAAGTGGAATGCGAATCCAAGAAGCCAGGAATCCCCACTGAAATAAATGAGAAAACTCGTGCGAAATGGTGAAGCAAGCTATACAATGAAATCACAATAATGGATGAATCCAAGAAGTCGAGAATCTCTATTGAAATAAATGAGGAGACTCGCGCCAAACGGTGAAGTCCATAATAAAACTAGGGATGGATCTTAGTAGTTGAAAATCTCCATTGAGACACATGAGGAGACTCACGCCAAACGATGAAGTCCATAATAAAACTAGGGGTGGATCTTAGTAGCCGGCTCCTCGGCCCCCGACTGCTGTCCCCTCCACCATTGTTGACTACTCAGTTACCGCTATTGCTCTGGTCCCCCCAGCTACTTTGGAGGCCCCCACCGCCGTCGTCCCCCTAAAGGAAGTGGAGCGTTTGGGCCACTTGGCTGCCTTACGCGCTATGAGGGATGAAGTCAATGCCCTGCCTACCTTCTCTGGGCTTGGGGCTCCCCGTCGGGCTCGACCCTCTGCTACCGCTGCCATCTTGGCTCCGTCCCTCCCGACGCTGCAACCCCACGATGTCATCCTGGGCCTGAGTGTTGAGCTGCCTGCTCCCGTTGTTGTCCCTGGCGATTCTGATGGTTCGACTGTTGAGCAAGACCTGGAGTTCTTTGACACTCCCTTCCAGCCCGCTCGAAGGAGGAACAGAAGATCCGAGCTTCCTTAAAAAAATAGAATGAATGACAAGTTGAATGCGAATCCAAGAAGCAGAGAATCCTCACTCAAATAAATGAGAAAACTCACGTAAAATGGTGAAGCAAGTCCCACAATGAAATCACAATAAAGGATGAATCCAAGAAGTCGAGAATCCCCACTGAAATAAATGAGAAGACTCACGTCAAATGGTGAAGTTCATAATAAAACTTGGGATGGATCTTAGTGGCCGGGAATCTCCATTGAAACACATGAGGAGACTCACATCAAACGGTGAAGTCCATAATAAAACTAGGGATGGATCTCAGTACCCGGGAATCCCCACTGAAATAGGAGACTGAAAGCTGGACAGGGATACTGGGACTAGAGACTAGAAGCTGATACTTAATCTGGATATTGAAAGTTACATATTGGAGGCCTGCCTATGCGAGGCGTGTTGGCCTGTCGCCGGAACTAGAACTAGAGGATAGAACTGGATACGGGGAACCGAATCCTGGGATCCGGATACTGGCAACTAGATATGGGAACTAGATACTAGAATCTAGACATTAGAATAGGAGACTGGAACTAGATGCTGGAAGCGGGGTACTGGAGATGGATACTGGGAACTGGGTACTGGAACTAGATTGGATTAGGTACCAGAAACTGGGTACTAGAAGCTGGATATTGGAGCTGGGTATCGGGAATTGGGTATTGGAAGCTGGATATTGGGAACTGAGTACTGGAGGCCTACCCGAATGAGGCGTGTTGACCCGAATGGTTGTAGACTGGAAGCTGTAAGGCAACCCATAGGGTGGTGTTGACCTAGAGGACTGGAAACTGGGACCTGGAGGCCGACTCGCGAGAGTGCATTGGCCTATGTTACTGGAGGGTGAAGGTTAGAGGCCGACTTGTGATGGTTGGAAGCTGGAGGCCGACTCGCGAGAGTGTGTTGGCCTATGTTACTGGAGACTGGATGCTGGAGGCTAACTCGTGAGGGTGTGCTGGCCTATGTTGCTGGAGACTGGAAGCTAGAGGCCGACCCGTGAGGGTATGTTGGCCTATGTTGCTGGACACTGGAAGCTGGAGGCTGACTCGTGAGGGTGTGTTAGCCTACGTTGCTGGAGTCTGGAAGTTGGAGGCCGACTCATAAGGGTGTGCCAACCTATGTTGCTAGAGTCTGGAAGTTGGAGGCCGACCCATAAGGGTGTGTCGGCCTATGCTGTTGGGGCTACTGGAGTGACTCTGGAGTGTGCCCGTTATAGGCCGAGTGGCAGAGTACCAGCTATTGACATGTTGTTAGCTAGAAATGTAATTCATATTTGCCAGAGCGACTAGAGCTAGGCCAGCCAGGTGGCCATGAGAGGCATCGTAGCTAGGAACCGGGACTGGGATAGGGACTAGAGGCCAGAGCTGGAATTGTAACTGGAGCTGAGGACTGGAACTGGAGCTAGTCGGCTGGCCTTCAAAGGCGTTGTAGCTGGAATACTGGAACTATTGTCAGAACAGAAACTGGGACTGGACTGGGCGACTGGCCTTCGAAGGCATTGCAGTCAGGATACTAAGACTGGAGCTGGGCGACTGGACTTCGCAGGCATTGTAGCCAAAATACTGGGACCAGAACTGGAACTGGACGGCTGGCCTGTGAGGGCATTGTAGCCGATATACTGGGACTGGAACTAGGCGGCTGGCCTGTGAAGGTGTTGTAGTCGGAATGCTAGAGCTGGAAACTAAGTGGCTGGCCTTTGAAGGTGTTGCAGCCGAAATGCTGGGAGTGGAACTGGAATTGGAACAGGGCGGCTAGCCTATGAAGGCATTGTAGCCGGAATACTGGTGTCGAAATTGGGACTGAAACTGGGTGGCTGGCCTGTGAAGGTGCTGTAGTCGGAATCGTGGAGCTGGAAATTGAGCGGCTGGCCTTTGAAGGCATTATAGCCGAAATGCTGGGACTGGAACTGGGATTGAATTGGGTGGCTAGCCTGTGAAGGCATTGTAGCCAGAATACTGGTGCTTGAACTGGGACTGGAATTGGGCGGCTGGCCTGTGAAGGCGCTGTAGCCGGAATGTTGGAGCTGGAAACTGAGCGGCTGGCCTTTGAAGGTGTTGTAGCCGAAATGCTAGGACTAGAACTGGGCGATTGGCCTGTGAAGGCACTGTAGCCGGAATGCTGGGACTGGAAGCTGGGTGGGTAGCCTTTGAAGGCATTGTAGCCGAAATGCTGGGACTGGAAGTGGGATTGGAACTGGGTGGCTAGCCTGTGAAGGCGTTGTAGCCGGAAGCTAGAACTGGAGACTAGAGCCGACCGGCTGACTTTTGGAGGTGTTGTAGCTGGAAATTGGGACTAGAACTGGAACTGGTTAGCCGACCTGTGAAGGTGTTGCAACTGAAAACTGGGACTGGTGCTGGAACTGCAGCTGAGGGCTGGAACTGGCAGGCTGGCCTATAAGGGCGTTGTAGTCGAAAGTTGGAACGGGAGACTGGGACTAGCCAGCTGGCCTGTGAAGGCGTTGTAGCTAGAATATTGGAACTAGTGTTGGAATTGGACTGGAGCTGGTTGGCTGGCCTTTGAAGGCATTGTAGCTGGAAGCTGGAATTGAAGGTTGGGACTGGCCGGCTGGCCTGTGAAGGCGTTGTAGCCGGAATACTGGAACTGGTCGGCTAACAGTTGAGGTGTGTAGTTGAAATGCTGGGACTGGAGCTGGCCGGCTGACTGCTAACGCATAGTAGCCGGGAGGCTGGAGCTGGTCGGCTAGCCTGTGAAGGCGTTGTAGCTGAACACTGGAGCTGGAATTGGCGATGGCCGGCCCTCGGGGGTGTAGTGGCCACCGTTGTTGTGGAGTGATGCTGCGGTCGCCGTCGGTGGGATGTCGTGGTTGACGGCCACTAATAGCAAGTAGTAGAGAGAAAGAGGATTTTTTTTCCTTTTTACCAGCTCTATCGCCCTTGCGGGTTTTTGCCAGAGCTGGCCCCCTTTTACTTTTTTTGGTGTGTCCTTTCAGATTTTCATACCAAGGGATCACCCGATTTTGCCTGAGGCACCCTCGCGGGTTTTCACCCCAGCTAGGTCAATGGCAATTTTTGCCCTCAGTAATCTGTTTCAACTGGTTTCGGCCGATACCGAAACCGATACCGAAACCGGTACGTATCGATTTCGGTACCGGCCGAAACCGGTACCGAAATTGATACTACCATCCTTGCGGGGGAGAATGGAATGGGGTTCTCACAAGGTATCAGGGTGGGTTTTAAATGGGATCTGTGATTTTCGCCCTCTGGTTCAGATCTGCATTAGCGGGTCACGGTCACCCGATAAGCGCTCGCCTTAACCACCTAACCCCTAGACTGCCTAAGCGGACCACCTAGGTCACCCTTTTACTTGGAAACAAGGCGGGATGGGGCCTTGCACTTCCAAAAGTGCCTGGGCACTCGTCTTAACAACTATGGTGGTGACTAGTCGTTTAGTCATGAGAGAGCTTGCAAGTTCCTCGATGCTCGTCTCTCATGTGTTGTCGCCTGTTGCTGCGTGCCTTGCTCAGGTGTGAAGCTGACGAGTGTGGCTCGGAACGAGCAGTCAGGAATGGCTCGGGAAGAGCAGTCAGGCACAACTTAGGCGGAGTAGTTGGACGCGGCTCATGTGGAGTAGTCGGGCACTAGCTCGAGAAGAGTAGTCGGGTTCAGATCGGAGTGAGCTGTCGGGCTTGGCTCGATCAGAGTAGTTGAGCTCGGCTTGGGGTGAGCTGTCAGGCACTGTTAAGATTGGGGTAGTCGGGCACCATTGTGACTGGAGTAGTCAGGCGCCATTGAGACTAGGGCAGTTGGACACTGTTGTAACTGGAGTAGTCAGGTACCGTTGAGACTAGGGCAGTCGGGCACTGTTGTGACTGGAGTAGTTAGGCGCCGTTGAGACTGAAGTAGTTGGATGCCGCTGAGAGTGGGGAAGTCATGCGCCGTTAATACTGGGGTAATCAGGTGCTGTTGAGACTGGGCCAGTTGGCCGCCATTAATATTGGGGCAGTCGGGCGCCTTTGAGATTGGGGTAGTCGGGGGCGTCGTTGAGACTGCAACAGTCGGGCACCATTGAGACCGAGGTAGTTGGTTGTCGTTGAGAATTGAGTAGTCGGGCGTTGTTGAGACTAGGGCAGTCAGGCACCGTTAAGACTGGGGTAGTCGGGCATCGCTGTGATTGGTGATCGGCTTGAGAAGGTTGCGAGAAGTGTGCCAACTCCTTATGACGCCTTTAAAGGGGGCTGATGACTTGTCCAAGCGTGCCGTTGGAGTGGCGTTGACGAGGGTGGGCTTTGCCGATAGAACCCGGGGACAGTCCTCAAGACTTGAACGCGATCTTTGTCAGTGGTACGTTCTCAAATGAACGCGGTCGTCTGGGTGGCCGCATTCTAATCGCGGCTTCTGGGTGGGGCGCATTCGTCAAGGCAGAGGCCCCACGCTCCATCTCGCATCAAGGCTTGTGTAGCGTGGCCTTGGGATGTGATTACTGGTCACGAAGCTGATGTAAGCTGGGTCGTCTCCCTCATCGGGTGTTCACCGAACCACCTTTACATGATGTCTGTCGAGGAGTTCGATGTGGTGGCTTGTATGTTGGCTTATATGCCGTCTGAGAGATGATTATACAACATGCCCTCGGTGTGTGATTGCCAAGCACAAGACCAACCAACACAAATTGGGTCACTGTCCTCATCGATAGTTGTCCGCAAGTTGTATGTTGCTTGTAGGGTTCAGCCGTGTGAAGTGTGACCGTTGGCCTTCCCAGGAGGGGGGTTTATAGGCCTAGGATTGGAGAGGGGGCATGTTGGTCTGAGTAAAGGGGGCTTTACGTGGATCAGGATGCCCCAGGGGGAAAATGGGCTGGTTGGTCCATGTAAAAGGGGGTTTATGCGGATCAGGATGCCCCAGGGTGAAAATGAAGGGGGGTTTATGTGGACCAGGATGCCCCAGGGGAAAAATGGGCATGCTGGTCCGCGTAAAGGAGGGTTTACACAGACTAGGATGGCCCAGGGAGAAAATGGGGATGTTGGTCTGCGTAAAGGGGGGTTTACGCGGACCGGGATGTCCCAGGGGAAAATGGGTTGGTTGGTCCGCGTAAAGGGGGGTTTACGCGGACTAGGATAGGAACTGAAGATTGTTGTCTATCAGGGCTCTAGCTTGAACGCGCCCCTTTCAGGCACCGTCTTCTGAACACAGCAACTAGAGTGGCCGCGTTCTAACATGATCACAGTCAGTTGTTCGACTGCAAACTAGGGACCTTTACCCGGGATGGGTAGGCAGATTTCTACCTGGGCTAGGTAGGGGTCTACCTGGTCTGGGTTAACCTCTACCCAAGTTGGGTAGAGGCTACTAGGTTTGGGTAAACCTTTAGCTGGGCTGGGTAGGCCCTGCTCTCTTTTCAGAGGGGGTTCAACTTGAACGCGTCCATAGCAGGAGCCGCCTTCTGTACGCGCCTATGTAGTAAGCCACATTCTTAGATAATCGTGCCCAATCGGGTGACCGCGATCTGACTAACACTTGCTAGTGGCTTCGAAGCCCAAATGTGACTTGGATATTGGAGCCGCCGGTGCAAGCTGCTTGTAGAACGTATATTAGGAGTCATTCCCTATCTTTTTGTCATGCGCTGTGTGACACGACGGCTGACTGCGAGTCCCGGGTTGGCCCGACAACTAAGATGTCGGCGTGGCGATGTCGCTTGCTGGGTAGTCGGGGGTGATCCCCGCTTCTTGATCAAGAGTCGTGTGATACAACAAATGGCTCTGAAATCCGAGTTGGACTAGGCTGTTGGAGCCGTCGACGTTGTGTCATTGGTGAGGTGTTCGGGAGTGATTCCCGCTTCTTCGTAGGGTGTCATGGGACACGACGAGTTGTTCTGAGTCCCGAGTTGGCCCGGTTGTCGACGTGTCGGCAGTGTTATGCCGCCTACAGGGCATCTCCGACTCCTTGTAGAGTGTCGTTTGGCACGGCAAGTTGTGCCGACCCTCGGGTTGGATCCGATCGTCAGGAAACTTGTTGACATGATGTTGTTCGCTCGAGGGGTGATCATTGTTTGTTATGTTGTGCCGTTTGACATGGCTAAATGTCCCAGTTTCGGGGCTCGACCTGGGCGGCAGAGCACCTTTGGTGTTATGCCATCTTGTGCTGTTTAGGGAGTAACTTCCTTTTCCTAAATCCTGATTAGTTCGAGAAAATAAGCGGGTGCAAACCTGCATGACAAAATACCTTGGGTGAGATGTTGTACTGAGATGTTGGTGCCAAGTCTCAAACCCTGCCTCTACCATAATATCATTGCTTGATGACGTGTGCCCACAATTAATCCTCTCCAACCCCTACCTTTCACAACCACTTGCAAAGGAGTCATATTAAAATCTCTAATGTTCTTAATACCCACTCCTCCCAGCTCCTTGTTATTGGTAACTCTTCCCTACGATATGTCATGCCAACCCTTACATCTCTGGCCATTATCGTGCTAGAAGAATCTCGCCTGAGTAGATTCAGTCTTCTCAGCCACCATCTTGGGAACCGAGTAGATGAGAGGAAGTAGATAGGTAGACTATTAAGCACTGACCTCCAAAAAACCAGTCTCCCTCCATAGGATAGTAACTTCACCTTCCACCCTGCTAGTTTGGCCTCAAATCTTTGTATCATAGGCTGCCACTCACTGCAAAGAAGTGTCCTAGGAGACAGAGGGGGGCCCAAGTAGGTAAGGGGAAATGCCCTTATATGGCAGCTAAGAATAAAAGTCGCCCTCTAAAGCACCCTCTCTTCCATGTTCACTCCCATTGCAAGTCTCTTGTTAAAATTGATCTTGAGCCCATTGACTTCCTCCAATGGCTCTAGCATCAACCTAATCACATAAAGTTGAGACTCATCCTCTAGGAACAAAATGGTGTCATCTGCATATTGAAGGTGAGTAATGCTGCCATTACCACAGCCAAATTGAAAACCTCTAATCAAACTTGCCTCCTCTGCTCGCAGCCAAATCCTATTCAATATATGTGCCACCAACACAAAAAGGAGGGGGGACATAGGATCTCCTTGATAGAGTCCTCTCCCACTACCATTTATTAGGACAACAAACGTAGGCAATGTGATGCTGGCCAAGATCTAGCCAATCCATCTTTCCCCAAAACCCATGTACTCCAACAACTCAAGAAGGCACTGCCAATTGGCCCTGTCATACGCTTTCTCAAAATCCAGCTTCAACACAACCCCTTTTTTTCCTCTGGCTCTTCATGGCAAAGAGGCATTCATGTGCCTAAAAAAAAATTCTCTTAAATATGTTTACCACTAATGAAATCCCCTTGGGTATTGGTAACCAACTTGTCAATGACTCTGTTCAGTCTATCTACTAGAGGCGTGGTGATGATCTTGTAAGTTCCATTCAGAAGGCTAATGGGTTTAAAGTCTAAAAAGCAATGTGCACCTTGTTTCTTAGGGATAAAGATCAAGAGAGTTTTATTGATTCCCTCCAAGTGAGCCTTTCCCTGTTGGTATTCTCCCATCGCATCATAAAGTCCTCGTTGATGATATCCCAACACTTCTAGAAGAAAGCTAGTGAGAAGTCATTTGGACTTAGAGCTCTTATTCCCTGCAAGAAAGAAAATTGTCTAACGTACCTCCTTCTTTGAGAAGCTTTGGGAAGTGGCTTCCCTCTCCTCAGCAGACAATCGTGGGAGAAGGTCCGGGACCATCTTCGATCTCCTGGAATTCTCAGTGAGAAGTCTGAAATAGAAGTGTATAGCTCGGTCTCTGATGTCTTCCTCCCTATAGAAAGAATGATCTCCCACTATAATATTGGAGATACCATTAGCCCTTCTCCTCCAGGAGGCAAGGCACTGAAAATATGCAGTATTCCTATCACTTTCTTTGATCCATTTCTCCTTGGACCTTTGCTTCCAATAGATCTCTTCCCTGGTGAGGATCTCCTCAAATTCCTTCCTAAGTACATCCATGTGGTTCCTGTTTGTGTCATCTAGAAGTCTTGTCTCCAAATAATCCAGACCCTTGAGCTGTTGAAGGATTCTATCCTTAGTTACTCTCCCAGAAAGTGTTCTCTCTACTCCTCATATCTTAAGAACCTGTGCCACCTGTCTCAACTTGCCCACTAGCCCAGCCAGTGCGGACCTTTCATACCTCTGAACATTGCATGCATTTCGGATGGTGTCCAAGTCCAGCTCCTTGAGCCAGAACCTCTCTAATCTGAAAATTCTGCTCCTCATGTGTGTACAGCTGATCTTCAAGAGATGGGGTTTATGATCTGACATTGATCTCGCTAGGGACGACACCTGCACCTGAGGATAGTGGTTCGCCTAGTCAACTGAAATAAGATATCTATCCAACCTGGAGCAAGTGGGATCTGCTCTCAAGTTAGATCAGGTGAACCATGCAGTGACCATTCCAATATCAATCAGAGCTGCTTCTTCAATGAAGTCAGTCAAGTCTTCCATCTCTCCATAGTGGATGATGTCTCTCGTCCTCTCCCATGGTGCAGCAATAGCATTAAAGTCCCTACCCACACAGCAAGGGCTGCCTGAGCTGTGATGGTATCAAGCCAAGTCATCTCACAGAAGTCTCTTCTCATCCCTACTTTGGGGGCCATACACCCCTGTGAAGTCCCAATAATCTAACATTTTGGAAATGTAAAGCGAGAGCCCCTCTGATCTGTCTGTCTTATTCCACCTCCTCAATTTGATACCAATTTCAAAGAATCATAATGCTTTCGGATCTCCCCACAACCAATGAAGTCATGCCCTTAGCAAGTCTTGTTCTTCCTATCTCTCTCATGGTGGACTCTCTATCCCCTTCACATTTCGATTCCTCAAGGCACCAGATATCGATCTTGCACCTTCGAACCAACTCCTTCACTGCCTTATCCGGCCCAATATCATAATCCTGGTCCAAATTCACACTCTCTTGCTCAGGCTGGCTTGCATCCTTCTCGATCTTTCCCCATCAAGGAGATGATTGCTCAAACCCAACGTCAGCTTGTTGAGCTTCAACGTCGAATCGATCCTAAATCTTCTTTGAGTGTCCCATTTGCATTCCAAGATCTTCGGCTTCCACCGCGTTCACAAATTCCTGCTTATCGCCGCTATGGTGAAGTCGGTGACCCCTATGTGCACTTAAAGGAGTTCATTTATGAGTCGACCCAATTTCGACATGACCAACGCTTGATGGCCTATCTATTTGGTCTGTCTTTAGAAGGCTCGGCTCGGGATTGGTTCAATACATTGCCGCAAGATCAAGTGGTGAATTTCCAAGTTGTACAAGACAAGTTCATTCAGGAATATCAAGACCAGGTTGGGCCCAAGTATTCTATGGTTGATCTGGCCCATGAGAAGATGAAGCCCAACGAGGAATTCTCTACCTTCATCGATCGCTGGCGTCACTTGGCTACTCAAGTCCCGAGGCATATTCCGGAGGAAGATCAAATCAAGATGCTCATCTCTAATGCAACGCCCGAGTACCGATTCATTTTAGCCTTGAATGATATCACCTCATGACAACAGCTTTATAGCCGAGCCTGCTTCATCTATCAACAACTCCAAGGATCCCTTGACCTTAAGTCTCCTTCACCTTCTACGCCCACATACGCCTCCTATCCATCTCTCATGAGTCAGCCCTCCACGAGTTAGCCCTCTGCCATATATCCTTCCATGAGTCGGCCTTTCGCTCCTACATATTCATATACCTCCACATATCAGCCCTCCACAAGTCAGCCCTCTGCCTCCACATACCCACATGTGTCTCCGCACGTGTCTCCACCTCTGGTCAAGGAAACATCACACCCCGAGCAAGTGGATGCTATCTACATACCTCCTCATCCCGCTCCACATATGCCTTCACCTAGTCCCTCCACCAATTGCCATGCGCCTTTGCCCATGCAACCTCCGCTCCCATCCCCAAAACCATCTCCATCACCTTCTCATACCCCTCAGCATCCACCTTGCCCAAAGCGGGCTCCTCGTTCTCTGTTGTCGGAGTCATTTATCGATATTTTCAGGACTTTGATGGCTACTTACGTGTTGCAACTCCTTTCGATTATGCCTTGTCGACTCGCGATCGGGAATATGCTCTAATTTTATGATTATCATTGCCAGCAGGGGCATTTGGTCGAGGATTGCCCTGAGTTCTGAGAGTATGTATATGGCCTGGAAGATGATAAGAGGATCGATTGGGCTTTCATTCACAAAGTCATTTTATATCTCCATAGTAAACAGTAGCAACAAGTGCCGCCCAGGCAGCCGTCTCCATCATTACAAGACCTGGGGCACCCCTGTGATTCTTTAATTAGTGTAGCGCCCGCTCCATCACCTGTTCCATCGCCTATCCCATCTCAATTTCCACCTACCCCATCCTCATCTTCACCTATTCCTACTCCGTCTCCAACACCTCCACAGACCTAAGTCTCTGCTCAGGCTAGTGCTACCTCGCCTACCTCCAATTCCACCACTGTTTCTACTCCCAACACTGCTAGACGCGTCGTGTCGATCCGTCGAAGGTGGGGGCCACGACCCTCCACTTCCTCTGCCTCACCACCACTTTCGCTATCTCCATCTCCGGTATCCCCATTGCCTGCATCACTATCTCCACTACCCCCACTGCCATCACCACTGCATTCACCCCCTCCTCTCCCCAAGACCCCTATTCCATCACTTACACCATCTCCACTCCCTTTGCTATCCCCTTCACCATCGATGCCCGAACCTGAGTAGGCTATACGTACACCTCCACCCTTGCCTTTACCCCCACTTATGCCTCCACCTTTCCCTGTGCCTCCACCTGAGCCTATCATCCCCGCTATCCCTCCACCGCCCGAGGCCTCTACACCCTCTAAACCTTCACCCATGCCTTCCAAGCCTTCTCCACCCATTTCTCCACCTACTTCCACCCCACAGAGTAGGTGTGCGCTATCTTTGGTGCCCCCCGGGTCTGGTCTCCAGAGAGATGGTGAGCCAAGCCAGGATAGTTCAGTGCCGGTTCTATATTACAATATTCAAGAATTCATTTGCCGCATGCCTATTCGCGTCCTAGTCTCTTGCTATTTTGGGGATGAGCATGCCCTTCCAAAGATGGTTGCTAAGAAGAGTTCCCTTACACTAGTGCTAGTTTCTTCAAAAGCGAGGTCGGTGGTGATCTCATTGCTCTACAGAGGATTCACTATTGATGCTGCTATCACATCTCACTCAATTGTTGTTCAGTTCACTGGCCAAGAAGGGCTCTCTACTCGAGTTGTGATAACTCATATGGCCGCCAAGGGTTTGTTGGATTTCGTGTTCAAGGGGTAATTGGCCGTATCTTTTACACTTTTCAATGACATTCTGCACATCTTATGCAATCTCCCTCGGTTTATTGGTAAGTTGGCCACGTCAATGCCATGCATTACTCTCCCTTAGTTTTGTCCTCCTCTTCTAGTAAGGGAGTTATGCTTCATGCCTGATTGCCAAGTGGAGATGACGAATCTCATGCTGCTAGTGTCAAGTGACAAAACTCCATGGTTTTCTGATATTCATTCATTTGAGGAGTTATCTATTCAAGAATGTCCACCTATGGTTAGCACTGGGTGTCTAGGGGCAACCGTCCCGATAAAGTTGCATGTTCACAGCCGGCCTTACATAATGACCGGTGATTGAAACAAGAGTGTTAAAGTGAGAAAGGATATGAACATGCTCAGACCTATGAAATAAAAGTAAGACAAAGAGTCAACCTGTCAAAGGTTAGATGCAATGTGCATCGACCGGAGTGATTTCACGCGAAGGAATGGACAGGCCAGGTATCACTCTCCATGCACATGAGGTCCGAGCAGCCAGGCGATTGTGCCGACACTTCAGCTGTAGGTGTCGACCTTTTGATGCAGAACAGAGATCAGTCCTTGAATATACCAAGAGGAGCCTCAACACTTCTCATAAGCGTGTCGACCTATTCAGATGAGGTTACCCAGTCAACCATTCTGATCTGTATCCTTTCATTTTTGCTCAAATTTTTGAGGCACTCTGCCAGCTTCTGATTCCTTGCATTCTCAAACATTTTGATTTCAATCATTCAAAACAGCCCAATTTTTGTTTGCCTGAGAGTGTACTTATTTGTTGCTAAAGCTTTAAAGATGCTTATGCACATGGGATTAACATGCAATTCCTAAAATTCAGTTTTGACTTATGGTACCTGGCAAAGGTCAGTCCTCACGCATGGGGAGAGTTTCCAGATAGGCGTAACCTGCCTTTCCACACTCGTCATTTGATATACCATTAGGTCAAAAGATAACATGCATCACACAGGATAGTATATGCACACACTCCCCCTGAATGTAGCAATCATTCATGAGGCATTTCAAACAATCAATCAGACCATTTACAGACAAATCAGATATATGTGAAACCAACACAACAAGAATAAGTATCTTTAGCATTGAAAGGAGTATGACAGCTCAAACCTAAGTTGATTGAGGTCTACATAGACCTAGCTCTCTCCTTAGAGTTGAAAACCTGTCATTGCTCAGTGGTTTGGTGAAAATATCTGTAATCTGATTTTCTGAATCAACAAAATAGAGTTTGAAATGATTTTTAAGGACTTCATCTCTCATGAAATGATGCCTTATATCAATGTGCTTTGTCCTAGAGTGCAGGACTGGATTTTTTGTAAGATTTATATCACTTGTGTTATCACACAAAATAGGGACACATACAAGATCAACTAAATAGTCTTGGAGTTGGTGTTTGATCCACAACACTTGGGTGCCACAACTACCTGCAGCGACATACTCTGCCTCTGCAGTGGAGAGGGCAATAGAGTGCTATTTCTTGGAGGCCCAAAAAATCAAACACCCACCCAAAAATTGGCAGTATCCACTAGTGCTCTTACGGTCTAGTTTACATCCTACATAGTCTGCATCTGAGTATGATATAAGAGATAGTTCACAGGATGCAGGATACCATAATCCCAGATCTTGAGTGCCGTAAAGGTATCTAAAGATACGCTTGACGGCATTCAAGTGGGACTCTCTAGGACTAGACTGAAATCTAGCACAAAGACACACACTAAATTGGATGTCTAGTCTAGATGCAGTTAAGCAGAGTAATGATCCGATCATACCTCTATATTTCTTTGCATCCACAAGAGTACCTTTTTCATCCACATCCAATGAAGTGGCAGTCCCCATAGGTGTTCCTATTGGTTTGCAGTTGATCAGGTCAAATCTCTTCAATAGCTCCTTTACATACTTGGCTTGACTGATGAAACATCCTTCGTTGCTTTGAATTACTTGCAAGCCAAGAAAGAATTGAAGCTCACCCATAAGCTCATTTCAAATTCATTAGTCATGAGTTTAGCAAAATCCTCACACATTTGAGGTTTTGTGGACCCAAACACTATATCATCTACATAAATCTGAACTAATAAGATATCCTTACCTTGTCTCTTAGTGAATAGTATCGGGTCTACATTACCTCTTGTATAGCCTTGTTCGGCGAGGAATGAGCTTAGTCTATCATACCAAGCTCTAGGTGTCTGCTTCAAGCCATATAAAGCCCTGTCCAACTTATAAACATGGTCTTTAAAATGAGAGCATTCAAAACCAGGAGGTTGCTCTACATACACTTCTTCTTTTATTAGACCATTCAAAAATAAACTCTTTACATCCATTTGCTGCAATTTGATTTTATGAGAACATACGAATGCAATCAATATTCTAATGGCCTCTAATCTGGCTAAAGGGATAAAAGACTCTTCAAAATATATGCCAAACTCTTGATTATACCCTTGAGCCACCAATCTGGCTTTATTTATAATTATCATACCATCTTCACTAAGTTTATTCCTAAAGACCCATTTAGTACCTATGATAGATTTCTCTTGGGGCCTAGGAACAAGATGCCACACATTATTTCTTTCAAACTAGTTTAATTCATCATGCATGGAGTTTATCCAATGTTCATCTTTTTGAGCTTCTTTAAGGTTCCTTGGTTTAGATTGAGACACAAGTGCTAGTTGTTCAATTTCATCCAGAATTCAAAAATGAGACCTAGTTCAAGGTGGGTCATGCAGATTACCCAGGATATTTTCTAAAGGATGATCTTTTAGCACTCTTATATCATTTTGAGTGTTTCCTCTATCTACATTAATGACCCGAGCATTGCTTGACTCTCCTTGGTCTTCATTTTCTTGTGACTCTTCGTGTGAAAGTTCTTCTTTTCCTTTAGTGTTCAGAAATTCCCCACCATCATTTTTCCTGCAAGAATTTTCATCTTTAGTCTCATCAACAGTGATGTAGGGTGACTCTTCCACGCAAAGAGTCTTAAGATTATAAGCTCTATAAGCTCTTTTTTTTATCAAAAGATGATAGGGACAGCACCAGCTATTTAATTACTATAATTCTTTAACTAAATGGATTAAATGCTAGAACATGCCCATAAAATCTATAAAAATAGCCTAAATTCACGAAATAAAGTCTAGACTAACACCAGTAAGGATCCGCTAATCCACGGATCATACAATTGTTGTGTCCTTGCCATTTTGATGATGACAAATACTTTTACATGAGAATTGAATTATTTATTTTTAAGTTATTACACTATTCATTGCATTAGGTTGCTAAACTTCATGCCTTACAAAGTTCTTTCAACTCGATGCATATACTGATTGCTTGCTCATAAGGTCGATACATACAAGCTTTCAATCTGAATAGGTCGATGCATACATACATGCAGTCAGTTTATAAGGTCGATGCACATGGCACTGATATGCACATAAGGTTGATGCATATGTGTTAAAAGTGATTTGGCTAACATCACTCAGGTTGGTGCAGATGAAGGCCTCATGCGCTGTAGGGTCGATGCACCTCATGCCAGCGCTAAACAAAGGTCAATGCACATCTAGTAATCGCAGAATAAAGATCGATGCACATCCAATTATCACAGAACAAAGGTCGATGCACATCTAGTTATCACAAAAAAAAGGTTGATGCACATCCAGTTATCGCTAAACAAAGGTCGATGCACATCCTGTTATTGCAGAACAAAGGTCAATGCGCATCCAGTTATCGCATTACAAAGGTCGATGCACATCTAGTTATCACAGAAGTAAGGTCGATGCAGCTTCGTTACAAAGGTCAATGCACCATATGCCTTCACAGAAGTAAGGTCGATGCTACCTCAGTTATCAAAGAAGAAACAGGTCGGTGTAGCCATGTTGGAAATATAACTAAGGTTGATACAGCTTCGTTAGAAAGGTCGATGCACCTTAGTGATTTTAGAAACAAGGTCAATGCTACTTCAGTTATCACACAAGAAAGGTCGATGCACCTTCAAGACCTAGGAAGCTGAAGTCTTAGACATTGCTTTAACCTGAACGGATCGAAGCATCAAGGTAGTAAAGAACTGTTCAATGGCACGTGACCACTTCACACTTGAAAGGGGTATCAGAGGAATTTCACCAAACTCCTCAGATGCAAAACCTGTGACCATCTCACCTGTGGACTCTTTTGGTGCAAAAAGGTGTGTCGACGTGGCAGAACACTAGGGAACCCAATGATTTGGGAATATCTAAATTCCACGTGGAGGAATCAAATTGGTGGACTCCCTCACGCTCATTCGAAGCTCCATTCTATAAATTGACGACATCTGGATCAAAGGAAAAGGAGAGAAGCTGAAGACGGCCAGAGCTGCAACCACTGTGTGAAGAGAGCCTTATCTGAAAAGAGAGAGAGCAGTTTCGTGAAAAGGAAGAGCAATCCCAAAGAGAGTTCTCTTGAGTGATTGGTCAAAGCACTTCAGAGAAGCTACATTTACTTTCACATTGCTTCAGTCTTCTTTCATTTTTTTTATCCTTGTGTTTCTAATTCTTACATAACTTTTCGATTCTCAGTTTTGGGGTCAGGTTCCTCCTGTGGATTCAGGAGAAGGGAGAGTGATCTTCGGTTTCTCTCTAGGTGTTAGAGGAAGGGAGACTAAGTCTCTAGGGTGCGAGTGGCGGGTTGTCACCCATGATTTCCCTTTGGTTTAGAGGAAGGGAGGATAGTCCTCGGGTTCTGGACTTGCGGGTGGCAAGGCCAGGGTTAAGATTCTGTGGGTTGCAGGATCTGTGTCGAGGGATTTGTCTCCCTCTGAACTCAAGTTATTAGGCAGCAAATGCTTGCAGACTTAGTCTGCTTGTTTTGCTTGAAGCAAGGAAGCCTCACTCCGAAGGAGTGAGAGGTGGACATAGATTGCGGGCTACAATCAAAGCACCTAAAAAATCCTGTGTCATTCCATGTGGTTTTCTTCATTGATTCACAGATTGCGTGTGGCACGTCAACTGTTTGATCGCAGTTCAATTTAAGCCTCATTGCTCAATCGATTTATGTTGGAATGACTCAGATAGGGCCAATTGAGTGTTGACTATTGCTGAGATTCAGTCTCTATCGATTGAATTTTAATTATCCACGATAGTTTAAGTGATCTATTCAATCCCCCCATTTCTAGATCACATTCTCTTTATTTATCAAGTGTTATCAGAGTGGGTTACCCAACAGGTGGTCCAACGACCAGGGTAGACCTGGATCTAGCACCCCTCGTAGCTTCATTACTGAGGGACATTCTATTAACCGTGCTCCTTTCTTTGATGGTGTTGATTACATTTATTGGAAAAACATGATGGAAGTGTTCCTGAGAGTGCAGACCCACGAACTTTGGAGAGTGATCACCACAGGACCATTCGAGCTCCCACAAGATGAAAATGTGTGGACAAGGGAACAAATCAAGCTCCCAATGGCGAACTGGACGACTCTAAATATAATGCAATGTGCAGTCCATCCAGAAGAGTATGTCAGGATCTCAGCTTGCAAAACAGCAAAGAAAACATGGGATGAAGTAGAGCTCATCTATGAAGGTACATCCCAGGTCAAGGCCACCATGGTAAATATGCTCACCTCTAAATTTGAATTGTTCAAAATGAAATTCGAGGAGACGATTATAGAGATGTAAGCTAGACTGTCGCTGATCACTAACACTGTTAAGGGTCTTGGGAAATAGGTCCCAAAAGGGGATCTTGTCAGGAAAATACTTAGGTCACTAACCCCCACGTGGCACACTAAGGCCACAGTGTCACACCCCGAGTGCTGTAGAGACCAGTTTTCTGCCTCTACATTTTTTTGGTGTCGTCTATGGGAACTTCGATCGAAAAGTCAATGGCACCTCACGGGAGCCACCGCAATGCCAGCAACCAGGGCTGAGGGTCGCACCAAGGTCTCGGCTCCCGTCGGGAATAGCAAGAAGCCACATCCTTTACCTGGCCGCATCGAGAGATCACAGTCGATGAGCTCGCCGAGATGCGCCAGCAAATCTTGGTCCTGACAGTCCTATGTCAGGATCTCCTAAATAGAGCCACGGGCTCCCAGCACATTCCATCCGAATAGCCTCCAAGCGGGGGGGCTCCGACCATAGAGGATTCCCGCCGAGTGCTGGAGGCATCCCACACCTCCACCGCGTAGACACGATGACCGCGCAGCTCACACGCACCAAGGGAACACAGCCCGCTACACTCCAATCCAGAGATGACATAACGACTGCTGAGCATGAATGAGATCGAGGACAAGGTTCGATACTTGGATGACGTCCTGCTCGTCGCTAAGATCCGTAGCCTCATCAGCAATGACCTCGACTTCCACACTCCCTTTTCCAGGGAGATTATGGAGGCCCCCATCCCTCCAAAATTCCATCTGCCATCCTTCACCTCTTACGATGGCACCACCGACCTGGCCGATCATATGCACAGTTTCGAGTCCAACCTGGTGTTCCACCGAGCTTCGGATGCTGTGAAATGTCTGGCCTTCGTCACCACCCTCTGGGAGAACGTCCGCACTAGGTTTAAGTCCCTATCGGCCAGGACCATCACCTCCTTCCAACACCTAAAGAAGCTATTCACGGAGGACTTTATTGGCTAACGAAAGGAAGCCAAATCCATGGTGAGTCTGCTCGTCATTAGGTAGGGAAGAGAGGCGGCCCTTTGGGACTACGTGTCTGATTTTCGAGCAGAGGCGCTCCGTATTCCTCACCTCGATGTCAGCATCGCCACCACCGCCTTGACGCAAGGGACTCGGGACTCCATTCTCCAACGTTCCCTCGGAGACGAGGCCCCGACTACCGTGACAGACCTCCTCGCCCTAGCGTAAAAACATGCCAGATGTGAGGAGAACACCATGGCCCTAGGCCATTCGGTCGGAACTGAGAGGTCTGACCTGGAAAGATCTGCCAACTCACCCTAGGAGGGGTGGAATAAGCGGTAGTGACGAGACAGAGAGCGCCGCGATCACTCAGAGAATAAGGAGAGGGATAGTTACTATCATTACACGCCCCTAACAGCTCCGTCTGATCAGATCCTCATGGAGATCTGTGAGGAGCCCTTCCTCCAGTGGCCACCGAAGATGAAGTCTGCCCGAGGATGTAAAGCTAGAGGAGATATTGTCACTTCCACCATGACCACGGCCACGATACCGCCGACTACATCCAACTCAAGGATGCCATCGAGGACCTCGTCCGGTGAGGACTCCTTGATAAATTCATCGCCAAGACTGAGGGGATGTGACAATGCAAGTGAACCGCTCCCATTGACAACCGATCCAATGGGAAAGAGATCATGATGATCTCTGGAGGGCCAACTTTGGGAGGCGATAGTTCCTGGAGATGCTGGCTGTACACGTCAGCAATTAACACTGGGGAGCATGGCGATAGCGGCCGATAGGAAGCTACCACCCGGGAAGCACCCCAAGGATCTCATCATCTTCTCATACGAAGACCTAGAAGGTGTAGCCACTCCCCACTCAGATGCTCTGGTGACCTCGGCCACCGACAATCAATGTACCGTCCAATGTATTCTAGTGAATAATGAAAGCGGCCCCGATGTCATGTCTTACGACTACCTGGTACTCATGGGTGTGGAGTTATCACGAATAGCACACCCTTGTATGGATTCTCTGGTGCAACTGTCCCCCCGGAGGGACCCGTCTTGTTGCCAATCATGTTCTGGACCGCACCACGAGATGGGATCTTCCTAGCAGATTTCACGATAGTGCGGGTAATGACTAGGTACAACACCATCATAGGGCGAGGCAAACCGAGGAGGCCCCGCCTGAGAGGAAGGAAGTAAAGTTAGCTATTTGTCAAGTTTATGAAGGGCCGGATGAGCACTCAACAAGAGTCAGCTCAGAAAAAGATAGTGGTGGCTTCCCAATTTCTAAGAGGTAAGCACTAGCGCTCCCTTGAAAATTATGGTGGCCCAAGAAGTGCAGGCTTTGAAAGATATATGCCGAGTGAAGCCAAGAAGAGCAGGCTTAGACAGATATATGCCGAGTGAAGTCAATCAAGAGTCAAGCCTGATGTAGTCAGGTCCGAGAGTCGACCGTCGAGAGCCGACCATAACGTAACTAAGCTCGGGTGACACAACTAAGCTCGAATGACGCAACTAAGCTCGGATGACGTAACTAAGCTCGATGTGAGCATCCATGCACCTTCAAAATACAAAGGGTGGCTTCTGAGCTTCTAAGAGGGAGCAATAATCTTCTCCTATTCAGGAGACAAACATACACTTGTTGGTTTAGGGTTGTTCCTTTAAGAGTGTAATTATGATGATGAACAAGAGAATATAGATGATGAACATAAATAGTGAACAAGTGTAGCATCAACTCAAGCAATCAGCATGGAATGTAAAGCACATGGGCATGTCATCTTAACAGAAATAAGCAAAGGAAGAAGAAAAACACACACCGGGGTGTGGAGCAAAGGAATAAAATAAAAACACACACCATAGGTGTGGAACAACTAAAATAAAGCAATGTGGTGAAAGAAGAGGACAAATCAGGCAAGCTGACATGTTATTATTTTCCAACAAAAATTTGGCAGCGTCTCCCCTTGACCCGGTTGGTAAGGGAGAAACAGGGAACACGCCCACATGGAGTGGCGGAACCCGACAATGTGAGGTGCGTGCCAAGGGCGACGACACCTTTAATAAAACCTTGGAAAACCTTGGAGGAACGGCGAGTGGGAAACGACTCTAGGATTGGCTGTAGGTGCCCTGGGTAGGGGACAGGGTCCAGTGACTAGTGTGCCCGCTTGGGAGCCTATAAGGGCTGGAGAGGTGCATCGGGCTGGCAAACAAATGGGGCAAGGCTGGGGGTGTATCGGGCTGGAGCCTCAAGGGCATACCGGGCTGGGTTCTTGAGAGTGTGTCGAGGAAGGCTTAAAGGGGTTGAAGGTGCGTCGGCCAGGGGCCGTATCGGTGAAGGGGTGTATCGGTAGAGTATGGGCCAGGGCGTGTCGTTGGTGGCTGGGGGAAGCTGTACCGAGCTAAGGGTGCACCGATGGGAGGCTGGGCAAGGCGTATCGCCTGAGGACTAGGGGGGCTGGACTGAAGGCTGGCTAAGCTGGACGGAGCCAAAGGGGAGGCTTCAGTTGGGGAAAGGGAAGGTTGGTCTGGGTGTTCAGAAAGGCTGTGAGGGCAAGGGTGAAGATATGGGGCCCTGTAGAGAGGCTAGATCACCAGAGGAGAGGAGGAGAGCGATCGAATGTACGCAAAGACTCAGAACGACCAGAGACAGTGAGAAACCCAAAGAAAAGGGATTTGCATTCATAAAAAAGGGTGGAAGCCATAATCGGCCAGGTACATCAGGAACGTTGGAGTGGAAGATACAAAGATGAGAGGAGGAAGAAAGTGGAAAGGAAGAGGAAATGGGGGGAGTCAAGGTCGAGCAGGGGCGAGGGCACCCTGCTCTCCTCTCTCCCCCGTAGACCATGACAAACTCCCACTCTCCCTCTCTCTCTCTTCTCTTACTCTCTAACGCTCGCCAGTGGTCACCGGAGGGCCTCCCTCTTCCTCTCTTCTTCCTCTTCTCTTCTTCTTGGTAGTGTGGTGTCTCTCCGGGTGTGCTCTTCTGCGTGGAGTCTCCCCTGTCTATGTTGCTCTTTGTGTCTGTGTTCGCCGGGGAAAGGGGTTCTTATACTCCTGGTGGCGGGAGTCCTCCAATGCGAGCAATGGAGGTGGGAAACGACCTGCATTTAATGGGATTTGACTTCCCATCCTCGGTGGCAGCGGAATAGCCTACGTGCCTCAATCTCCAACCGACACCTCACCGAACCCATTGTGCGTCAAGGATCTGTAGGGGATGGCGTTAGATTTGATTTGCCGGAGGCGTCGGTGGAGAACACGCCCAGGCGTGCCGTTGAGGGGCCAGAATGCTGTGCCGCTAGCAGGCACAGCAAGCGTGCCGCTGAGAGGCAGCCAAGGTGTGCCACTGAGGAGCCGTGAGGGTGTGCCCCTGGAGGAGCTTGCAGGCGTGCCGTTGGAGGCCTCTACATGGCGTGCCATTGAAGGCCTCTGCATGGCATGCCGTGGAAGGGGTGTGCAAGGGTGTGTACCGCTGAAGACGCCCAAACTATGTCTACCGGTGGAGCGCCCTGGCTGAGTGTGCTAGTGGAGTGCCTTGGCCAGGGGAGCGTACCGCTGAAGCTCCCAGGGGCATATCGACGAGGGCTGCCAAAGTGTGCCGTGGAGGGTAGCAGGGGTGTGCCGAGTAACGAGTGTACTGGCCAGGCACACTAGCGGGTGTGCCGCTGAATGGGCACAAGAGTGTGCCGCTGGAGCTTGCAAGGTATGCCTTTGGGAGGCATGTTCAAGCCCGTTACGTGCACAAGTTGTGGCTCGTTTAATTTTCTTCAGGGCCCATGGATTGTGGGCTTACCGGGGATTAGTTTCTCTTCGTTGTCGTGACTCCGGAGATGACTTCACGATAGTGTGTGTATGTTCGGAGAGTCCGGATGGCCCGTCTTCTCCGCAGTTTCTTCAGTTGAAGTTGTTATTGATACTGGACTGGTCGGGACATATGGACGCGCAATTTTACACGTCCATAGTTGTCCCTTCCTCTTATCATCAAAAACTTAAATTTCTGACCCCCCAGGGGATAGGGGAGGTCCGAGGTGATCAAAGGGAGTCCAGAAAATGCGACCTCATCTCTACGCGTGATCGACGTCCTGAAGAAGTACTGCCTGAGAAGAAGTCGAGGACCCAAGATCCGGGCCCGGGCCCGAGCACGAGCGCGCCAGCCGAGGACTTGTACCTTATCCAAGTGGGAGAAGATCTGGGCAGAACCTTAAGGATCAACACAAACCTATCCGAGCACGATAAGCAAGCCTACGCGAGCTTTCTCACGGCCAACCAAGATGTGTTCGCTTGATCCGAGGATGAGCTTCCCAGAATCCCACTAGTGGTCATCACACACCAACTTAGGTTGGATCCCACTTCCCGCCCGGTACATGTAGTAGCACCGAAGGCATTGCAACCCCGAGAGACAAGCTATCATCAAGGAGTAGGTGAGCGAAAAGCTGCGCTCAGGGCTACTCAGGCCTACTCAATACCCAAACTGGGTAGCCAACATGATCCTGGTCCCCAAGAGTAACGGAAAGTGACGGATGTGCGTGGACTACACCGATCTCAACAAAGCTACACCCAAGGATAGCTTTCCCAAGCCACGGACCGACCAGCTAGTCGATGCGACAGCCGGGCATGAAATGCTAAGCTTCTTAAATGCCTACTCTGACTATCACCAGATCAGAGATGGGTCAGCCAGAAGTCCCTGAGGAAGGGAGTCCTCATGGGCATAGGAGTGATCGAAAGAAGACATGACCGCAGAGGAGTCAAACAGGGGATTGAGGTAGGAAATGAAGTGAGGGTTGTCCTCAGGAGATGATCCTGAGGGACGGAAGCAACTCCACATGTACTAGAACTACTGTAAATGAAGAGAAAGCAAATAACCCTAACCAATGTCTAAAGCATACAGACAAATAAAACAAACCCACAATGGAGGGGGAGATGAGAGAAGAATCAACCAATTATACAACCAAGTTTTCAAATGATGCAGGCGATTTTTATCGACTTCCCCTTTAGAGCTTCAGTGGATTTAATTAAAATGCAAGTTCACTAGACCACTGGGTGCCTAGTCTGGGTAGGAAGGGAGAACTGGCTGACTCTAAGGGACTCTCACTCTCATGTATGCAGACCCTAGACTGGGGTGGCAATGGTACAACCAGCCCGACATCCGTGTGGAAATCCATGACTCACGGGGACTTACGAAGGTCCTTGGCAAGGTCCCCTAGTCGGCTCCAAGGAATATGAAGATGAGAGAAAAATCTGCTTCGGTAGGAATGCAACTACTGATGGAATAGTATGATCCTATGCGCACCGGGGTGCATGCAAGAGTCTAGCCTAAATCTAGCAAGCAATGATCAAACATGTATGGATAAATGAGTATGTCAATCACGCAACAACAAATCAAATCAGGAGAGAACAGCACCAAACAGCATGGAATGAATGTAACATGGAAATCTAATTAAGGCTCGGGTGCACTGTAGCGCAGATATGCGGTCTTTTGAAGACCGTCCAGGGAGGATAGGCGGTTCTTGGTGAACCGTCCAACAGCAAGGGGTGACAACAGACGCAGAACACATGTGAAACAAACTGGCAATTCTAAACAAGTAACCAAATCACTGGTGAACGTACCTAGGTGGGTAGCTCGTTACAAGCCACGTGAGTCCTGGAGCGGTCCTGACACAACCGCAGATAGAACAATGCAAACAGAGGCACGTACCTGTACCAGGAAGATAGGTGGCCTATGAATGGCCGTAGAACGGTAGAGCGGGCGATGGTTTGCCGCAGGTTGCAGCAGGGTCGCAGAGCAAATATGGCTGGGGACGACGACGGGCGGTCAACCTTAGTCCGCACAAACTATCAGGCGGATCTTACCTGACCGCACAACCTCCAGGGATCAGAAACGTGAAAACTAGCCAGCCACCTGTGACAACCTGACAAAAGGAGACTAACAAACGCCAAAAAAAGGGGGGGTCAGTAAACACCAACATGATGGGCACTAGGCATCCCACCGTGATCGCCAGAAAGTCTGTTGATCAAAAAAATGACTTTTCCCTAAAGTACCGACAGTTGAACAAAGTCCCCTTTATTCCTCTCGACTAAGGAAGCATGACAAAATCAACGAAACCGAAAGAGAGGGAGTAAAGACAGAACCTATGTGATCGCCACCCAAGACCCCGGACACGATGAACGTGTCGTGCCTTGAGAAAAGGGGGAGACACTCGCCTTTGCCTAATGCTGGGATGATGAGCCACCGACGAAGGACCACCTGGAAGACGTGCGGCCTCTCTATAGACCGTCCACCAGCGTTGGAATGAAACGCGAGACGAAGACCGATGGTAGTAGGACGATTCAAGGACGGCCGCAGGATGAAGATGAACGGCCACGAGATAGCCGCTCGACGTCTTGGACAGACGGTGATTGACCGCTCTACTCCACCTCCTTCCAAATCGTAGGACTTCAACCTCCACTCTTTCCGGCCAGCCAGAAAGAGTGGGCTTCGTGCTAGATGACTGCTGACCTGCAAAATAACGTGTAGCCAACAAAAGTAAACCCGGATTAAACCTACGCAGTGTAGTATATGCTAGAAATGAAAGAAAATAAACTAGCTAACATGAATGGGGGGTTCACCTGGAGGTTTTTAAACCCCTAGGGGCGCCAAAACATAGGTGGGTGTGTAGAAATGACAATGAGGATAAGAAAATGTAGAGAACAACGACAAGAAATTGTGCATGCAACGACGAAATGACCAGCAAGACTAACGACAAACGACACAACAAATGAACTACTCCCTTGAACCAGAGGCCTGTAGGGACGTAGAAGGCCTCCCTCCCTGTACTAGGATCGCTTAATAATTCGACAGAGCTTCGCCGTCGATCCCTGATCTCTCCCTTTCAAGCTGGGCCTCTAGGGTCTATTTATAGAGCACCTAAAGTCCTAGCTCGAAATTGGGAGAATTAGGCATTTTCAGACTAAGATAATAACATAAGAATTGGAGATAATTGAATTATCTCAAACCTGGAAGAAACGGCATCAAAAATGGTGAAGAATCCACGGAGGAATCATCGGAAGAAGTTAAGAGAAAAAACACGAATGAGAGAGAAAAAGTCCTTAATTATTCTAGTTTCGAAGGGACGTGCGGCCATACGATAGACCACACATCGTGATTGTGCGGTCATCGTGGGGCCGTCCAAGCCTGTCAGTAATAATTAACATAAATGAGAAAAATACTCAACTTATTCACCGAACGGGCCGAAGAGTTCGGCACTGGACTCTAAGAGACATGCGGTCTCCTGTACACCGCACAATGTACATATGAGGCCACATAGAGGCCGCACGTATGCTTGTCAGTGATAATTCAGAAAATAGTGAAAATAAACAATAAATGCATGAGCGGCTAGGGACAGACCGCACAAGTGTTAGGCGTTTGCCCAGACTAGCCAAAGTAGCACGTGTGGTTCACCATCCGGCTAATGTGATCCACATGATGGTCGTATTATCTCTCTCTGATGATGAATCAAAGGAGCCCAGTGCTAACCGAAGAGAGCGTTTGATTTGGTATCCAGGATGGAGGCCCTGGCACGATCGCAGACCCCTCTCCTTCCCCAGAGAAAGAACCCGGTGGCTTTTCGACGTCCTCGTCGAGAGGGGGCAAATCTTGCCCTGTGACCCACCGATAGACTACACTCATTGGGACTTTAGCCACCCCCAGTACTATCCCTTCCATGCGTGAATCTTCCACGCGATCGAGTCCTGTGAGAAAGCCCAGTACCGCATCCAGGAACAGATCCGGTGGGAGCAGATCAATGCTGAGGAAAATTCCATGGCACTTGTTCGACTGCGGTAAGCTGTCGAAGAAACTCTGAGCACTGCCAAAAATATGCCAGAGCAGCTTGATCCTCCCCAGGAAAATGGGCATGGGCTGCCTCACCAGCACACTCCAGAATGGCTCGAGTTTCGGACCGAAAATTGAGAAGCCCTTAAGCGACTACGGAGGCGCAGGGAGCAAGATGCCAGCCAAGAGACAGGGCTGAGTACCTTCTCGGCCAACGTCATTCATCCTCTTGCTCCCCCGGTCTCCTCGGATCTCTCGACACCATAGGCCGGTCAGTCAGCCCTCGCCACTCCAGCCGCGTAGTGGCGACCCTGGCAGGAGTTAGAGTCTCTACCCTTTTCCAGAGAAAACACTGCTAGACTCCTCTGAGTCCTTCTTGGCTGAGAGGATGTCCTGGTGGGTGAGGCTACGATGGGCTCCTCAAGCTCTTCTCATCCTCTCCCTACCCTACCTCTATCTTCGATGCTCAAGGATAGGAAGGGAAAATAGAAGCTAGGCGAGGTTCTAGCAAGACCGGACTAGATCCTCCCAACAGTTCGCAAGTCGGGTCTGCCATCACAAAGGCCATCCGACGCGTAAGATCAAGATAGGCAACAGGGGCAGCAAGGCCCCAAGACTTTGTCTAGTGTCGCTCGACCCTGTCCTCAGTCAGAACGCAGAGGTCCAGCCAGGAAGCAGGATGTTGCTCATGCTCCTCGGGCCACTTCTCAGTAGAAGCCCTTGCCACCGCGGCTAAGGAATCAAACTATGCATACGTCTTTGGATGCCAGTACCGGTATATCAGGTCAACGGGAAAAGCCCTTGCCACTGTGGCTAAGGCATCAAACCGCGCACACATCTGGACACCAGTACAAGTCAGCCGGTTCGTGGTAAATTCCCACAGCCACCGCGGTTAAGGCATCAAACCATGCCTACGTCTCTGGATGCCAACCTCAGCATCCCAGCTTACCAGGAACTACCACTCGAGGTCATCGAACAGGTGATCAATGCCACCTTCCAACTACAGCAATCGAAAGGTGCCTGGATTGAGATTTGGGCAAAGAAGAGTCATCGACCTCACCCTGCAAACACATTGGCTCGATGGTATCCCCACAGGGATCTATCAGCGTCAGTTCCAGTGCCTCCTCCTCCTCCTACTCCCCTGGAGGCGGCCATCGCCAAGAAACAGGAGAGGAACGGAAGGAAGAATCTCAAGAGGCGGCTCAAGAAATAGGCCGAACAAGCGGCCACCCTGCAATCCCCAGCAGAGCTGACACCTCTCTAGAGGTTACAGCGACTCATCGACAACTTGGAGGAATACATTCCTCTTCGCTCTACTGGGCCTATCCCACTCGATAACTACATCCCGTGGGAAGAAATGCAAAAATGAGCTCGCCTCAGAGACTGGGTCCAGGAGATGATCCAAAAAGTCAAAGGAGGCAAAGCCCTCCTCATTCCAGAAGAACTCTCCTTGTTCTATAAGGACAAAGAGATCACGGTGGAATAGCTGGAGCAGATGCTTCGCAACTATACTTGTAACATGGGGGCTATTCCACCTCCAGATAACATCAACGTCTCCCGACGAGGTGAGCCGATAGCAGCCAGAACCTGACAAAGGATCGTAACTCCACTCAGACTACATCCAGTCCCAGAGCACACTGGCCGTGGCTGGGGTCGTGGTCGTGGATGAGGTAGAGGGCGTGGAAGAGTCCCTGAGCTGCCTCTTCGCCCGTCCGCCTTTGATCCAGAACGGGTTAACCTCTTTCGAGGAGAACAACCTGCCCCGATCCCGCCAATGGAGATCCGGGGGCAACCCAGCATCTTCGACCTAGCTGGTGCCGAGGAGATTGCCGCTAGCATTTTGGTCCTGGCACTGGTTCCAACCTATCCGATGAAACAAGCAGGGCCATCCGGCAAGGATGGGCCAGCCCTTCAGCCTCCCTCAGAAGAGCCATCATCGGCCTCTCTCTTCCAAGAGTCTGCGGGTGGCTAGAGTCAGCCCGACCCCAGTAACAAAGGCAAGGTGGTGCAACTCCCCGACGAGGAGCGACATAGCAACCCACAGCAGATCCAGCCTGACATACTACCGTCACTGGAGGATGCTCGAGCTCGAGCTGACCGAAAGGTTCTCCACCAGATGAAGCACTTCCCTGCCAGCATCACGATGTGGGAGGCCATTGCTTGGAGTAAAGATTTGAGGGAAACCCTTATCAAGATACTCCAAGAGCCGAAAGTCTATGAAGCACATGCGGCATAAATAAAAGTTGCCACGTACAAGGATTTCACAACTGCTGTCACCTTCACGAAGAAAGAATTTCTACTCTCTCCTCCATGCCATAACCAATCTGTCTATATGAGGAGTGTCCGGTTGGCATTCTCCACCAACCCGTTAGCCTGGGGGTGTCCCACCGAAGTGTAGTGGTTCCAAATTCTCAGCTCCGAACACTTTTCTTGGAAGGTAGTGCTCGCGAACTGCCTGCCATTGTCAGTTGTGAGAACCCTAGGGATTCCAAAGTGACAGATGACACTCCGTAGTACGAACATCCAAGCCGCCTCACTCGTAATTTTCCCCAATGGCTTAGCTTCGATCCATTTGGTAAAGTAATCGATGGTGACTATGAGGAATTTCTTCCTCCCTTGAGCCTCCGGGAAGGGACCCAATATGTCGACCACCCAGCGAGCGAACGGACGGGGTTCCAAAACTGCGTGGAGTGGCATGGCCGGTTGGTGGTACAGGTGAGAAAATTTCTGGCACTGGGGGCACCTTTGGACGTAGCCAAGACAATCTCACTGCAGAGTGGGCCACCAGTACCCTTGGCAGATCAATGTCCTTGTGAGTGCTCGCCCCCCTATGTGGCTTCCGCAAAGTCCTTCGTGGATCTCCTGAATGGCCTGGCTCGCCTCTGTGGGGAACAAGCATTTCAGCAGTGGCACTAACAGGGAACGACGGTAGAGTCTACTATTTACTATTGTGAAATGAGCCGCTCTTACGTGCGTTCATCATGCTTCGGCACTGTCGCTCGGGAGTTGCTACCGGAGAAGGAAATCCAAAAGGGGGTCCATCCAGGAAGGCTCATAGTCGATGGCGTTTACCTGAAGCACTGGCTCGTCTATGCTCGACACCGATAATTCCTCTATTAGGATGGATCTCGAGTTGGAGACCACGGTGGCCGATGCTAGGGGCGACAAAGCGTCTGCTCGGGCGTTTTCCTCCCGCGGGATGTGAACCACCTCGAAGTGGGAGAACTCCCTTACCGCAGCCCTGGCTTGCTCTTGGTATCTGATCATAGTGGGCTCGCGTGCTTCGAACTCCCCTTTCACCTGATTGGTGATGAGCATGGAATCAGTATACGCTCGCATACTGGTCGTCCCCAGGTGCCTGGCCATACGCAGCCCCGGGAGGAGTGCTTCATATTCGGCTACATTGTTCGTGGTCGGGAAGTTAAACCATAGGGTGCACTGTAGCTCGAGCCCTTCTGGAGAGAGGAGGATCAGTCCGGCCCTGCTCCCCACGGCGCAGGATGATCCGTCGATGTACAGCTCCCAAGTGGGCCCGAAGGACTGCTCTGGCGAGTCCTCAGTAGGCAGAGTGCACTCAATGACGAAATCGGTGAGGGCTTGAGCCTTGATGGCTGTCCTCGAATGATACTTAACATCAAACTCTCCCAGCTCGATAGCCCATTTGACCAATCTGCCCGAGGCATCTGGGTTCTGAAGAACTTGCCGTAGGGGTTGGTCGATGAGGACGGTGATGGGGTGAGCCAGGAAGTATGACCGTAGCTTGCGTGCAGCCATAACGAGTGCGATGGCAAACTTCTCAGTCCGTGAGTACCGAAACTCTAGGCCCTGTAGTGCTCGACTGACATAGTAGACGGGCCTCATTATTCCTGCTTCCTCTCACGTGAGCACGACACTCATTGTGCTCGGCGTCACCAAGAGGTACAGGAACAACTCCTCCCCCTTCTGGGGCTCGGCGAGGACTGGAGGGGACGCCAGATAGAGCTTCAATTCCTCGAACGCTCGTTCACACTCCTGGTCCCAAGTGATCTGTCCCTTCTTCTCCGGTGCCTAGTTGGCTTGCTTGATCAGTCGGAAGAAGGGAAGGCATCGCTCAGTCACCCAGGATAGGAAACGGGTCAGCGTCGCGATGCGGTGAGGCATTGCACATCCCTTACTCCCCCTGGTCGCTGCATCTCCAACACCGCTCAGATTTGGTCGGGGTTGGCTTCAATCCCTCGGTGGGTGACAAGGAAGCTGAGGAACTTCCCTGACCATACTCCGAACACGCATTTGGCAGGGTTGAGCTTCATGTGTTACCTTCTGAGCGTGGCGAAGGTCTCCGCTAGGTCGTGTAAGTGCTCAGTGGCCTGGAGGCTCTTGACGAGCATGTCATCGATATACACCTTCATGTTGCGGCCGATCTGCGAGTCGAACATGTGGTTGACGAGTCACTGGTAAGTCGCTCCTACGTTCTTTAGTCTGAACGGCATCCGCGTGTAGCAGTGTAAGCTGTGGTTGGTGACGAATGTCATTTTATCCTGGTCGGGCTTATGCATACTGATCTGGTGATACCTGGAGTAGGCATCTAAGAAGCTCAACATCACGTGTCCGACCGTTGCGTCCACTAACTGGTCAATTCGCAGCATGGGAAAGCTGTCCTTGGGTGTGGCTTTATTGAGATCGATATAGTCGACACACATCCGCCACTTCCCGTTGCTCTTGGGGACCAGGACGACATTGGCCACCCATTGCGGGTACTGGGTGGGCTTGAGTAGTCTTGAGCGTAGCTTCTTGCTTACTTGCTCCTTGATGGCCGCTTGTTGCTCGAGATTGTAACGCCTTCAACGCTGTTGAGCCAGGTGGCAAGTGGGGTCCAGCATTAGTTGGTGGTTAATAACCTCTGGTGGGATCTCGGGGAGCTCATCCTCGGACCAAGCGAACACGTCTTGGTGGGCTGTGAGAAAGCTTGCATAGGTTCGCCTCTCGTGCTCGGATAGGTTCGCACCTATCCTTAGTATCCTGCTCGGGTTCTCCCCCACCTGGATGAGGAATAGGTCTTCTGCCAGAGCGCTCGCGCTAGGGCCTGGGTCTTGTGTCCAGGAAAAACTACACTAGAAAGCTGTAAAGAAGGGGGAAGCAGGAGTAGGGAACAGGCTAAGGAGAGGGAAGCTAAAGGAAAAGGGAAAGTCGTACCGAACGAGTGCGGCTACCGAATTAACCTAGGCTCCTCGAACTACTTAGGGTAGCAACAAGAAGGTGAACTCTGATATTGCAAAGGCAGGAGTTGTTGATCTATCGGGCCTACAAGGACAAGCAACAAGTCTAGAAAGACTTAAACAACACAGGCACCCTAAAGCACACACGACTCGATTGCCTTGCACTCTCTTCTAGACATGACCATACACACATGACTAGGACGTCGTGCACATGACACAACACTGACCTTGGGCAAAGTCGACAGAAGGCTAACCCGGAAAGGTCACAACACACGAGAAACGTGAGAGTCACGTGTCACGTGACGGAAGTACCCCCTCACTAGAAGAACGGCCTGCTGCATCCACTAGCGTCTTATGCTCTGCCACAAGTACCTCGCTACGGACGCCTAAGATGGCTGAGACTGAGGTACACGCTGAACTAGAACACGAACTATAATCGCGAGTGACTAGATAGGGTAACGCCTGTCGGCGTCAGTTCAAGCCCCTGACCACGTGTGCACACACTGGCTCACTGCCTAAGCCAGGACTCTAGCTAGTATTCCCCCACTACAGGATGCTACAGTTGGACCGGGGGCCCATGGAACTAGATTAAAAATCGTACAACGGGAACTGCCCCACCACAAGGGCCGATACACCATAACATGTTGTAAGGCTATGACTAGTGGAGGCTCACTAGACACAGAGACTTAAAATATGAGTGCTGGAGTACAGACAGGCAAGGAAGCACTGTCACATGTACTACAAAGCACCACGACAGCATAGGAAACTGCCGATAGACTCAGGGCAAGGCAACTAGACCTACAACCACAACCACGACTCGGGGTCAAGATCGTTGCTTACGGCAGAACAGGCTGCCAATCGGTCTAATCCTAAGCCAGAGGAAATGACACGACTGCGTAAAATGACACACAGAGACCTGAGGGTGCACCAAGAACCCTCAGCACACCTGGACACGTAAATCGAGGTAAAATGATATCTCGAGGTATCCAGAACAACGTCTCGGGCTGGATAGAACCATCGAGACACACACAAGGTCACCAATCAACCATTGGGTCACCTCGGGTTGACCGGGAGTAGACTATGATGACTCTACAGTAGGAAAGACAATCCCACTTCAAGCAAGAAAACTCTTGGCTACCTCATAGCGTGGTCTTAGCCCTCATAGGACGTCAGGAGACATCCACGGGAATGGCAAACCACAGGGTCAAGCTGAGACATCGGAGGGCCAGAACGACGGGAAATGACACTCTGGGCATAAACGATCAATCACTCGGCCGCTTAACGACATAAGTAGTCAAGGAAAGAATTGCTACAAATAGAGGCAAGAATACTGGCGGTCACGGGTAGGGCCATGAGGCGACTGTAGCGATCAAGGATATAACCATCCTAAGACACGGACCTAAGATAGACGAACGATGGTTGAACCATCGGGGTCAACCAACAATACTACGGACTCATCCCATAGCGCGGCCACAAAGGGGCCGCTCAGGGAGATGAACAGTCTAGGGCAAGGCCATTCAAAGGGGGCTGAACGGTCTCATAGTGGCCGCCCAAGGGGACTAGGCGGTCCAAGGGAACAGCCCAGATGAACCGACCTACTACAGTAACAGTCAAAATGGTTTTGACCAAACTGCTCAAGGGAATAGAAATGTTAGGGGCAAACCGCCCCATGAACCTCCACAAACTGTTGACCCAAGGTCAGCCATGCTAAGCGGTCACTAGCTAGCCGCTCAACACTAGGGGAAAACTGGCATAGCTGGAAACCAACTGCCCAAGGGGACAAAATGGCTCCCAATAGGCCGCTCAAGCCCCAGCGCGGTCTATTGCGGGACCGCTCAAACCCGAACTGACACATATATTGAACGGTCACACGTTGGACCACTCAATAACCTAGACAGTCTCTGGTACGACCGTTCAGGCGTCACAATGAGTAAACTAGGGGATCGACCCGATCATGGCCTTTCCACGCCCCGTTCATTCCGAAACGAAGGAGATACAACCACAATCACACTACTGATCATTTAGACTCCGATAGGGCTCAGATCGGTTGAGAAACGACGAGAAATGGGCAATTCTACGGAATTGACCCAAATGGAACCACCGTACTTCCCAGGCTCCTAACGGTCCCGAATGATAGATAATCGACATGAAATCAGTGACTATGGAATGCTGACGTTCCAGGGAGTCGTTTGACACCAACTGATCGTAAAACCGTCGCCATTTTTCAGCGAATCCTATAAACTCCCAAAAATCACAATGAGCCCAAACTCGCTCATTCTAACACCGTTCGACATGAAACTGGCGAGATAACGTGCAGAAGAAGTAGGTGATCTGTCTCCCTACCTCCACTGAAGAAATCGTTTGCCGAAGTGACTAATCTGTGCTGAAATCACCAAAACATGAACCGCGCCGATCTCAGAATCCACCGAGGGATCGCGCCACGCCAAGCTCAAACCGCCGCTCTATCCCACGTCTCGATCACTCCATCGCGTCCTCGCCTCAGCTAGCTCCACAATGGTGCGCGCCCCACTGCGAATGGGCCAGAGAGGAGAGAGCCCCCTCTCTCTCTCTACTTGACTTGCTTGACTTGCGTGGCCCGAATGGGCAATACTTGCGTGGCCCGGAGTCTCTCCCCCAGGGACTTCTATAGGATTCCTCTAGAGTTATTTCCTTCCATTCAGGAGAAGGGTCTGCCCTTCCTCCGTCCTCCATCCCTATGGAGGGCACTCAGTCCACTGAGTCCCTTCCTCCTCCTTTTGCCAATTCTTTTCTTCAAATGATGGCCCAGTTGGATCCGGCCCAACTTCAGGCTGTCTACCAGGCCATGCAGGGGTCCAATGCCCGACCTCCTATGATTGCAACGGGCCTGTCCAATGCTTCAATTGTTCAGCCTAGGGTTGATGGGTCTGCCAGCTAGCCCAATCCAATTGACCTTACTCCTGTCTAGCCTAGGACCATTAGATTCCCTAGTTTGGAAGCGGGCCATTCTTCCGGATCGGCCCACCAATCTTTTGATAAGGGAAAGACCATTGTGCCTCCCTCTATCTAGGCGGATCATCATATGTCCAGCCCTTCGGTGCCACAAATCTTTGTCAGGCCATCTGACTTCATGTGCCCTCAGCAAGGGGAAGCCCAGGTTCACTCCAATTTGGGTCATCCCCCGGCCCAGCATCCTTCTTATGGGCCTCCTCCACTTCCGTCTGTTTATCCTTCCACTCCTCAGATTCAACCTCCTTCTTTCACTACCCCTACTCCATCCAGGGAGTAGGAGTTGCTAGATAAATGGGCCGCCATGCAACAACAACTTGCCTTCCTTTAGAAGTGGGTTGGCCCATGATCCTTGGCAGACGTTCCAGTCTCGAGCTTTCAAAATATCCGGTTTCCCCAACAGTACGAGTTCCCCAATTAACGAAAATATGACGGGAATAGCAATCCCTTCATCCATGTGAGGGACTTCTTATATGAATCGGCTCAGTTTCTGTATGATGATCGCCTCAAGGCATACCTATTTCACCGATCATTAGATGGGGTTGCACTAGAGTGGTTTTATTCCATGCCACTGGAAGATGCCGAGAGTTTTAAGATAGTGAAAGACAAGTTTATCCAGCGATTTCAAGACAGGGTCGGCCCGGAATACTCTTTTACAGACTTAGTGGCCGAGAAGATGAAACCAGATGAGGAGTTCGCTACTTATGCCGATAGGTGGAGGCAGATGGCTGTCAGGGTGCCAGGCCATATTCCAGAGGAAGAGAATGTCAAGTTACTTATTTCCAATGCTACACGGACCTTCCGCAACATTCTGGCTTTGAATGATATAGCCAACATGCACCAACTATATAGCCGAGTGTGATTCATTCAAATGCAATTTAAGGATTCCCCAATTCATTCTCTCTTCAAGGCCTAAAAGCCCAAGTATAATCGAAAACCTCAAGGGCCCGTCATAGAGGGAGTCCAAACTAATGAGCAAGTCCAAGCCATCGCATTCCCCTCGGCCAATCCCTCCAACCAGATCCGCTTCTCCAAAAATGCCCGCCCTAACCAATCCATTTCACAGAACCCTCCGCTCACTTTTTCTACTCCACAGAACCCTCCACTCACCTTCCCTACACCACAAAACACCTTCTCCGCTTTGCAACAACCATAACAACCCCCATAATACCACAATGTCCTGCCACCCAACGACTACAACAATAAGCGCCCGGCTCTAAAGAGAGCCCAGTACCCTCCTTTGTCGGAAACTCTCACTGATATTTTTTCCACTCTCATGTCAGTTAGTGCTATACAGGTTCCTCCAGAATGGCCCATCTGGAACCTGACCATCGATCAGATCAAGTACTGCATGTTCCACAGGTAGCCAGGGCACACAATCGAAGGATGTTTTCAGTTCAGAGACCTGGTTTATGACCTTCATGAGGGGCACCGTATTGACTGGGTCGAGATGCACAAGGCCATTGTTGAAATTAAAGAGAAGAGAAGGTAAGCACCGAGGCAACAAGTGCAGCAACAACAGGCACCGCCGCCACAGTAGCAATCGCAACAACAGCAGTAGCCGGTCCAAGACTTGGGGATCCACCAGAACCCAATGCCAAACCATCCTCCCGCTCTGCAGCCTCAGCAGCCGGCACCGGCTCAGGTTAACCTAGTTCAGCCCCCAGCTCCCGACGCCGGGTGGTCCTTTGATGACGGTGGTTCTACTCAGCAAGTAATGGCCCTCCACCACCGCCATTCTTCTTCATCACTCGCTCCCACCACCCTTACGCCAACACATCAAACCTCCCTTCTGCTCGCTAGACCATTCATCCTCCCATCCGCCACTCCTTTTACCCCCATACCACCACCGACGACTTCACCCATCCTCCCATCTCACCCGCTACTTGTCACCCCCGCCACTATCACTGCACATAGCCTTCCGCCCACACCTCCGATAATCTTTACACCTCCACCCCCACCAATACCGGCGCCTAACCCTTCACCCGCCATTCTTTCTCTGCAACCCATCATTATCTCTACTCCCATCATCTCCGCTACACCTTCTCCCACGCCACTTATCCACCCCACTGGGCTAATTATGCTGTGCCGGCACAGAATCTTGCCCTATAGAGCAGGCATTCGTTTCATCGCAACTACACTTCTACTTCTAATCCCCAGTCTTCTCAACCAGCTGCCAATCAAGAAGAGGCCGAGCCGTTGCCGGGTACCCAATATGATCTACTGCATCACTTAGACCGGGTGCCCACCAAAATATCTATATTGGAGCTTATCAAGAGATCTGTTGTGCCCCTGTGGTCATTGGTCATTTGTATATCATGGTTTTGATACTGGCTAACACTATAAGTCATTGCTATTTTTCCACTCTCATATGAATCTCCAGTTTTAGCAGGCTAAGGGGAAACTGCCTTCTTGTCTTTATCCTTCTGTTGTTCAAATGCCTTGATATCAAGGGAGTTAGCTTCTTTAGGCGCTTGATGCCGTTCTACTGCTTTGCCTTTTTGTGTTGTAGCAGTAGTTGATGTAGGGGCAGGCCTGGCCAGGAAGGCTTCTACCTCGGCTACAATTTTGTTTAATCGGTCGAACGATCGGATTTCCATGCTAATCATCTTTTCCAGCACCTCCCTCCTGAGGTTCTGCTTGCAGATCTGTACAGCGTCCTCCTAGTGCGGGGGGCGCTTGCATCTCATTCTGAGATTTCTCCACCTCTTAATATATTCGAGGGCTGTCTCATCTGCCCTCTATCTTTTTTAGTAGAGTTCGGCCACCGTGACCTCCCTCTCTGTGACATGGAATCTTTCTCTAAATTTCTTTTGCATATCCGGCCAGTTGCTGATCGACCCGACTGGGAGACTTGAATACCATTCAAATGCGAGCCCCATCAATAAGGACCCGAAAAACTTCAGCAAGTATGACTCGTCAGCGGCTAAATCGCCCATGACGGTCATGTAGTAGGCGACATGTTCTTTCGGGGATCCATTCCCATTGAACTTGTCGAATTTAGGAGGCTTGCTAATCCCAGGAGGGAGCCACTTCGCAGCATGGTGTGGTGGATATGGTACTTGGTAAGCATCAAATGTGATGTAGCCACTTTCACTTCTCTCGACAAGCTTCAGCTCGATCATCCTTTCCACCATTAGTTTATTTACGACGGTCGGGTCGACCGATTTTGGGTAGAAGTGTGTCGGCTGCAGGTATGGAGTGACCAGAGCGGTCGCTTGCGGAGGAGGACGCAACAGTGGAGGCGCCTGGGGTGTCTGGTGCACCTGCGGTAGCACTAACGGCATCAGCGGCTGTGATGTGCGCCGTTGCATAGTTGCCAAGCTGGGCTCTGCCAGTTGGGGCAAGGTGTAGAGTGGTGGGAAGTCGCTCGGGTTGGCCACTCCCCACGACGATTCGCCCTGCATCTCTGGCTGCTTGGAAGCTGAAGACTATTTTGTCTTCTCCATCAGTTGTTTCTTTAGCAGCTCTATCTCCTGTCGATACCTTTAAAGCATCATCAGCACTGTCGGGTCCATAGCCGTTGTACTGGGGATGGCTTCTGTTGTTTCCCCAGATGCGCCTTCAGGCAGGATGTCGAGCATCACATCCTCTTCTTCTGTCGTCACCACATTAGTAGTTAGAATGGTGGCTTCATCAAGTTGCAGGTGGTGAGCTAGGTCTTGCTTTCCCCTAGCTGCTGCCATCATCTCCCTAGCGGCTTCTGCCCTTCGAGTATTCGGTCCTGGCCTTCCAACCAACCGAGCTAGCTCCTGAGGCTCCTCAGGTAGTCTTCCATATCAGCCGGGCACCCCAGCCATATTGCAAGTGAAGACTTGCATTCTTCTCCTCTGTCGATGGACCTTCCTCTTCACATGCTCCGGGAAGGTCAACCTCTCGAATACGGAGATTCTTTTTCTCTCTTCCCGTTGAGGGGTGGTTTCTTTAGCTTCAACCTTCAAGCCATTCTCATACTCATTGTCATCGACTGACGACGCCATTCTTCTTTCTTCTTCTTCTTCTTCTTCTTCTTCTTCTTCTTCTTCTTCTTCTTCTTCTTCTTCTTCTTCTTCTTAGACTATCATTGGTGGGTGGTCTTCTTCTTCTGCCATGGCTACTTGCAACAGCCATTGTTGTCCCACCGAGGGGTTGCCTAACCCCTGAAATAGTTCCCGGCCAGGCTGGTCATTTCTTCTTGCCCTCGCTCCTGATGTAGGACAGGCATCAACTATAGACCTCCTGTCAGAGGGATGTATGCCAGCCAGGCTCTTCCAGTGGGTTGCTCGAATCTTCTCCCCAGTGTGGGGACAACAGCTTGTCGGGTGCATGCCCTGAAGCTTGGACGGCGTGGAAGGTTTGCGACAACTTCTTCCCTTCTTGGGGCCAGGCCCCTTTCATTCTCCTCCATCGCCTTGACAGGCTCGGGGTGGTAGCAGATTTGCACCTCGCGATGAGCAGGTTGGATCCTCTTGGGAACCCACACTTGTTTGAAGATCTTCGGCCTTGGGGTCAGCTTCTTCTAGTCACGACGACTAGCTTCTTCCTTTTCTACCCTCCTTCCTGACAGGGCCTGGAAAGCATTGCAGGTTGGCACAGCAGTGACCACCCGATCTCGGATTGCTTGGGCTTTGCATCCGTCTAGGAAGATCCGGATACCCCCAATCAAAATAGACTTCCCGGACACTAAGAGTCGTCCGGACATAGGGACAGCAGCTCTTCTACGGGAATTCCCCTGGCATGGATTCCCCAGCTTGCTGCGGTAAGTGGGGCGAGCCCCTTGAGCCACATGGTGCACCATGCAACTCATCAATTGAGTTTGACTTATCGCCAAACTCTTGCAACCTCAAGCGTTGTAAGCCCCTGTCTTCATTCCGGCCTCCCTCTTGATCGGTTCTGGGAGCTCGACGTCCAGCACGTCGGTGAAGGCTACCCCCAAGAAGTTGGGGAAGCCGACCACCAGCGGAAAGTAACCAAATGTTGTTGGTACCGCCAGGTACCCAGTAGCAGCATGGCTAGCCATGATCTCAGGGCCGAACGTCAGTGCAGTGAATCCAGCAGCGTGTTGTGTCGGTTATGGAGAATACAGAGGAGTCAAGCTAGAGGGGAGGGGTGAATAGGTTGACTAATTAAAATTTCTGAACATCGAGCACACAGGATGCCAATGACAGTTACACGGTGGAATAATAGTAAATTCAACAACACTAGACCACACACAGCATTAAGTCAGTCCTCACTCAGATATCGCATCTGATCGAGTTGCAAGCTACTCCATTGGGAAAAGGAGCACAACAAGCTATTGACGAGACAATGGTCCAGCACATAAATGCGAAATCATACGAAAATAGCACTTGCAAAAATAACCGTTAATGACAACGGCACCTACAGGATCCTGGCTCTGTACAGCACACAGAACCACGGAATACACAGCAAGCAGGGTCACATCAAGGCACGCGACTGCTGAACACATGACTACAGGGAGTGAGTCATGCATCAGGCAGTTCACCAAGGAAAGACCTACAACAATTGGGATCGATTGCAAAATGACAAGAGATACCATAGTTTCGGGGAATGCATCTCAAGGACTATGAACACACCTCGAGAGCACAACACCCACGAGAAAGAATGCAAAGTAAAAGGGTACTTTATCAGCAGGGAAGCTGATGATTTTCCCAACACTCGCAAATGCCACACTAAAGCCAGAGGAATGAGAAATGACCGACAACAGTACGGTCACGACAACGTCTAGGCACATGCAACCAAGATGGAGTCACATCGAGAAAGAGTAATTCTCTTGACCAGCCAGAATCTTACGAAAAGGAATTCTCGGCCTATGGGTCATTAGCCCACACACTTCTGCTGCGCACTCAACAATGCACGAAGGCATCAGGAAGATCCTCGGCCTTCGCATCTCAGTATACACTAGGCATCATCGCAATCCCAGAAAATTGTAATGTAGCACACCTCGAGCACTGATCCAGCGAGCAACTGAGCAGAAAATACCTAAGTGCAATAGAGAAGAGCACCAGCTTCAGCACGAAGCCCAAGGAAAAGCACTAATCCCGGCCTACCTTTACGTCCTGCAAATGACAAATGAGCCTCACATCACATCGGCCATTGGACACGGCGTGACGAATCACGGTACGCAATGACTCTCGGCACAAAAATTAGGTCAAAAGCCATGCAACCGTAAAACAAGGGAATGATCAAGCTCAAATTAAATTGTCCACACTTGAGCAGACACAGGACAAGGTGACACTGAAACAGCAATTCCAAGGTCAATCTCACAATGAGACCCACCAAATGACATGGGGAGCATCGATCTTACTAACAGATGCTCACCGAAAAGGGAAGAGCCTAGTTCGCTCGAATAGCTTCTCAGTCAAAGGGTCCAATCGAACACTTCAACTACAATAGAAACGAAACATGTCAGGAGCTGACCAGATTTAAGCTGGGATGACCAAAATATCGTAACAATATGTACGGCCATTACCACAACTTGAATGGTCAACAACACCCTGAGCAATTGATAAAAGAATCGAATACCAGCAAATCCTGACCAAAAAGGGAAATGCCAACCAGAATAATACTAAGGAATTCTTAAAAAGTATAAATGATATAAAAGAAAGCCATCGAGCAATAACATCGAACAATCTACGAATCTGGACAATCGGATACAACAAGGAAAGAGTAGAATCTACTGCTCCACCGAAAGACATGAAGCATGATGTGGACTACTTCACAGGGCTATCGACACCGCAGGTGACAAGCCACTGAGCCCGCACAGAGAAACAGATTTCTACGAAAATCACAGGCGATAAAATAATCAAGTCACATTAGCCTAGGATCCACCCACGAATCCTGCTAATGCCCACCTCATCCATCATTTCATCACGTTCTAGCCCATTCCATCGCGTCTCTACCTCGGTCCAACTAGGCACGGTCGTGCGTCCCGTGTCGAGAAAAATAGAGGGAAAAGAGAAACGAGGGAGAAAGTAGAACGGGAGAAACGACAATGATAGGAGAAGAGAAAACCACAATCACACAAATAGCATTATCGCAATGAACAATTAACAAATAACTGAATCACATAGCACTCAAACAACTGGAATAATTAAAACATAAATTAACTAATCGAAAAATAGAAAACACATCTTCCAAAAGATAGGACGTCACTGCTCAGCACGAGAAAACTGAGACGCTGGTGAGTCCTGCTGAAGTTGTGGCGGCACAGGTTGAAGCTGGAGCTACTGTGGCTGGGCCGACGAAAAGAACTGTGCTGGTATCGATCTGTACGGGTAGTTTCGAACAACATGGCCTGGCTGATCGCAGTGAAAATAAACCACCGGCAAAGAGCATGGCCTGCTAGGGTGGCTGCCACCACACCTCCCACACGATCCCGGCTGACGAATAGCAGATCCCTGACGCTGACGGGACTGACGATGGGACAACACTGGCAGAAGACTATTGAGCACACCATTTCTCACGCTCCCTTGACTTGCTCCTAGTATTCATGGATGGAGGTGTACCACGAACAACTGGCACAAGAGAGGAGGTTCTAGTTGCATATGGCTGCTTGCCTTGCCGATTCTCACGCTTCTTATTCTTGAATCTCCGGAACTTCCTACCTTTGGGCTTGGAAGAAGAAGCACCATCAGCAGAGGAAACAACAGAAGGAGCTCTAGGGACGCTCAGCAGATAGACCTGCTGCAACTGCCCAATCTGTTGAGGCATAAGGTAATGCTGCACACCTGGCTGAGTGGACTCAACCAGGGCGCGCACTTGAGATATCACCTGCCCTACTCCAGACGACAGACGAGGCAGCAAGGGTTCACTCTGCGTTCATGCTGAACATCCGGCAAGCCTTCCACAACAGGGGCGAAACGGCGCGATCCTCTGAGGGCATGCCGGTTCAAGGGCGCGCCATTTCAACGCGTGCTGTTTCAAGGGCACACCATTTTAAGGGCGCGCCGGCAAACCGTGGCGCCGATTCAACTCCGTTTCTCAAAAATCGAGTTTCGACTGACTTATTTTCAAGTTTATTCAAACGTTTTGGAAACTTTCAAGTGTTTATTGTATTAATTGTGCATCGGGTTGGTCCCGGATAGCTCAGAAGTCTAGTCACAGGCTCACGCGAGATTCGTACTCCAGCGCGGCGATTGTTCCGAGTCGAGCCTGTCCATCATGTTAACTTATTAGGCGACCTTTTGAACTTATTTGAGTCAAAAATTTGGCAGCATCTCCCCATCCCGGAGGATGTATCGGGGAGAAACGGGGAGTACTCACGTAATGGAGCAACCCCTAAAGAGCCGGGGGGCACAACGGCGGCCGACAAACCCGGACGGATAGGAAGACCCCGAGGGCTAGCCTACTAGGGGCACTGACATCCGTGGGTGAAAATGAACAAATGAGGTGACTAATAGAGGGAGCGAAAACCCCGAGGACTAGACTACGAGGGGCACGCGGCCCGAGTCGACATTACATCCGCATCGGGACGACCGGTAGGGAAGGAAATCCCGAGGGCCAGCCTACGAGGGGCACACATCCCTGGTCTCCACAAAGTCCATTAGGGCCCGCGGGTCTCACTGTAGGGCTTAACCCATATCACTGTCAATCTAATGACCCATGGGAATATCCGTCACTTATAGACGATTCCCTGTCGACCGAAGGATGTTTCTAATGGAATGTTGGGGTTTGTTCCCCTCCTCGGGTATTGGAACAAGATCAATGACAATGATCGAGCCCATAAACACTGATTTGTGAACGAAAGAGAGAGAGAGCACATGGTTTGGGATGCACCTGGTTAAACGGCGAATAGTCATTACAAAACTCACTTACTGAGACTCACAGAGTGAGGGATTTGGCACTCACAGAAAGGAGAAAAGGATGATTGATACAACAGTTAAGAGGGCTTAAGGCATCGGCGTCTACAGATTGTTGCTCACCCATGATACTCCTATACCAGCGCCATCTGGGTACAGGGGTGGCTTCGTCCCCTCTGCGCTATGGAGTAGGACAGAGGAGCATCGGAGCTCCACCTGAATGTACCTCCAGTCACAACACTCATGGCGTATGCTTGAAGCAAAGCACGAATGATCTCGTTAGAGGGGAATAGTCCCGGGGAATGGGTGATGGTTTATGTAGCTCGCGGTGTCCCGGGGCGTGTTCGACATCCGATAAGACGAATACGAAAATCATACGCACAGGGAAGCGATTAAATGCACAGATAGAGGGGAAAATGGGGGAGTGGAGAGGATAAATATATAACATCAACCATGATTTATTAATGCATACCATACATCCCAGGAACTGGGAACAACTACAGATGTCACAAATTTTGGCGCGGACGTTGACGCTCGATCGTCGTTTACATTAAACGAAAGAAGAAGTTACAAGGGAAGGAGCGACAGAGAGTAACGGAAGAAGAGACGGTGGGGGGGAGACGGCTCATATCATCGCCCTCCCCCCTTCGCTCATCTACATCGTGGCAGCAGGAAAATAGAAGGGAAAACTGACCAGAGAAAACACTGCCAAGACCCACCTAATCCTTCCTTGCACTAAAACAGAGTATCGGAATCTCCTCTCCGATGTCGGATGGCTGCAAGCGAGGTCCCGGATGGTGACGGATAGATGCTCTCAGAAGGGAAAAGCCTCTTCTCCAAGAAACCCTCAGATCTCTTGGCTCTGATTGGTGGCTCCCTCACCCCTCTCTGATTGCCTTCGCCTGTGTGTTTTTTTTCTTCATAATGGTCTCCTTAATCATCCTCTCCCCCCTTTTTTTCTTGACTAACGAAAGGCTCGTTCTTATAGAAGTCAGTTCCCCGGCGTCGTAAGGGGCGCACTGGGGAGACTGCACCGGGAACACGCCCTGTTGGACTCTTACGCGCCGGAAAGGATGGTGCCATTTCAAGGGCGACCGATGGATTATGGCGTCATTTCTGCTTCATTCACTCGCCGAATGCCGGCCGATGAGTCCGGGAATGATTCTGAAAGTCACCGTTCATGATTTTTCGTGCCAAGGCTCTTAAAAGACCTTGGCAGGGTGTTGACGAAGCTCTCAGTTTACCGTACGACCTTGGTTCGGGCTCCGTGTGTATTTGGTTCGAGCGCGCGGGTCTTCTGTTGACATGACCTTCGGCACCATGGCTCGTGCTTCTGGCTCGGCCAGACTCGTGCTCAGAGCTCCCGTGTGGGATGATATTCTGCCTAGACCGACGGCTATTTGGCCCCTGACGGGCCCAGCTTCGCAAGGAGCCAAACCCACGTCGGGTGCCAAGGTCCTTCTGCTGCCAGAGCCTCCAGCTTCCCATTACGAAGCGCCGATGGCGCTCTTCTTCCTCAGGAGAGTCTTCATTGGGGTGGGAAGTCACTGGGTAGATCACCGTCCTTGGTCGGGCGACGGGGTAGGGTAGCGACGTGACAGAGTCGACACCGGATCATTGGGCAGGCTTGGTCGCACTATCGGTCGGTAGTGGAGTCATGTTGGTTCTCCTGAGGCGAGGCTCTCGGCATTCATTCCAGGTTGCTCAAAGCTCTGGTAGCTTGAGAGGCTTCAACAGTCTGCCTTTCTTCATTCCCGTGCTTCCGTAAGCCGTGTCATCTGCCTTTGCAGCTTGATCGCCGGCTAATAATTCCTGATCATCTTCCCATTTGCCATCTACCTGTAGTCTTTGTATAAAATTCCGCTGTTGCCTGATTTGTCTGGCCAAAATTCACACTTGCTGAATTTTGCGTAGAACTTGTTCTCCCTAAAAGTCTGCAGAACCACTCTCAGATGCTGCCAATGCTCCTCCTAACTGGCAGAATATATCAGGATGTCGTCTATAAAGACCATGACAAACTGATCTAGATAAGGATGGAGGATCTGATTCATCTGCTCCATGAACACAACTGGTGCATTGGTCAACCCAAATGGTACTACTAAGAACTCGTAGTGACCATAGCAAGTCCTTAAGGCTATCTTCGACAGATCTTCGGGTTTAATTCTGATTTGGTGATAACCCGTCCTCAGATCAATATTGGAGAAGACCCTAGCAGATGACAATTGGTCAAATAATTCTTCAATCCTTGGTAGAGGATACCTGTTCTTAATGGTGGTCTGATTAAGCTTGCGGTAATCAATGCACATCCGCATAGTCCCATCTTTCTTCCGCACAAATGAGACTAGTGCTCCCCATAGAGACACACTAGGCCTAGTGAAGCCATTGTCTAACAACTCCTGCAACTACTTCCTGAGTTCGGCAAGCTCTGTCAGAGCCATCCTGTATGGTGAGATGGAGATAGGTGCAGTGCCTGGCACCAAATCAATAGAGAAGTCTGCCTCTCGAACTGGTGGCAGCCCCAGTAGATCCTCGGGAAATACATCAAGGAATTCTCGGACCACGTCCAAGTCTTCTAAAATCTTGATAGTGCCTTCTTCAAGTACAACACTAGCCAAGAAATAATCACATCCCTTCCTAATCAGGTTGGAAGCCCTGATGGCTGATACCATCATTCTCCCATACTTACTTTTTGGGCATTAGAAGAAGAATGTCTCCTCCCCCCACTCCTGAAAGGTCACTCTCTTCCGACGGCAGTCTAAGAGAGCATAGTGTTTGAGTAACCAATCCATTCCAAAAATGAGATCAAAGTCAGTCATATCTAGGATGTACGCTTCCCTTAACAATATCCTCCCATTGATGTTGACTTCTAAAGTAGGGATCACAAGCTTGGTGTGGACTTGTTTCCCGGTTGGTGTACTAACTACCATCTCCCTGAAGAATGTGGCTTGGAGTCTGTTCTTCAATTGCTTAGCAAAACTAGTGGATATGAATGTGTGTGTAGCCCCCGGGTCAAACGGAACCTTTGCATAAATATTATCCACAAGAAGTGTACCTTCAGCCATGGTAGGGATATTGTCTGCCTCTTCTTGCATTAGTGCATAAACTAGCCCTTTGTACTGAATCTTCTCCTACTGCGGTACTGGCTTTTGCTGAGCTTTCTTAGGACAGTTCCTCACAAATTGCCCAGTCTCGCAGCATTCATAGCACTTGCCTTTTGTCCTCCAGCACTCCTGCCCCGGATGGTTGCACCCACAATGGACACAGAATGGAATCCCCAGCCCATTGCTTGGTATCAAATCCTTGCGTGCCACCTTCCCCTTATCCTGCCTCCCTCCTGCCTGCATAGGCCTTTTGCCCATCGTCTTCTACTCCTCGGTGAACCTCTACATGGATATTCATTAGAACATAACTTAATATGTCCCTTAAATCTTTATGATTTCAATTATTACCTTGCATTCTCTTGCTCGGCTAGATGAGCAAGCCTCAGTGTCATAGTCTAGGAGTTAGGGTCTTGGGTAGCCACATTGTGTCAGACGTTACGCAGACCATTGACAAATCTCTTCAGCTTTCGACGTGCCTCATCGAATATGTGTGGAGCATACTGACCCAGAGTAGAGAATCTGGCCTCATAGTCTGCAACTTACATGTTTCCTTGTTTGAGACTCAAGAATTCTAGCTCTTTAGCATCTCACACATGCTAAGGGAAGTATTTTTCTCAGAAGATAGTTAGGAATTCTTCCCATAATATGCCACCATTGTGCCCTGTGAAGGTGGTCCTCAACTTGGCCTTCCACCATAGGTCAACTTGATCTTGCAATACATAGACTGCCAGATTCACTTTTTCTTACTCGGGACATCGCATCGCACTGAACTTCATTTCCATCTCACTAAGCCACGACTCAGCCACCTCTGGACAGCTCTCCCCCTTAAAACAAGGAGGTGTCAGCCTCAAAAATCGATCGAGCACAGGTAAGTCGTGGCGTGGTGCAGGCGCTGGCTGCTATAACATCTGTTGCTGCATGGCCTGTAAAGTCCTTGGAAACTCTGCATGAATCCCTCCAGGATTAATTCCTGCATTGGGCACTTGTCCGCCCCCAACAGTCGGAGCATTGATTGCCCCGTCATTCGCCATATTGGGGTCATCCACCCCTAATCCTCTCTCATCAGCCTAGGGAAGATCTCTTTGCCTTCTTGGCAGCATAGTTCTGAGAACATAACAATTATCAAGTGTGAGGGTTTGTTTAAAATGGGTTCTAAACATACTCTATCCCTTTGCACTCTAGCCTATCACTTCAACTACTTGGACATTTGGAATGGTTGTAACCATGATTAGTCTCTCGTGCTTTGATACCACTTTGTAACACCCCGAGATCTGATTCCCAATTTATGGGCATATTTTTATTTTTTTCCATCGAACCTCGAAACATTACGTCGTACGTATCATGGAAGCACAAATATATATTTATTTGCATGAGAGAGAGAGAAACCATAATTAAATGAATTGTAAATAGAATCTCAACTATTCATAATCCCAAAGGTACCGAAACGCACCGATCGCAATGGTACCACTCATGCCTGGGTGAACGACTTGGTTTGCCCGCAGCGGAGTTCCATAGGATTTGCTGAAAATCAAGTCGGGAATGGGAAAAACGCGTGAAAAAAGTCACGGAACGTCTCCGGGCCTCCGAAACAGCTCCGGATCATGCCGATCCGAACACGAAATATGTCTGACATGCACAGTCGGACACAACGGAGCTGGACACTCTGAGAAAATAGATCTGGGACTAGAAAATAAGGATCTGAAAGGTCCGAGATATTACAGCCCTCTCCCTTTAAAAAAATTTCATCCTCGAAATTGAGAACAAACTCACGGGAGAAGAAGAGGAAGATTCACTCAAAAAGGTATGGGAACTACTGACGCATCTTGTCCTCACGTTCCCAAGAAGCCTCACCACCAGAGTGTCGCTGCCACACCACCTTAACCAAGGGGATGACCTTGTTCAGCAGGCGCTGCTCTCACCTATCCTCAATGTGGACCGAAAACTCTAGGAGAGAAAGATCTGGAGTCACCTCAGGCCAAACAGAATCCTCAAGCACATGAGAGTCATCGGACATATACTTCCGCAACATCGAGACATGGAACGTATCATGCACCAAAGCCAACTCAGGGGGTAACTGCAACCGATAAGCTACCTCACCGATACGCTCAACGATGGGAAAGGGAGCAACATAGTGGGGTCTCAGCTTCCCACGTCGCCCAAAGCGCACCACCCCCTTCATCGGAAAAACTCTCAAGAACACACGATCGCCAACGGCAAAAATGAGAGGCTACCGCCTATGGTCAACATAACTCTTCTGCTGACTTTCGGCCGCCAACATGTTCTGACGAACCAAGTGCACGACATTCACACACTGTTGCACCAACTCTGGTCCCGTCAAAACACGCCCACCAACCTCAAACCAATTGAGTGGAGTCTGACACGGATGCCCATACAACGCCTCATAGGGAGTCATCCCTATGCTCGAATGATAGGAGTTGTTGTAGGTAAACTCCACTAATGGTAGGTGGTGAAACCAGCTCCCCTGCCACTCCAGACAACACGATCTCAAAATATTCCTCCAAAGTCTGGAGGGTCCTCTCTGACTGACCGTCCGACTGAGGATGATACACCGAGCTAAAAGCTAACTCGGTGCCTAGAGCCTTCTGAAAACTCCTCCAGAAACCAGATGTAAAGTGCGGATCTCGATCGGACATAATCGAAATGGAAATCCCATGCAAGGGTACGATCCGCTCCACATACAAACATGCCAGCGTGGGCACACCCCAGCTGACTCTGATCGGTAACAACCGAGCTGTCTTCGTTAGCCGATCTACGAGCAACCAAATGCTATCATGCCCACTCGGAGTCCGCGGCAATCCCACCACAAAATCAGTGGCCACGTGGTCCCATTTCCACGCGGGAACCTCCAAGGGCTGAAGCACACCTCTTGGTCGCTGATGCTCCGCCTTCACCTGATGACAGGTCAGGCACCTGGCCACGAACTCGACAACATCTCTCTTCATGCCAGGCCACCAGAACTGCCTCCGCAAGTTTCGATACATCTTCGTCACACCCGGGTGTACGGTGTACTTGCTCCCATGAGCCTCGCGTAACACCGCACGACAAACCTAGTCCTCGGCTGGGACATACAGCCTGCCACGAAAACGCACTGCACCGTCCTCCCCGAGCACCACATCAGCCAAAGCCAAAATCCGGGGTAACTCAGGATCCGCATGCTGAGCCTCTGTCACCTGACAGTGGATAGGAGGGGTGACAGTCAGACTCACGAGCACTGCTAACCCTGGCTCTTGGGGAATCTTGAGCTTGAAAGACACTTCGGGCACTTGTTCCCAGAGCCTCCACTTCCTCAACATCAAGGCGCTGACTGCGACCTTCCGACTCAAAGCATCGGCGACGACATTCATCCTGCCCGACTAATAAGACAGGGTAAAGTCATAATCCTTCATATACTCCATCCAACGCCGTTGCCTGAGGTTCTGGTCCTTCTGAGTGAACACGTACCTCAGACTCTGATGGTCAGTGAACACCTCAAACTTCTCACCATACAGATAATGCCTCCAGATCTTCAATGCAAGGATCACAGTCGCTAACTCCAGGTGAAGGGTAGGGTAGTCCTCCTCATGTCGCTTCAGCTGCCGTGAAGCATACGCCACCACTCTACCATGCTGCATCAATAGAGCACCCAATCTGACCCTAGAAGCATCTGTACACACAACGAAACCTCTCGATCCAGAAGGTAAAACCAGCACCGGAGCCGAGGTGAGCAACCTCTTCAGCTCCATGAAGCTATGCTCACACTCATCGGTCCAGATAAAAGGCACATCCTTCCACGTTAGTCTGGTCATCGGGGCCGCAATGCGAGAGAAATCCTAGATAAACCTCTGATAATATCTAGCAAGCCCCAAGAAACCCCGGATCTTGGTCACAGACCTCGGCCTCGGCCACTGCATTACTACCTCAACCTTGGCGGGGTCCACGAATATGCCATCACCAGAGATCACGTGCCCTAAAAAGTGCACCTCATGAAGCCAGAACTGGCACATGCTGAGCTTCACATACAGCTGGTGATCTCGCAACGTCTGCAGCACCACACCCAAATGGTACGTGTGCTCCTCGACAGACCGTGAATAAACAAGGATGTCATCCACAAACACGACCATGAACTGGTCCAAATAGGGATGGAACACCCTCTGCATCAAGTCCATGAAGGCTGCGGGGGCAATTTGCTCACGCTGGACTCTCCGGGCTAGTGGACTCTCCTCACGGGTGGGTGCTCTCTCAAGGGGGGAAGTAGGCTTAATTTTCTCACTAGGTACCACCGTGGGACACCCACATGGAACCAAGTCGGCCACATAGAATGGGGAGCTAACTCCATACCCCTCGGGAAGCCGCAATGACCGGAGGCACTCAAGATAAGAACCTCCGGAGAGAACTGGTGCTCCACCCTCCCCCCTCTCTCGCCGACCTGGTAACCCTGACTTTACATCATGTAGAGTGTGAAGAAGTCCTCAATACTTGTCGAGATCCTACAAGCTCGGGGCGAGAAGGAGACAAAACGCGACCGTCTGCACAAGCCTTGGGCCAAGGAAAAAGAAGAAATCAGAACGGGGATCACAAAGAGCCTCCATGAAAGTTTGAGCGGTATACTCCTTTGTCCACTCCTGTCTACGAGATCTACCAAGAAATCAAGGACTCGGGCATCCTTCACCGACCTGAGCCTATGAAAGCTGACCCTCGACGCCGTAGCCACCGCAAACAATGTCAGTTCCACAATTACCACAGTCACCACACTGGGGATTGCCAGCACCTGAAGGATGAGATTGAGAGTCTTATCTGCCAAGGTCACATTTCCCAGTACGTGGCCGAGCGGTAAGAAGATCGCGGAGTCCCTCCAGAAGAAATCGACATCTACCTCAGGAGGGGACAGTAGCCGAGGAAGAAAGTGTCATGCCGAGTGAGCCTCTCGGGCTTCTGAGCCCCCTAAAGCTCTATCGACGAATGACCAGCATGCCTTGATCTTCACCGACCAAGACCTAGAAGGGTAGCCACCCCGCATGATGACGCCCTTGTAATCTCAGCTACCATAAACCATTGTAACGTAGATAGGATACTAGTGGACAATGGGAGCACCCCAGATGTTTTAGCGTATGGATGCTTCTTGAAAATGGGTGAAAACCCATCCAGACTTCGCCCGATTCAAACGCCACTCTGTGGGTTCAATGGCCAGGTAACTTATCCCGAGGGAGCCCTGAGCCTACCGGTTACTCTTGGTACCCCTCCAAAAATCGTCACATTTCTGGCAAACTTTGTGGTGATAAAAGAGATGTCAGCCTACAATGCTATCTTCGGCCGAGGCATCATTGGCCAGATAAAGGTAGTACCCTCAATCTATCACCAAAAAATGAAGTTTCCCACTAAATATGGTATCGGGGAAGTCCGAGGTAACCAGGCAATATCCAGAAGGTGCTACGTAATCTCGGTCGAAGTCGTAAGGCCAGAAGGGAAAAAGAAAGAGGTCGAGGAAGTTGAGGATAAATTGATGGCAGGAAATCCTAGCGGAGAACTGCTCTCAGTCTTCCTCAGAGACGACCAGACTCTCAAAGTAAAAATAGGAGCCGACTTACCTCCCGATGTATAAGAGGAATACAAAAATTTCCTTTCTGAGTACATTCAAGTCTTCGCATGGTCTGATGAGGATCTCTCGGGCATTCCCGAGGAGGTGGTGACCTTGACCCATCAGTGAGACCCGTCTAGTAGCAAAGAAGGAAGCATGCCTCAGAAAAGCAGGTGATCATTAAAGAGCAGATTAATAAGGGAAAGAAAATTAGACTATTTCGTCTGGTCCTTTACCTGACGTGGCTCACAAATGTCATCCTGGTGCCAAAGGTTTTGGGCAAGTGGCGGATGTGCGTGGACTTCACCGACCTCAACAAAGTCACTTTGAAGGACTGTTACCCGTTACTGAGCATCAACCAGCTGGTCAATTCAACTTCGGGTAATGAACTCCTCAGCTTCCTGGATGCGTATTTTGGCTACCACCAGATCCAAATGGACCCCGAAGACACCGAGAAGACTGCCTTTGTCACCGACTTCGGTGTATACTGCTACACCTAAATGCCTTTCGGGTTGAAGAACGTTAGAAACACATATCAGAGACTGATCAACCACATCTTCGAAGATCAGATAGGGCGGAACGTCGAGGCCAACATTGATGATATGCTCGTCAAGACACCCAAGGCTGAAGACCATTTCGCCGACTTGGCCGAGACCTTCAACACTCTCTAGAGGTATAACATGAAGCTCAACCCCACTAAATGTGCCTTTGGAGTCAAGTCCAGGAAGTTACTGGGATTCCTGGTGACTCAACGAGGGATCGAAGCCAACCCCAACAAAGTCCAGGCCATCCTGGACAGGCGTCCACCCGCTTGCATCAAGGACGTTCAATGCCTGTCTGGGAGAATTACTGTGCTCAATCGCTTTCTGTCCTGGTCGGCGGAACGATGCCTGCCATTCTTTAAACTGCTAATGGGGCCTAAGCTGGCATCTGCCACCTTTGCTTGGGATAGTGAGTGCCAGAAGGCATTCACCGAGCTGACAGAGTTCCTAGCTTCACCCCTAGTGCTGTCGAAGCCAGTTCCTGGGGAACCACTATACCTGTACCTCTCGGCGACACCCTCCACAGTAAGCTCGGTCTTAGTCCAAGATGACAGAGGTGTCTAGAAGCTGATATATTATGTCAGCAAGGTACTCCTCGAGGCCGAAAGAAGGTATCCCGCAACAGAGAAACTCGTACTAGCGTTGGTAACCTCGGCGAAGCTCCTTCGGCCCTAATTCCAAGGACATTTCATCATAGTGTTGACTAGCGAGTGATGCGCACAAACCCATCGTTGAAAAAGTCGTGCCACAATTTAAAAATGTACCGAACTCACTCACTTAAAAATATTGAAATTCAATCAAAGTGGTGTGCTACATTTCATTTTAATTTTCGTGTGTATTCGTGTGCCTGTGTGCTGCATTCACCAGCTTTCATCTTTTGCTTTAATTAACAAAGGCTTGGCCCCTTGACTCGTTATCAAGGCTAGCCTCAAAATGACCACCCACACATTGAGCAAGGGGCCAAGTTAGAATAGAAAAACTAACTTGTTTCTCTAAGTGATGTGTACAAGGATTGAAAAAAAAGGGCAGGAAGGAGGCAGTGAACAACAAACAAGATATTTCATTATCTTCTTCCAAAAAGTGTACATCAAGTTCTACCCTGTACATTACTCCTTTCACTACTCTCTAGGCGAAGGGCCCTAGAGGGAGTTGCCAAACTAGGGGAGGCGGTACTCCTTCCGCCTTGCAATCCTCTCCCCGATTCCGTGCCCCGTCGATCGGCAGGTGCAACAAAGAAGCTACTGACACGGAAGCCACAATCCCGTGCTCTTTGGTAGCGCTCCTCACCATCCTTCAGCCATTGTTCAATGAGATCGAGACTGGTTCGGAGTTCAAACAGTTGGGCCTCCAAGGTCCTCTACTCCTCCCTCTTAGCCAATCTCTCGGCTGTCTATCTTTCTCTGGCTCTTTCCTTCTCCACTCGTTCCCTCTCTCTGTCCTCCCTTTCTAGTTGAAGGGTGATCCTCAGCTTCACTACATCCCAAGAGGGGTCGTCCCCTCGATGACCTCACAGTTCCTCCTCTAGCTCTGCAATCCTGGCTTCCCCCTGCGTGGCGTGGGCAAGTGCATCTTGCATCTCCTTCATCTGCCATAACCACTATCTCAAGATACGTGGCAAAGCATGAATAAAGAAAGTTACATGGTGAAACCCTCACCTGTACAGAAAGCATTCCTTCTGCCTCTGCGGCAGGCTATGTAGCACGAGCTAGCTGCTCATGAAGCAAATCGAGCTCTGAGGTAGGGATCCATAAACTAGAGGAGACCCCGTCTGCCCCCATTGCTGATGAGGCTGCGTCAAGCTGGGCACGCTGCAATACACATAAGGTGATGCCGAGGGTTTAGTACAAGGAAATCAGGGCTATAACTAGAACCATGTGCATAAAGACTTATCGAATAACTCAAAGCTGCACGAGTATCACGCAACTGTAGTTCTGTGTCTGCCAGGCGAGCTCGCAAGTTCGCTACCATGGTGTCACAGGTGTCTTGCAGTCAGGACACATGGGTCAAAAAAAAATCAATCAAAAAAAATAAAAAAAATCAAAAAAATATACTCACCTCCGCAAGCCCCTCAAGATGGAGTCGCTCTGCATACATCGCCTTATAGAGACGCATGTAATCCTAACTGTGTTGCACATGCGACTCTACGAGTGTGCCATCCCGTTGCCAATCTTCATACTATTTGGGAAAGCGCACCCACCAATCAACGGGGGTCATCGGCCCACGTGTCTTCCTTCCAACGCATGGTACTGCAGTCATATCCACCCATTCCTGGGCAAGCCCTAGGGTCCTCATGGCCAATCGCAGCCGAAGTGGCTCGATTTCATTCAAACAATGGATCCATAGGTCCCGCCCAAACCGGGCACGGCTTGATATAATCCATGGCTGATCGGCGCCGATCATGCCTGCATAAGGTCTCCACATCACCTGGGCTAGGTCATGTACATCTTCTTAGTTCAAAAAAAAATAAAAAAATAAAACAAAATGAAATGAAAAAAATAAAAAAAATAAAAAATAATACCATTACTGCGGGGAACTCTTGCAGCTCGCGTCTTAACACCATCAGCTAGTAGGATAAAGGGGCTGGGTTCATGATGGGCTGCCACCATCTAGCTAACGGCACGCCGCTAATCACCAATGACGAGCCTTTCCCATTGGGAGGCAATAGTAACTCCATACCTAAGCCATCATTTGTCATTAACATCATCAAAAATATATATATAAAAGGGAGGGGGAGAAGGTACCTGGATAAATGGCCCGAAGCCGCTCCCTGTTACCTCTCGGTCTGCCCTTTCGGACAAACTCACAAATTGATGCACCAGCGCTGCAGCTCCCCAGGCGTACCGCCTCGCCCTTTCAAGGTCTACCAGGAGCTCAAGGAAGCGATAATGGATGAGAAATCTCCTCAGATCCATGTTGGATCTCTCCCAATTGCTGGCGTCAACACAATACACAGCATGACACCCTCTTTCAGCCCTCTCCATGAACTCTTCCAAAGACTCGTCATCACGTGGACGAGCGTCTGAAAGCCCCAATGCCTCCATGATAGACGCCTTGGCTACTGACCTGTTCTTTCGATCATCTAGATCCAACCCTAAGAACTTCTGAGCAGCCTCTCTGTAATCAGAGTAGGTGACACCGGTCACCGCATCGCCATCCACTTTGAGGCCCATGATTCGAGCCACATCTTCTAGGCTGGGCACCATGTGCCCCCAAGGCATCAGGAAGGCTCGGCTCACTGGGTCCCACCTTTCGTGCAATGCTTGGATGAGGGCGAGGTCGAGCTTGATCGGCTCGATTCGGAGAAAGGCCCGAACCCCATCACGTATAGTCGGGCCTTCTGGAAGTCTGGAAGACCCCGATATGCGGCCACCACTAGCTCCCATGAGATATGTGATCTCATCACGCTTTGCGCATACAGAAGAAGTAAGAAAGGAGTGCATTGTTAAAAAAAAAAGGGAGGCGCGAGCAGAGAGATGAAGCAGGGACCACTCACAAGTTGAGACTGGGTCCTCTCACTCAAGTGTCCTTCAAGGTCGGAGAGTCTCCATCTCTATGTACAAGAGGGAAAAGATATACATATTCTGTGGCCAACAGACTGGCACGCCCGGTGGGACCTTTCCCGCCTTTCTTCTTTCTGTTAAAGAAATCCTCAAACCTTCTTCAAGATTCTGATTGCCCCTCTTCCTCTTACAGGACGAGAAGGGGAGGGCACATTTCTCTACTCACTTGAGGACTCTTTGTGCATTCGCACGTCATTTCATTCGCATCACCATCGACAACGACAACAGGAGGACGATGGCCGCTGTCACATATGGCCCCCAGGTTGTCACCAACCACGTCAGGTTCGGATACCTGGCAACTCTGCTAGTTTTCGGCGACTTCCCAACGGTCGTCGGTTCGCCCTTCTTTTTGGGCGTTGTACTCGTGGCTGAAGCCAATTCAACCACGCCTGCAACAATTACTGGGGGTGTTAGGCCCTCAACTTCAACAGTTGGCCGGGCCCGCCCAGTCAACAAACCAACCGTCGGGGGTGTCAAGCCCTCGGCTTCAACAACTGGCCGGGTTCGTCCGGACAACAAAACAACTACCGGGGATGTCAGGCCCTCAACTGGCCGGGTCCGCTCGGTCAACAGATTAACCATTGAGGGTGTCAGGCCCTCTGCTCCTGCAGCCGGCCGGCTTCGTCCGACCAACTCTTCATTGACCAAGGGCGTCAGGCCCTTCGTCTCAACGGCCGGCCGAGTTTGCTTGGCTACCATGACAACGGCCGAAGGTGTCAGGCCTTCTGCCCTGGCAAATGCCCGAGTTTTCTCGGTCAATCGAGTTATTATTGGCATCGCTCCTGCTCAACGGACGTCGTCGCCGTAACGACCCAAGCTCTACTGCGGCCACCCTCAGAGGTGCTGCTCCTGCTCAACGGGGGCAGCGCCGCCGCCACAGCGACGTCGTGCCTACAGTGTCACCAGTGCTACTCCTACTCAACGGGGGCAGCGTCATAGCCGCAAAGGCATGCAGCCTGCAGCGGCAACATCCTGCTTCGGCAAAACCATAATTGTCGGGGACCTTCGCATCGGGCTCGATGGGGGCGAGCCGATTATGTCTCGGGACTGGCATGTCCCAACCATCTCGACCTCCAATCGCTTCGAGCTTCTCCGGCAAGCCCGTGAGGATGGAGCGAAATTGAAGAAGCCTGCCGTACCGGCGGCAAACCAGGGTCCAATGCAACGACCCAAACCACTTGCTACCCGATCAAAGTCAGGGGGCAACCCAATTGAGGAGCGCTAGCTCCACCTGAAGAAAATATGGGTCACCAAGGAGGAGGTCCGAGTCATAAGGCGAGGAAGGGCGGAAGGGCCCTTCTGCATGTCGGATCTGCAACAGATGCGAAACCCGGCAAGCATTGAAACTTCAACATCCCCGAGATCCACAATCTAGCCACTACGTGGGCAAAAGCGTCTAGGAGCCGGCAAAAAGGTACGACCGACCTCTCCATGGGCCAGTTCAACGCATACGGACGAGGATTGCTCAGCCTAGGCCTCCACGTCCCGAGTATCTATGTTTGACAGATTGGGGATGGCACCCAAGCCTGGCAGACAATCCCCCAGAATGAAGCGGGTGGTTCAGGTGATCGATGACCCTGTCAAAATGTTCACCTGTTATACAACCTCCGCTAATAAACAACCGGAGGATATCTCGGGAGAACTAAACCAACCTCTCTAGTCTTTGAGGAAGTCAAGGCCCGCCTCCTGGGTTCTCGCACAAATGCAGCAGGCGTCGACTGTCGGAACATCTCAGCCTGAGCCAGCCTGGCAAGAAGAGTCCCAAGAAGACATCCATAGTGTCGACTGGGATAACAATCTGGGGCATGAGGAAGATCTTGGAAGAGAGGTGCAGACTCTTGCGTTGGAAGAGCTCCGACGCGAAAACCAGGAACTTAAGAACCTCTTGCAAGCATTTTTGCGTGAAAAAGAGGTTCATGTTCAGCCTCAAGTGGCGCCCACTGGGATGGAACAACAGTCTCCTCCTATTCCAATTACGGCCAACGCCTCTGTCACTGCTGCGAAATTGCCAGTGGCGGTGGAATTTGAAATGCCGCAGCATGAAGCCAATGCACGGTCATCTGCCACTCCTGCTGCGGAAAGCCTCAATGCGTAAAGGCAGATGATCGAGCGAATTGTTGAGGCAAAATTTGCTCAACATGGTGAGGGTGTAGTTACCGTTGATTTGTACAGCATGTCCTATCCCCTCTACCATCAATTCAAGAAACTTCCGCCTGATTGCCTGAAGCCCCCGAAACTCTAAAAGTTCAATGGACAGGGCTCGCCACATGAACACCTAGCCTATTGCATGACGGCCATGGGCGAATTGGCACTGGAAGAGTCATATCTGCTGCGGTACTTCGCCACGTCCCTGACAGGCACCGCCTTCCAGTGGTATTCAAGGTTAAAGCCTAATTCAGTGGCTGATTGGGCTGATATGCAGAAAAAATTCGTCGATCGTTTTCAGACTGTCGAGCACAAAGTCTCCCTGGCGAAACTCTGCGCCCTCCGGTAGAGAAAAGCTGAGACTGCGTTGGACTTCATCAAGTAGTGGAGGGACGTCAGCATGCGCTGTGATAATCTTCCAACGCCCGAAGACGCGATCACCATATGCCGCAGGGGTCTGTCGGCGGAAGTTAGTGAAAAGCTTTTGGGCTCAAATATCAGGAGTTTCGACCAGCTAAACACGGTGGTGACGGAGATTGAAATGTTCTTCGTTGATCACTCGGCACATGTTTCTGCCAAGGGTTTCTATAGCCCAATTAAGAGCGACCGAACGAGGTCCAGCAAGACCAAACGAGGCCCAGCTCATCTAAGTGACAGCCCCGCAGGGCCCGCTTATCATGAAAGTCCAATAAGTTCACTCAAAATCAAGCACCTCCTAGGCGGCCATTAGGCTCAAAGGGCCGAGCGTCGGTCCAGTCAGAGGGTGATTCACGCCCGAGTTACGCCCCATGTTGGGATAAGGGCTGGCGCCTCACGCCCACTCTGACCGAATTACACCCGAGCTATGCCTATCGCCCGAATAGGAGCTGGCATCCTCTGTGCTTGGGTCGACTGGTGGGTGCTTATCCATGTTGCCATTAAGAGCCCTTTATGAGCAGGAGTTTATGAGGATAAGGGAGGCCAAGAATCCTCAAGGCTATAAAGAGCCCACGTCGAGGATGTAACCCCTGCCCAAACTCCTCCGCTTACGGGTCTCATGAGGCTGGCGCACTATTAAAACCTGGGACTCCCTCCGGCGAAAGGTAGGGCCTAACATGCCTAAACTCCCTGAGCAGGAACTTCCTCACCATCTTGGTGGAGAGGAATCTCGAACAACCTCTTCCTCCTCCCCTCATAGCTTCCACCACTGCTCTACTGACTTAGGCATCGGAGGGTTTTCCCCTAGGGAACCATCCCTGGGCCCCCTGATCTATTTCCCTTCCTCGCAGGTCTCAAGGTGGTGATCACCTGCTCCAGCTCAGGACCAGTGCGAGATCGCCGCTCTTCAGCTGGCGCCGTCTATGGGAAATGATCAAAGAGCTAGTATGGTGCGAAAGAGTATGGGGAGGAAGTCCACTGGTGATAAGGGCAAGGCCATAGGGGCGGCGGGAGAGGCCCGCTCTCAGGCCACACAGAATCCCCCCTCCAACGCCAGCACCTCAGTTGATGAACCACCTCCGCCCACTGCCGTGGGGCTACCACCCACCGAGAACGCTGACACTTTCCAAACCCTTGACACCAAACTAGACGTCCTCGTGGAGCTCCTGAAGACTCAGGTGGCCAGGGAGGAAAGATCACGCGTCCCCCAGGTAAGCCCCCGCCGCGGTGATGCATCCCAGCAAATCACCGGAGGCCGCTTCACTATCCAAGGGTAGCGGCTTATCCGTAACAGGTCAGGAGGACCTTCACAATCCCCTCCTCTAGAGCAAGAGGCCTCCTCCATGCCAAGAAGGGTGAAACATGGGGGGCGCCATCCACACCCGGAGACTGAAGTCCCCGGGGAACATCAGGACAACCCGCTAGCATGCCCTAATAGCCCTTCAGCGCTGCGACAACCAGAGTTGTCCCTCTGACTACGAGAGTTCGAGAGATGCTTTGCAGAGCAGGAGCATGCCCTACGGGCCCTGCATAAGACCCCTTCAGCAGAGGACGAGGAGAAATCCCCGTTCTCTGACTGCGTCCTGAAGGTAGAGATTTCTCCTAGAATCTCGATTCTGACCTTCAAGTCTTATGACGGCCAGGGTGACCCTGCCGACCACTTTGACAGCTTTGACGCTCTGATGACCCTTCACAGGGCATCCGACACCATCAAGTGCTGAGCCTTCGTGACCACCTTGGTCCAAGGTGCCCAAGCATGGTTCTGGGCCCTCGCCCCTGGATCCATCTGAGACTTCAAGCAATTTGGGCGAGTATTCAAGGAGAGTTTCGCCGACAGCGGCCCGCCAAGGTCAGTAGCGGGGTTGTTAGCTCTCAAATTTACGCAAGAGGAGAGCCTTCGGTCTTATATCAACCGATTTAAGTCGGAAGCCCTGCGGATCCCCCGCCTGGACATTGTCTCAGCCACAACTGCACTGACCGGAGGCACCTATGACGAGAACCTTCGCCGTGAACTTGTCCTTCACCCTCCCACGACACTTTCCGAGCTAGTGACTCTGGCTTTACGCAATGCTGAGTGCTAAGAGGTTCTCAGCGCGTGCCGAGGCACAACTGGCTCAGGTCAGGAGGGGGACAAGAAGTGGGCGTCCGAGCCAAGCTCGGGCCCAGGGAAGAGGCAGAACCGAGACGGGGAGCAAAAAGAATCATCCCGAAGGTATGAGTGGTACACTCCAGTAACCGCTTCGGTGTACAAAATCTACGAAGACATCACGGGCTCGGGCCTCCTCCACCAACCCGAGCCAATGAAGTCGAAGAGTCACAATCGCAGTAAGCACTGCCTGTTCCATAGCGATCACGGACATCATACCGGCGATTGCCGCCAGCTCGAAGATGAGATCGAGCACCTCGTCCGTCAGGGACACCTATCCCGACTCTCCCCACCGCCCACAAGAGATGCGAGATGAACCTTTTTGGTGGCCCCAAAGGTATTGTCCCCGCCACAACGAAGGGTGGCTAGGGTTTTATCCTTGTAAAAGGGCCCTCTTGGTTAAGAGGTGAAGACCTTCTTTATAAGTACTCGATTGCTTTCTCAATATCCGATGTTAGATTAATCTTGTGACCCTAGGTCCACTACACAAGCCCCGCCCTTGAGAAGGCAAGTGAGTGTGAGCTCAAGATTTCCACAGATGGTGCCACTTTGTAGATGCGAGATGAACCTTTTTGGTGCCCCCAAGAGGTATTGTCCCCGCCACAACGAAGGGCGGCTAGGATTTTGTCCTTGTAAAAGGACCCTCTTGGTTAAGAGGTGAAGACCTTCTTTATAAGCACTCGACTGCTTTCTTAACATCTGATATGGGATTAATCCTGTAACCCTAGGTCCACTACAAATTAAAATTCTTGAAATTCCCCACACTTGGCCGGGACAACACATCCCTCGGCCTCACAGGCCCCAGAACTCGTAAAAATCTAAGGGTAAGGGTAAAACTATGCATAATTACCTACACCCTCCAATTTTCGGATGAGTCCCTTAATGGCATTCCGCTACAAACAACCATCCTAAAAAAATAATATTAAAATGGGGTTCAAAAAAAAATAAAGATACCCCGGCGGCCTCAGTCGTCTCCCATTATGGAACCACTGGGGGAAAAAATTGCCATCAACCCCGCTAGGGTGAAAACCCGCAAGGGCGCCCTAGGCAAAATCGGGTAACCCCACGGTATGAAAACCCGTAAGGGCATATCAAAAAACGGTAAAAGGGGCTAGCTCTGATGAAAACTCGAAAGGGTGGTAGAGCTGGCGAAGAGAAAAAATAAAATTCTTCTCTTTCTCTACTCCTCACCGATAGGGGCCGTCGATTCCAACATCCTGTCAACGGCTATCTCCAGATCACTCCATAGTGAGGGCCACCACTACTCCCTCAGCGGCTGGACAAGGCCCAGCGCCAGCCAAGTCCTCCAGTCCCAACCATGTGGCCTCAATGCCTCCACAGGCCGGCCACCTAGCTCTAGTTCCAGTCCTCAGTTCCAGCAACGTGGCTTCAACGACTTCCACAGGCCAGCCACCTGGCTCCAGTTCCAATCCTTAGTTCCAGCAACGTGGCTTCAACACCTTCTACAGGCTAGCCACCCAGCTCCAGTTCTAGTCCTCAGTGCTAGCGATGTGGCTTCGGTGCCTCCATAGGCCGGCCACCCAGCTCCAGTTCCAGTCCTCAGTCCCAGCAATGTGGCTTCAATGCCTCCATAGGTCTGCTACCCAGTTCCAGTTCCAGTCCTTAGTTCCAGCCCCGTGGCTTCAATGCCTTCCCAGGCCAGCCACCTAGCTTTAGTACCGATTGCATGTTCCAGCAACGTGGCTTCAGCGCTTTCATGGGCCAGCCACCCAGTTCTAGTACCAGCCTCCAGTCCCAGCACCGTGACTTCAATGCCTCTATAGGCCAGCCCCCCATTTCCAGTCCCAGCTCCCAATTACAGTATCATGGCTACAACACCTCTATAGGCCAGCCACTCAGCACCAGTCCCCATGCCAATTCAGCAATCGCTTCATCACGCTTCCGTGAGCCAGTTACCCAGACCCAGCCCCAACATCCAACTCCCGCATTTTAGCTACCATCCCCTCACGGAGTAGTTGGCCAGTCCTAGCCCCCAGTTCTGGCCTTTGGCCGTCATGCCTCTCAGGGTCATTCAACCATTACAACCTTAGCTCCTCAGCCTGATGTAAACCACATTTCTGGCTAACAACATGAAGACAACCAACACCCTACGTGTCGGCCTATGACCAATGCGTCCCAGAACTAGCCCTCGGTCTTCACCTCGTAGGTCGCCACATCCCTGTAAACCTATGCTAACCCCATAAAACACGGGCTTTTCTCTCTTAGAGACTAGTCCCCAGCACTTGGTCTCTTTCCAGTACCCAGTCCCCAATTCCCAGTCCCCAAAGTCCAGTTACACTGTCCCTAAAGCCCAGTTCTCTACGTCAATGCCCCCAAACTAGGTAAACCTGGCCTGTTACACCCTGTACCAGTACGTGGTAGGGAAGAATCAAATAGACCAACAATAAGTGGTCGCCATTCCCTTCATTCAATATTGTTCCATGGAACAAGAAGTGGGACAACTCAGCAAGTAACAATATCAAAATCTAGAATTTGTCATTAGTACTCTATAAAAGGGGAGCCCAAGACATGCCCTTGGAGTAACAAAAATGTACAATCTGGATAACAAAAAAGGGAGGGGAAATGATACAATCACAACCCAGCCTCGCTCCCCTCCAGCTTCGCTAAGCGGGACTCCGTGGCAGCCAGCTCCGCCTTCAGGGTCGATGCAAGCTGTACGCTCGCCTAGGCCCATCTTGACAATCTGCCACTCGACCCTAGGGAGCTTCACGTCTTGCCGCTGCTCATCCAAGGCCTTCTCCAAGGCCTCAGCTCTTCTCTCTGCATCTCTCAGTCGAGCAGCATGGTCCTGGGCAAGCAACATGGCTGCGTCAGCGCACCTCTCTTGCTCGACGACCGCTAGTGCAAGTCGAGCCCACTACCCCTCTAGCTCTCGGATGGCTGCTAGCTGTCAAGCCCTCTGCTCCTGCACCTCCAGAAGCCGCAGGTACTCCACCTAGATACCGACCAAGCCAAGCATCCAAAGCTCGTGTGGGAACCCAAGGCCGTGATAGCCATGGGTGCACTCCCTCAACCGCTATCGAAGCTCCTCCGGAGAAGGCAGGGGGTCGCCTCCTGCATAACCTCGAGCACACTGGAGCAAAGCCGTGCCCACTCTAGCATCTAGCAGTGGCTCCGGTGGTGAGACAGATGAAGGCCACTCGATCCCCAACTTCAGGCAGGAGTGGCCTACTTCAGCCAGTACACCAGAAGGACCTCTGCAACACCACCAAACACAAAGAGGCTCAATAATGCTCAGGACTTTCCTATGACAAGACAAGGTGAAAAACCTGAGAAATGTCCTGGCTCTCACTTGCTACAGCCCCCGCCGTGCCTGTAACACCCCTGCTCGGGGTCGGTGAGGGTAGTCCATCCCCCACCTTAGCAGTGTCTCCTGCCAGAGTCAGAGAGGACAAAGGCTCCTCTGACATCCGGGTGTCCCCAATAATCATTGGAGAGGTGGGAGGCTCCCCCAAATCCACCTCGATGGGAGTCGGCATGAATGATCAGAGGATGTTGACTAAATTTGCTGAGCTGAACATCAGAGTAGAACAGATTCCTGGTTCTTTTCCTAGAGCTATTCCTCTCAGAGGCAGCTCAACCAGTACTCCTATAGTTCGAGGAAGCTCCAGCTCAAGAGGTGGGAGATCTAGCAGATCTAGTCACCCAGGACGATAACTAATTGAATGACAAGAGCTTACTCCTTTTTGCTAATGACAAAGGGGGAGAAGGTCATTGTGGAGGTCATGTGATTGAATGGTATGGAGTCTGCACAAAGGGAGTGAAAGAATATTGTCTACCAAAGGAAGTATGAATATAAAGTTTTGGATAAAGGGGAGTTTGGAGTTATACTGAGGACTGATTTGGTTTGGTTTTTTTTGAAGTCTCTTTTGGTCTTGTATGAAAAGACTCTCACTCTCACTGTAATGTGTTCAGAAAGAAAATTAAACCAATGTATGATTAATCATCACATTACAGAAGTGTTAGCACTGCATTGCATCTGCCTTATTGATTTGATAGAACGTGTTTCAGCGACTAGATTGTCAATTTCATTTTCAGAATAACACATGACTCATAGTTATCATCATCAAAAAGGGGGAGATTGTTGGACCCTGGTTTTGATGCTGACAATCTATGAATCATGATGAATTCAAAAATGCATAAAAATTCCTTCTGTAGTCTCACATTGCATTCTGCCTATAGGTAGCATGTTCATTCTGCTGTAAGTCTATGCATACTTTCATCTTAAGCATATCAAGTCCATGCATGTATGAAGTCCGTGTAATTTTTGCATTTGTGAGTTATAAAGTCCATGCACGTGTACATGCTAGGTGCATATAGTGAGTCCATGCATGTATGAAGTCCGTGCAATTTTTACATTTGTGAGTTATAAAGTCCATGCACGTTTACATGCTAGGTGCATATAGTGAGTCTATGAATGTATAAGTCCGTGCATTTCTGCATACACCAAGAACAGAGTTAGGAGGAAAGGTCTAAGTCCGTGTTGAAAAACAAGTCTGTGCATCTCTTGAGTCTGTGCATATTTGTTGCATGAGTAATTGAAGTCCATGCACATCTTAGAGTCCATGCACTCTTCTGAAAAGTAAAGTTCGTGCATTTATCTATCTTTGAAAGATTAAGTCTGTGCATATAAGGTCCGTGCAAGTTTGCATCTTACACAATTGAAGTTTGTGCAAACACAAACAAAGTCCGTGCACATTTATATGCTAACAAAGTCCGTGCATATTTTTAGTTCTGTACAAAACATAAGTCCGTGCATGTTTTTGGTTTTGAACACCAAGTCCCTGCATGTTTTGGTTTGACCACCAAGTCCGTGCATGTTTTAGCTTGAACACCAAGTCTGTGCATGTCTGTGTTTTGAACACATGAAGTCCTTGCATGTTTCTTGAAGAACTACAAGCCTGCTACTTTAAGGAACGTGCACATTCCATTCGTGTATGAGGGTAAGTCCATGCATATACTCTCTTATGCACACTCGAAGTCTGTGCATCTTTTTCCTTTGGACCGAACCACTGTTCATGCAATACCTAAGCCCTTGCAAAGTACTGCAGATGCACTCTATGAGTCTATACACTTTTGGCTGACGCCTTATCAAGACCGTGCACATCTAATATCTGTCTAAATGTCTCATGTATAATGAATGCTGACTAAGTGTTTGTTGTATTTATAGGGACCAGAATAGAAAAGGGGGTCCAGAGAATCAGGAGCTATGCTCGAAAAGCTTTAGGCAGGGAACGTGATCCAAGGCGGATCGTCCTTGAAGAGGCTGCCACGTGGAAAGCTACAGCGCTCAGATTCTGACAAGTGGCCAAGGTTTTCCTGAAAGTTTCTTGGCGGGAGTGTTCTCCTCACACGCCTAGTGGGTGAGCTCGTAGGTCCCAGACTGAAGCTATATACGCCATCTCTGCGATCAAAGAAATGCGTGAGTAGACAAAAAGAAGAAGAAGAAGGAGAAGCATAGAATAGCAGAGCAGAAGAAAAAGAGAGTTCGTGAGTAAGAGGAAGAGAGAGAAAAGAGAGAGCAGCAGAGAGGGAAAAAGGAGTAGAAAGAAAAGGAAGAGATCAATAGTTTGACGAAGAGAAAGAAAAGGAGAAAGAGAGCTCGAGAAGAATAGATTGCAGTCTACACTGAAGATTTGTCTCCATTGGACCTTGGATCAAATCCAGGCCAGTCAGCTCCCGCAAGAGTCACATTTGTTTTAGATTGCTTCCAGCTTTCCGATGCTATGATTTTCCATCTTTTGTTTTCTCTTTAGCCTTTGTTTCAAGCTGTTAGCCAGCGGAGCAAGTTGTGTTGCTCAGCGGTTGTAGAGGATCTGTTCCTCTGGTCGGCTAAGCTGTGAGGCCCAGCGCAAGCTGTTAGTCAGCGGTTGTAGCAAGCTATAAGGCCCAACGGTTGAAGCTGTGTATCAGTAGGAAGCTACACTCTGGTTTGAGTGTGGGGTGGACGTAGGTTTGGATGACCAAACCACCTAAAAGTCCCTCGTGCAGTGGGTTGATTACATTGTCTGATCCGCTAGATGCATGCTAGGTGCGCCCCTTGTTGAGCAGTGGATGGCAGATCTAGAGGGGAGGGGTGAATAGATCTACCCCTCTTTTCACAATGCAACCCTCTTTATAGCTAGTTAAAATAAGTTGCAGCAGAATAGAACTAGCTAATCGAATGACAATATGATTTACTTGGCAAGATGAACTAGTTATGTATCGATTCGAATCGATTCAGCACCCCTCCTCCAGATTGTGGTGCCAGATCATCGCACCATCTATTCAAGATGCCACTGATTAACCTGCAAGGAGCTCCGCCGAAACATCCGTGAAGGCGCCACCGACTCACCAAGGGGCAATCTCATAATTTTAGCATTTTGTGCCAAAATCAACCCATCGTGAGCTTGTGACTCAGAGTATAATCAGGGCTATTCCTGTGGCTCCAGAATGCACTTTGAAGCCCTGGTATTGAGTTTCTGGTGTTTTTTGGCACGTGCCGAACCCGTATCGATTTTCCCAAGTTTTACCCTGATTTGGCCTTCGACACTGTAATTTGTACTGCCAGGCCTGTTTTAGAGCCACGTGGGGCTTCTTCGTCGAGTGGGCCACCGCTCGAAGCATTCTCACCCTTGTCGGACATCTTTTCGGTCTTTTACGGACCACTTCAGCATTCTGGGTACCTTGATCAGCTTTTCTAGTTTTCAGCTAATTCGGCCTTCGGCTCCCCATTTTGAGGACCTAGGGGCATCTCTTTACCTGGGGAAAGGTTCTCTATCAGGTGGATGATCACCTGGTACATTCTTGTCTGACGTGGATAGGGTGTTGAGATATTTTCCGCATGATTGATCTTATTGCCAAGTTCATTGGCTCTGACTGTTATTCCGCCTTAGTGAGCTGTGGAAGGTGTGCTACCCCAAGATGATGAGAGATGGGGCCTCGATACTTCTTGTGAGGTGACCTGAGGCTTCGGCAGTTCGAGTGGACCCATCTTTGACTTTCAGTTGACTATTCTGGGCATGTAATTATTACTTGTTCATTTTTTAGGTTTCAACCAATGCCCCCCAACTACTGACATCGTGAGTGAGGGATGAATGGAGTGGGGTCTATGGATGTGCTCTCTTTATTGTCTTTGCTAGTGGGTCCCACCTCATTTGACCTTCTGAGTTGGTGACAAGGCTCAAAATTGTTGATTTGGTGGTGGCATCAGCTTTGAATCGGTGGCGCCTCTGAGTCAGTGGTGATCTGAGTCAGTGGCGCACCCTGCCAAAAGGTGAGGCAGTGAGTCGGTGATGCCTCCACCGACTCTCCTTCCCCCTTCTTCTCTTTTAAGCCCGTCGAGGGCTTCACAGGGTTTTTTAAACCCTTTGATCTTCCCTCTTTCTCCTCGATCTACTCCATCGGCGGCTAGGGCATTCTTCTCCAGCGACGAGGAGTTTCTTTCCTTCCCCCTTAACGGTGCGGGCTTGGCCGGAGGACTTTCTTCTTCCCTCCCCCTCTTCCTTGCTTCTCCGATTGCTGTAGGGGTGTCGTTCACTACCGTAGGATGGTGGAGGTGCCATTCGCCACCGCGAGACGATGGGGGCGCCGTTCGCATCAGTGAGACGACGGCCACCGTAGGCGGCCGCGAGCAGTGCTTCAAAGGGGCTTGCCCTCTTCCTTAATGGCTTTGGGGAGGTTCCAGGGGCGAGGGAGTTGGGATTGGTGCCTTCTGAGGTGACGCTTTCCTCTGCAAATGGCCTTGTTCTTATTCGCCCTCATTTGTGGCAGAAGCTTTGACATTCTTTCTTTTTTTTATTTCTCTTCCTTTCGCTTTACAGGGGCCTGCAATCTCAGTGAGACCAACATTGCCGGTGGTGGGAACCATGGCTGACTTTTCTGCTTTCCAATCCAAGGGTACAGCATTTACCCCTGTCATGGGCACAGTTCTAGTGTTGAGGCTGATCACCCTGAATCTCCCAGGTGGACTAGTTTCGCCGCTAGGCTTTGGTCAGCCTTCTATTGAACAGCCTCAGCTTCAACTAGTGGAAGCCGAGTCAGAATTCATCGATGCTGCTTCTGTTGTGGCGTCGATAGGTGCAGAGCTCAGAGAAGCGTCTGGCGACACTTCTATGTTGGCGATTGAAGCCGGAGTTGAGCTGGGTCAGATGGCCCAACTAGAGAATCATAAAGAATTCATCTTTGAGGGCGGAGATTTTGAAGAAGAGATAGTTGGTGAAACAACTGTCCTGATGCTCACATCCAGTGCTGAGTCAGAGAAGACCTCGTAGCCGGTGCAACATGTAGGGCTCACTGTTGTAGATACGGACCTCACAATTCGGGAATATGGCCCTTCAACAGAGGTCGATGTTGAAGTCCCAGCCCCCATAATTACCGAGTTCGCAAAGTAGCTTGAGAAAGAATTGGTTGAGCCATCTTCCTCATTGCCTTCATCTTCTTCTCAACCTGCTGATGGCATTTAGGCTGCGGTGGATAGCAAGGTATAGTTTCATCTTCCTAACGTGCCTTCACTCGGTTTGCAATCCTCTGAGGAGCCAGTGTGGCAAAACTTGGAAATGCTGAAGTAGGCTGTGTTGATTAGCCAGGATTTATCTTATGCATAGCTGAAGGGGCTAGTGGAGCCTATGACTCGCACCCTTATGGCTTTTGGCTGCCCTATGCAGAACTGGCTACCTCGGGTGACCCTATTGCTCAGGTATATAAACCGTCGAGACTTTATTGCCCATGGCCTGAGAGATGAATTGATTTCCCTAAAACTCCAGAAGAAGGAGAGCCTCACTGCACTGCAAGCCGCCATGGAAGTTTCCGGCCAACAGAGGGTAATTGCTGAAGGGGCCACCGACCAGATCTCTGCGCTGGAGAAGCAGACCTCTTGACTCCGCACCGAGTTGGCTCAGGGTGAGGAGGATCTAGCACACGCTAGACAGCTGCAGGCACAAAGCATGGATGAAGCTTCGTTGGCAGAGGGGTGCGCCGGCTCAATAACAGAAATAAATAATCTAGCTACAACAGAGTCCAGTCCAATAGAGAGTACAGTCTAAGATAGTAAAACGTACCACATGTCAAATGAACACTCGGCCCGACAAGCTGGCAACTAGGAACCTCCATGCAACATCCTCGAACCTCGAGGAAGAATCGTCACACCTGAAAACCAGGAGTGAGTCTCCTATCACTGGCTCAGTAGGGATCCCGTGGAACCCCAACCAAGAACAACGACGGTACAGAAAGTAATAACTATAAAAAAGAACAACAGCAATAGTAGGAACAATAACTATGGCGGTCGGTGAAACCTCAGCTCTACAACTACTCCTACTATACCGAAAAATACGACCCGGTCTCCCGTCGGGAGAACAACCAAGTCACACACCTGACATCCTGATCCCACGGTCGGGAGACAACCAGACACGAACCGCCCTAGCCACACTACTAGGAAAATGCCACGACGTCCCAATCGCAGAAACCTGCCCTCACAGCAGGGCCTGAGCCGAAGCCACATGGTCCGAAAACACAGTCATGACCTTGCTATCGTGAACTCTATGCTATCTAGGGAAAACCCTTGGCTACGGGAATGCTTTTGAAAATAACACCTGAAACCCCATCTCGTAGACGAGAAACGGAAACCCGAGACACGACAACTCACGTCACATGACGGGAGCACCACCCATTAGAAGAATGAACGAATGTGTCCCCTGACGTCTTACACCGTGTCACAAGTGTCTAGCTACAACGCCTCAGGCGCGAGATTCAGACACACTCAGTAACCAGAAGTACCACAAAACAAGGACTAGTTGAGGTCGCGCTCGTCAGTGCGGGTCCGAACCCTCAGCCTGTGTGCACACTCAGACCATACACCTTAGGTCTGTCCTCTAGCTGGTAATTCCCCCACTAGCCTGGACTCGGCTGTACGTAGGGGCCCTACGGTAACCAACCTACTCACCGTCTAACTCGGGTACGCAGCACCAGTGCTCCCGATGGGCCGACACACGCGTGCCGTGGAAGCTACGACTAGTGGATGGGTCATGGAACATAGACTCTTAAAATCACGCACCCACCCATTGTGAGTAACACGGAGTAACAGGTGGCTCGAGGCCACCAAACTCTGGACAGCCCACTAGACCTATTAACCCAACAGTCCTTGAGTCACGAGACTCAGGGTCAAGATCGTTGAACGTGACGGCACAACACCGTCAATCTAGCCTAGTCCCTAGGTCTGAAACCATGGTAACACGGAACCCACGGACACCTTAAAACACGGACACGAAACCTCCGGGGTGTCCGGGACACTCACGAGACCGAAAGTCGACCATTGGATCACAACCGGGTCGACCGGAGGCCAACACAACGCTCATGCGAGCACGTAAGACTCAGAGCCAGGAGACGGTCCTCCCTGGACCGTCCAAGGGATAAGCGGTCTGGATCTGGCCGCTTAAGGCAATGAACGATCTGGAATAGACCTTCCAAGGGAAGATGAACAGTCGAAGGCAGACCATTCATCTGGGGATGAACGGATTGCCCGTAGCCGCTCAAGGAGATGAACGGCTCAGGGTAGTCCGCCCAAGGGAACGGATCCGAAAACACTAACGGGGGATGGACGATTAGGGCTGAGCCGCCCAAGGCTATGAATAGTTAGGGCCTAGCTGCTCATGCCCACTGACCCACAATGGTTCCGGTCAGAACGGTTTTGACCAGACCGCTGACTCGAACTGACATACCACAGTGTCAGTCAAAATGGTCTTGACCAGACCGCTCATCATGACCGACACTCAACTGTTGACCAAATGTCAACAGGGATGAACGGTCAGGATGTGGCCGCACATCCCAACAGAAACACAGGCGGTTGTAGGATGGCCGCCCAAGGGGGGGTAGGCGAACCCCTTTCAGGCCGCCCAAACCATGTGCGGTCTATCGTCTGACCGCACAAGCCCCAAAACCAACGAGGATGAACGGTCCAGAGCCAGCCGCCCATACCTTGGATGGGCCTTGGTTCGACCATCCAACCGTTACGGCAAGCAACCCTAGGGGTTCGTCCGATCGTGGCCTTTTCACGCCCTGTTCGTGTCGAGATGAAGGGGATACAGTCACAATCACCCTGGCAATCACATGGACTCTGACCGGAGTCAAAACGACGCACGAATCGTAAGAAATGGATGATTCTAACGAAATCACCCAAGGGACAATCGGACTTCCCGGGCTCCCCACGGTCAAATGGGACTGCCAATCGACGCGAAACCGGTATCAATGCAATGCTGATGTTCCCAGGAGTCCATTGACACTAACCGATCGCAAAATCGTCACCATTTTTCGGTGAAGCCTACGAAATCCACAAAATCCCGACGAGCCTAAACTCACCCGTTCTCACATCGTAGAACGTAAAACTATGGAAAAATAGAATACACGAGCTAGGGAACCATCCCCCTACCAACACCGAAGATCTTGTGCGCCGAAGCGACTAAACAACGTTGAAATCTCCAAAACACGAACCGCGCTGATTCTCGAAATCCACCAAGGGATCGCACTACGCCACGCTCAAACCGTCGCTCCATTCGGCATTCCGATCACTCCATCGCGTCCTCGTCTCGGCCAGCTCCGCAACGGTGTGCACCCCGCGTCGAAGGGGCAGAGGGGAGAGGGAACGAGAGAGAGGAAGAATGGTTGAAAATGAGGGAGGAGAGATAGTGAGGTGGTTTAAATAGAAGGAAAATTAGGAAATTTTCTTAAATTGTTTGTTCTTACATTGCAGGTTTGAGTTCGGGGCGGGCTTAGGAATAGCCGGCATCACACTTATTAGGAACACCCTCCCTTTGATTTGGGCTCTTCACTGGGGATTCCCACTCGGGTGTAACTAATCCTTTTCATTGGAAACCTCCGCGAGTCCCCACGAACTGTGGATTCCCACGCGGTCACTGGGCAGGTTGTACCATTGAAGTCCTATTAGATTTCCTAATGGGGTTTGAGTGAGATTCATCTTAGAATTATCCAGGATTTAATCTGCCTAGAAAACTCCATTCTCATCTAAGAGGGAACAAACTCAAATCAGACAAATCACAGGACTAACCTAAGCTAAAAAAATTTAGGGCACATTGTTTGTATACATGCTTGTTGTTTGCTACAAATAATTCAATCCTAATTGGTGTTAATAATTCCACTTGAATATCCTAAAAGCTAGTTAGGTTGAGTTATGATTGCTCAATGTCATTCTAACATGCATGCCAACGATGAGGATGATTTGTAATTTTATGACACACAAACCCAGCTTGATGCCGAGGAAGATACACCCAATGACTTCATTGGGATGTGTCAAGATTCACAAATTGATGTACATCGCAGATCGACTAGTGAAGAATCATCCTCCCAAAGGCAAGAATTCGTCAATGACAAAACCCCATCAATCTCCCCAAAAGAAGATTAAGAGCTAAGTAGAGTGTTGTCTTGGTGTTCCCCTAACTATTTGGTTGCTCTAGCTTCCGAAAGAAGATCACACCTCAATGCTCATTCCATTCCTAGGAGATCTCCAATCCCAAGCCCAAACTCATTCAATAGGACTCCCTCCCGGGTTCCTACTCAACATAACCACCCTCTTCACCCTCAAGGGGTTGCATCCTCCCCAATTTCTCATGCTATGCCTAAAGTCAATGCACCCCTTAGGCAATCCAATTTCATATCCCGACAAGAGGTGGAAAGGTATGGCTGGCAAGCGGTTGCCGAAAACCTCCCCAAACCTCAACGTCATTCCTTCATTAGCTATTGCAAACTTCCGAATACTCATTTTCCCCTGGGTTTCAAAGCCCCCAAATATCGAAAGTATGATGGTTCCACAGATCCACATGAACACCTTTCTTGCTTTTTGATGGACTCTCATCAATGGCTTTATGATCGGGTCCTCCTAGTTCATCTCTTTCAAAAATCTCTAGAAGGAGAGGCCCTTAGGTGGTTCTCTTCTCTCCCGGCCATTGATCTTATCAACTTTGACATTGTGTCCGAGCATTTCATCGCTCGTTTCGGCCACATGGCTAGTGTAGCTCCCACTCTCATGGACCTTATCATGGAAAAAATGAAGTCCGACGAGGACTTCATTCGATTTGCTAGTAGGTGGAGAGCTATGGCTTCTAGGTCTGGGATCCCCATCCCGGAATACCAAGCCATCAATGTTCTAGTCAATAATGCAACTCTTCAGCTCTGTGCTATCTTGATGCTTAGTGAATTTCGCACATTCGCTCAACTCTACAAAAGAGCTCATGTTGTCCAAGCTCAACTTAAAAATTCCTCCTTTCCATTCTACCTAGATGATTGCGATGTCCCGACATCAGAAGGGGCAAGTTCCCATGATCATGTCAATCTCTTCAACCATCCTCCTAATCTCACCCACCACGAGGTTGCCACTGCATGCCACAGGGCGCCCGTGAGGGGAGTGGAGAACATCCCTGAATCCTTTCATTTCCATTAATCATCTAATGTTCCATCCAACACCTAGAAAAGGTTAGCCATGGTTAGTGGCAATCAAGAGCCTAGGCTAATGGAAAGAGGGCAACATTGGTAATATGATGAGGAAGAAGTGGCGAATGACCAACCCAGAGTGAGCTTGGACATAGGGAACATAATTGGCCATGGACAAGGGGCAAGACCTTTGGTCTTGATCCGACCCAAGAGTGAACCACCCCAACAAAGCTAGGACATCTCTCCTTCCATTCCAACTCCACCTCAATGGGCAAGGCCCTTAGTTCTCATTCTGCCAAAGGGCACATCTACTCGGCAGTCAAATCAAGGTGTCTCTCCTCTGCTCATGGCGAAGGTTCACTCAACTTCATCCATTTTTCACCAAGACACCTCGCGGGAAGAGCTACTAGCATCTTTTGATCTAATCAAACCAGCTCCTACCCCAACCATGCTACCAACTCAATTTGAACTGGCTCCTATTGTTGATGAGTCATTTGTGACCCCTACTCCAATCGATCTAGCTCCGATTCAACTTCTCCAACATGAATCCATCCTTCTTGATGAGTCCAATGCTAGATTTGCTCTCCCAAATCAAGATGTCATCCCAACTTTTCAATCAAGCTCTCCACACATCCTTAACCCTAAGATTGTTCCACCTTTAGAAATCTTGGCCGACATCTCCACGGTGTTGGACCGAGCCATGATCATGTCATCAAAGGGCGAGGAGCCCATTATCTCCACCTTGGATGTCCATCACTCTACTCCATTCTTCAAATCCTTAGAGTCACCCGTCCCTAAGGAGAAACCCCAAGATGTAGGATGGCACATAATGTCCAAGATGAGCTATATAGCTGTTGCAGGGTTAGGAAAGGAAGAACAAGGGATCAATGAGCCAATTAAGGAAAATGAAACATTTGAGAGATTTAGATTAGGGTGTCAACAAACTAAGGTTAGCAATGATGAATCAACAAGGTGGAATTTGCACAATCATTTTATAAAAGAATCTTGTCCTTTGGAAGAGAGAATTGTTTTGGAGGTGAGCGTACGTTCATCTCCTGAAGAGGAGAGGATTATTGCTCCCTCTTGAAAGCTGAAAAGCCACCAGTGTTTTCAAGGGAGCATGAGTGCTCGCCTCTGGGAGACTTAGAAGTCACATTCATTTCCGAGGGGAGCAGGAGTGCTCACCTCTAGGGAGCTTGGAAGCCACCTTCATTTCCGAGGGCCCGCCTCTAGGAGACTTAGAAGTCACGTTCATTTTCCAGGGGAGCAGGAGTGGTCGCCTCTAAGGAACTTGGATGCCACCTTCATTTCCGAGAGGAGCGGGAGCGTTCGCCTCTAGGGAGCTTGAAAGCTACCTTCATTTCTGAGAGGAGCGCTCGTCTCTAGAAAGCTTGGAAGCTACCTTCATTTCCGAGGGGAGCGAGAGCGCTCATCTCTAGGAGACTTAGGAGTCACCTTCATTTCCGTGGGGAGCAGGAGTGCTCGCCTCTAGGGGACTTAGAAGTCACCTCCATTTCCCAAGGGAGCAGGAGTGGTCGTCTCTAGGGAGCTTGGAAGCTACCTTTATTTCCGAGCGTTGGATTCCTGAAGTCCAAGCTATGGCTCATGGAGTCTGAGTTTTGTTACGTCGTCCGAGCTTAGTTGTGTCAGGCTCGACTCTCTACTGACCTCGCTTGGCATGCCTTCCTTAGCCTCGCTCAACCTGGTCTCTTGACTTCGCTCGATGTGCTCTCCTATCAGGATGGCCCTCGAACTGGATGTGGTAGTTGATGACGCCAGGTGGGGCAGGGCGTCTGCTCGGATGTTCTCTTCCCTTAGCATGCGTACTATCTCGATGTGGGAGAACTCCAGGGACGTGGCTTTAGCTTTCTCCTGCTCGGACAATGTCGCCTCAATCTAAAGTGTTTTGCTCGGAGCCCCGCTTACTTGGGTGGGACATAGGTCTTCTACTGGGGTGCTCATGCTCGGACCTGAGTCATCCATCCTCACCTTCTTCTCGGGCGGGGCCTCCTCAGTTCATCTCGCCCTATGACGGCATCGTACCTGATCATTCCCCGCACTGTTGCAAAATCTGCTAGGAAGATCTCATCTCGCGGTGCGGTCCCGAATGTGATTGGCAAGGAGATGCGTCCCTCTAGGAAGGCAGTTGTACCAGAGAATCCATACAAGGGTGTGTGCAGTGGTGCCATTCGTGATAAATCCACACCCATGAATACCAGGCAGTTGTAAGAAATAACATCGGGGCCACTTTCACCATCCACTGGAATAGGCCGGACAGTACTTTGATTGTCGGTGGCCGATGCCACCAGAGCGTCTGAGTGGAGAGTGGCTACACCTTCCAGGTCTTCGTCTGAGAAGACGATGAGATCCCCAGGGTGCTTCCCAGGCGGTAGCTTCTTATCGGCCACTGTCACCACACTCCACTGTGTTAATTGCCGATGCGTACCATCGGTATCTCCCGAAACTGTTGCCTCCCGAAGCCGGCCCTCTGGAGATCATCATGATCTCTTCCCCGTTGGGTCGATTGTCGATGGGAGGGGTTCGCTCGCGTTGTCACTTCTCCTCGGCCTTGGCGACAAATTTATCAAGGAGTCCTCGCCGGACGAGGTCCTCGATGGCATCCTTGAGTTGAATGCAGTCTGCGGTATCGTGATCGTGATCGTGGGGGAAGCGGCAGTATCTCCTCCAGCTTCGCGTCCTCGGGTCAAACTTCATCTTTGGCGGCCACTGGAGGAAGGACTCCTTACGGATCTCCATGAGGATCTGGTCGGGCGGAGTTGTTAGGGGCATGTAGTGACGGTAACTGCCCCTCTCCTTATTTTTCGAGCTGTCATGACGTTCTCTGTCTCGTCGATCCCGCTTATTCCGCCCCTCCCAGGATGAGTCGACGGATCTTTCCCGGTCGGACCGCTTGGTTCCGGTCGGACGGCATAGGGCCGCGGTGCTCTCCTCGCATCTGGCATGCTTCTGGGCTAAGGCAAGGAGGCTTGTTAGGGTCGCCGAGGCTTCAACTCCGAGCGACCGTCGGACGATGGAGTCCCGAGTCCCCTGAGCGAGGGTGGTGGTGGTGATGCTTGCATCAAGGTGGGGTACACGGAGTGCCTCTGCTCGAAAATAGGACACGTAATCCCAAAGGGCCTCCTCTCGCCCCTACCTGATGGCGAGTAGGCTCATCGCGGATTTGGCCAACTTTCGACAGCCGATAAAGTTCTCCTTGAACAGCTTCTTCAACTGTTGAAAGGAGGTGATAGTCCCGACCGGCAGAGACTCGAACCACGTTCGAGCATTCTCTCGAAGAATAGTAACGAACGCCAGACATTTTACGGCGTCCGAGGCCCGGTGGAACACCAGGCTGAACTCGAAACTGTGCATATGGTCGGCCAGGTCGGTGGTGCCGTCGTAGGGGGTGAATGATGGCAACTGGAACTTTGGAGGGATGAGAGCCTCCATAATCTCCCTGGAAAAGGGAGCGTGGGCGTCGAGGTTGTCATTGATGAGGCCACGGATTTTGGTGACGAGCAGAACACCATCCAGGTATTGGACCTTGTCCTCGATTTCGTTCATGCGTCGCAGTCACTGTGCTATCTCTGGATTGGAGTGGAGTGGGCTGCGTCTCCTCAATGCGGGCGAGTTGCGCGGTCACTGGATCCGCATGGTGGAGTCATGGGAAGTCTCCCACGCTCGGCGGGAATCCGCCACAGTTGGAGCCCCCCCCCCCCCAGTTCTGAGGATGTTCCGAGGGGACGCGTTGGGGCCCCATGGGCCTGTTCACAATCCCATCACCCCTATCCACCCCTACTACACCTATCACTTTCTGGCACACCCAGTTCACAGTCAGCAACAGAAGCCTAGATTGTCGAGTCTGCCCTGGGACCATCTGGCATCCACTGGAGGTGTAACATACATCGACGAAAAGATCTTCAAGTCATCTTTGACTGCGAGGTGATCCCGCCTTCATCCGAGCTCGGGGCTGTTCTGGAGGTCTATTCTCGTCAAAGTGCGCATCTGGCATCTGAGAGAAGACCAGAGCACCGATGAAGAAGCTACCACTTCCACACCCCAGCTCCCCTTGGTGCGCCGTTTGGCCGGGGTGTTCCTCTACCAGTCTTCTATCCAACGCCACTGGTGGAGCCCCGTTTGGAGTCTGGAGCTGTCTGTTTCGATTTTTCTTCCCTGGGTGCGCAGGTCAGTTCACTCAGAACCAGCACTAACACCCTGCCACTGTTCACCCTCTACCTTCCTACCCTGATCTCCTCTGGTGCCTTTCCTGGCTGGAGAACAAAGAAGACTCATAAACGGACGCGTTCACTTTGGTCCCGCACGTTTTTGACTCCGGGAGTGTTTGTGACGACGTCATCTTCCTGCTGCTATGACCTGAGAGCAGTCCCAGTAAGAACAGAACACCCCAGTTCCAGAGTCAGCCACGACAACGGACTATTCCCTGAAAATTTTGGAGCCTTCCTGGACTAGTCAGCGGGGAATTGGCATTGGTTTTGGCATCATTCGAGTTCGTGACCGTCTGTGGCGGCGTCAACAGCAACTGTCAGTCAGTTGGTTTCAAAAGCTGGCAGAACTGATTGAGTGGCTTTTCGATAACCTAGTGTTTTTATCCCTCACCCCGCCTGGCCGGCTTAGCGCCCCTCCCTATGTGGAGGCAGTATTTTGTTGTATTCCACATTCCCCACCCCTTGTCCAACCCTCCTGCGAGAGGCGTAGTGCATGTAATTAAATAGGGAGAAGCTTCACTGCCGCAGTGTGCGGGGAACCCACACTTTCCTGCTCGTCCACGTCTCCGAACAAGGGTCGGTTTCTTCAAACCGACCAGGTAAGCTCGAAACCCACGCTCTCATTTCCGTGCTTGTTCATTTCATATCCGTTGGATTGCTCGGTCGGTGGAGAGAGAGCGCCCGATCCCGGAGCCCCTAGCTTCACGTGGTCACCGTGGGTTGTGTAAGTGAGGGACCTAGTGCCCCAATTGGCACCCAGCCAGCCCTTGACTTGTGGGCTTCGTACCCTTGGGAGGGCCACCCTAGCCTTGTTGGCACTCTACCAGCAAGGGACTTGACCCATCACCTCCACTCGACATCACCGAGTCACCCCAGGATCGTGTGTGTGCAATGGTGGTTTGGCCACTTTCGCGGACCTCGCTCTTTGGTTGAAAGTGCTTGCATGATAGGTCCAAGGGCCCTTGTCTCATTGCTACACAGCCCCCTACTAGTGTCACGTCACACATGGTCCTATTTTCGAACAGTATCAGAACGGGTACTTGGATGGTTGGCATGAGGCCTTGGAGAAGGTCAATCACCTGTACGCCGGCCGGGGAGTCTTACTCCTTGAACCAGATAGGTTTCATCCTTGAGAGGATGACAGATGGCCTTGTACTCCCTTTTCCTTCACTTGTTTCCTCCTGCTGTCTTATTGTTCTGCAGTAGTAATCGTCCCTCTTGCACTTACAGGTACGTGATGAGGCACTTTCCTAAGTTGAGGGATGTGTTTTACCACCGAGAGAGGACGTCAGACAGCGTGGCAGACCTCGTCTTCTAGTTTGTAGGCATGGCCAGCGTACTGGGTCAGCTTCTGTAATGGATGGACCTTGTTGCTCCACTGTCTACCGTTCCTCTGCTTTTGCAGATAAAAAGGGATCAGAGGTGTCCCTAGTTGGTTCGCTTCTGCAGATCAAAAGGGATGCAAGGTGTCCCTCTTCTCTGGTATAGGCACCTTCCGTTGTTGGTCCGCTGTCTCGGAACATGTATGCTGAGGGAAGGTCATCTTCTACCGTTATGGGAGGTTGGAGGCGGGATCACATCCCCCCTTTTTTCTTTCTTATACATCTGTAAGATGGCTTCAATAAAGCCTTTTTGACACTCGGGTGAACTTTGCATCTTAACCGAGGGACGAGATCTCTTGTATTCTTTGTATCTTGACTTAAGGAATAAAACTCTTTTGGATTTGTTTTGAACATGTACCTTTTGATGAAGAGGCATTCGTATGACACGCATCTGGTCGCCCCTCTGTACGCATGTCCTCGCGGTACTTGTATCTTCTTTTGGTGGACCGACTCATGGCCATTGTTTACGAAGGGACCATTTTCTAAGGGGCCCTTGGGTCGCCTTCTGATCTTCGAAGGGAGTGGTGCTCGCCTCTAGGGAACCCTTAGGTTACCTCTTCATTTTCGAAGGGAGTGGTGCTCACCTCTAGGGAACCCGTAGGTTACCTTCTCGTTTTCAAGGGGAGCGGTACTCGTCTCTAGGGAAGCCGTAGGTTACCTTCTCTTTTTCAAGGGGAGTAGTGCTCGCCTCTAGGGCGCCCGTAGGTTACCTTCTCGTTTCCAAGGGGAGCGGTGCTCGCCTCTAGGGAACCGATAGGTTGCCTTCTCATTTTCAAGGGGAGCGGTGCTCACCTTTAGGGAACCCGTAGGTTACCTTCTCATTTCCAAGGGGAGCGGTGCTTGCCTCTAGGGAACCCGTAGGTTACCTTCTCATTTTCGAGAGGAGCTGTGCTCGCCTCTAGCCGCTCACGGCCACTAACCGGGACCCATAATCTTATCAGAGATCACTTCTCCAAGAACATAATCTCACCCAAGAACACAACCTCCAACACAGAAACATGGTACTCGGGCGACAACCTTGCCTGCACATTTCCCCCAATTCTCCATCCAGCTAGTGCCACAAATCACAATGCCTCAAGGAACGGCACGGCAACAACACATCCCACACAACCGAGACAATATCACACCGAGGAACCAATCCTCTGATGCTCTACACATCCTCAAAAATATGCCCGTAGCATCCAACGCTATGATCCTCCGCTGCGCACTCAGATCCACGTGCACAGCCACCACAACGATAACTCGGAATCCTCCATCCCGACAATCCTTTGCAACTCCGTAGGCTCCGATCCTCAACACATCGAAAATCACAACACTAACTACAAATTCTCCCAAACACTGCCCAACTGGCACTTATCATTCCGGAGCAGCACCAACACACCCTTACACATCGGGGAATGGGTAATGCTTCTCACTGGCAACCACCTTGCCAACACAGGATTTATCTCGCACGGACTTCATGGCACACGAGAGAGGCCAACAAATCTGGACACATGATGCAAGACGATGAACCTTAACCCAATGCGATCTCCTCCAACCATAGGAAAAACTCAATACATCTCCAACCAATGGAAGGTCCCCGTGCTCGACCTGACCTCAAACCTTACACATGCTGGGAATAGCACCTTCCAGCACCAGAAAAACCATTACCTCCATCAGGTCAGCACCTCTGACACACTCACCAAATGTCTTGTCGGACCACGATCACAACACCTCTCGATGCACCATCGCTGTGACTCATCGAACCGTAACACACCATGCCTCGAGCCGCAACACGAGCCATAACCAACGCTTGCTAACGCTCATCCGGGTACATCTCGACCAGAGCGCCCTCTCTGCCACCTCGAACCACGATCTCAATGCCTCAGGGACTAGATAAATCCTCAACTAGAGTGGCCAACACCAATAACAACTCCTTCAGAGCACACTCATGGTCACGTAACCACGAGCAATCCTCGCCAGCCACCTGACCTCGCTGCAGATTCCTCGAACACAGCACTGCAGCGACACACCTGTTGGCAACCTCTGCCAAACGCAGCACAACCGGGGCCACCATCGATGAGGGAGAAGCTCTCGACCTCGATCTTTAGACCCCACGCTGACACTCTGACGACGATAGCAACCACCTTCACTGCGCCAACGCCACGCACTCACGCTCTCACGTGAGAAACCAAGCAGAAAATAAGCATGAAACCCTATGCCAGCTACCGACTGTACTGGACCTTACGGACTCTGATCACTGTAATATCTCGAATTCTAATGTACTTCCACAACCATAGCTCTGATACCAGCTGTGGCGACCCGGGATCCGAGTATCGGAAAGGAACCGGTGCGACTCGAATCTCAACCTGCCGCCCACGAGCTCGAAGACTCGAAAGGGCTAAAAGGATAGGTGTGGTGCACATAGAAATAGGAAATAAAGTAGGACAACAAATATAATAACATAAATAAATAACTAACTACAACAGAGTCCAGTCCAATAGAAAGTATAGTCTAAAGTAGTAAAACGTACCACACGCCAAGTGAACACTCGGCCCGACGAGCTGGTAGCTAAGGACCTCTACGCAATGCCCTCGAATCTCGAGGAAGAACCGTCACACTTGAAAAGTAGGGATGAGTCTACAAACAGAGACTCAATAGGGGTCCCGCGTAACCCCAACCAAGAAAACCATGGCAGAAAGGAAAGCTATGCTAGCAAAGCAACAACAACGACGAGAGGAGTGCAACAACAACGAAGGGGATAGTCATACTAAACCGTGGAAGGCAATAACTCACGGCAGTAAGGCTACTCCTACTGGCAACAAAAAGGGGAAATCATAATCTCACAATCGGGAACCAGACCACTCTAACACCAGACCTAGTAAGGAAATGCTCACGGTAGAACTGTCGCGAATGCCTACCGACACAGGCACGACCAACTCGGACCGCACAATCCCACACTGGCATGGCGAGGTCTAGGTAATCTCTACCAGCACCTCTGGCCACCACCTTGGGAAAACATGCTAGAATGGTCCAAAAGCTGTGTCTCACAGATGAGAAACGGAACCCAAAAATAGAAGAGTCATGACTCACGTCACAGGAGTACCTGCCCTCTAGAAGCATTGTCAGACACATCTCCTGACAACTTACACCGTGGCGCAGTGTCTCCTTACTCGCCCAAGGTAGAAATTGAGACATACACACAAGTAACACTGACAAGGGTCTAGTCGGGGTCGTACTCGTTAGCATGCATCCGAAGTCCACAACCACATGTGCAGATACTGACTGATTGTGCTACATCACACCCTCTAGCTAGTTCTTCCTCATGGCTCGGACTCGAGCAACCACAGTAGTAGGCCCACCGCAACTAGCCTAAAGCTGTCTCTCTCGGGTAGCCTCACCACCACTCCCTGGTGGGACCACACGCATGTCAGAAGGCTACGACTAGTGGGGAGTCACTAATGTGACCACTCTCCGAGGAGAAACTCTAAGAACCATGCACACACCCTGTGTGAAAGTCACGAAGAACCAAGTGGCGCTAAGCCACTGGACTCTGGACAATCCTCTAGACTCACTAAATCCAATGATCTTTGAGTCACGAGACTCAGGGTCAAGACCGTTGCACCGAACAGTGCCATGTTGTCAATCTGCCCTAACCTTAGGGACCAATCCACCCTTCATCTCTTTGCCGAAACTAGGGGCCCTGCCGCCCCTTTCTTGTAATGCTGATTGTTTCATCTTGGCAAATACAGGAAAATCACATTTCAACTCCAAGAATGGCGGCCTCCTTTGGTCCGCAAGTCGTGGAGAGCCATATCCGGGAGGGCTATCTCGCCATCCCACTTTGCTTCCGAAGCTTCCCTCCGGTCGTGGGCTTCCCTAACTTCCTGGGGGTGGCCTTCATTAACATCTTGGACGTGGAGGCGTCCGACGAACCTGAGTCTAGCACTCCCATCCAGGGAGTCACTGAAGCTGCTGTCAGTCGAGCTGTGGTCGGGAACAACAACAGTGTCCCGCCAAGGACCCTGGGCTACAACGTGCACCATGTGCACCAGACTGTCGACCCATCACACCAAGGGTCAACATCCCATCGGAGGAGGCTCCGAAGGAACATTGCTGGCGCCGCTACAGGGCGCCGAATCTCTACCTCTGGCAAGTCCATGACTATCAGAACCATCCGGGTCCATCTGAATGGACAGAGCTCCGAAGTGATCCCGGATCATATCGTGCCAGCCATTCCAGTCCGCAACTCCTTCCAAGGATTGGAGAAGATGAAAGAAAAGATGGCGCCCGCCATTCCAGCCGCAGCGCCAAGAGACACGCCGGCTCACAAGTCGACAAAGCTGAAACAAGTTTGGGTCTCCAAGGCAGCCCAACCCACAGCACCTGCCCAGGCGGGGCCTAGCTGTGCCCGCCACAGAAGGGGGCGAAGAGATGAAAGGGTCGAGGTGACAGCCACGACCCTTCAGTCGGCAGCTGCTGCGCCAGCGCTGCCCGAAAATGCTCGCCGTCAACGTCGCAGGCGCCGTCACCATGCTGACCACCCGGCATTTGTAAGTTACAGTCATCATGCTGTCGCCACCAACACGCAGCCACCGGCCGCTCTCCCCGACCAGGAGTGAGAAGGGATCGAGCAGGCCATGAGAAACTACCTCAGAGGCCCGGGTAGCACCCCTATGGGTCGTCAGCGACTGCTGGGGGCGGTGGCCTCCGCCTTTCAAGAGGAAGAAGAAATCTAACCTGCGCCCAGCGCAGAATCAAGGAACCAGTTGGAGGAACGTTGCCAGTCCCCTGTGTGGAGGAAGCGCCGTCCCGACGGTCAGTCTTCGACAGGCTGGTGTTCCCGAGCAAGCCGTCAAGGAGGATGGCGAGAAGAAACAGAGACTGGAGAGGTTTCACCTGCAATATGGCAGGACTCTCTAGTCGGTACGGGGCTCTACCTACCAACCTCGAAGAAGTGGCCAGGCTCGCCACCACGCCCGGCCCCCTCACCAGGAGAAGAAGAGCGGCGAGTGAGGCGATGCAGGCAGGCGTCGAGGCGACCTCCTCCGAAGAACCTCCCATGGCCCTGGCTGCCAATGTTGTCACAACCGGGGGTACGAGCGGTGGACCCTCCACATCATCCGAGGACGCCCCGGCCGAAGAGACAAGGGGCATGCCCACTCCCTCTACAACTGACCCCGCCATGCTATACATGATACAACAATATCAGCGGGAGATTGAATTACTGAAGAAGCAACTCAACGAAAGGAATGCCCAGCCCTTGACGTCTGGACAGACCAAGGTTTTACTAGAAGCGCCCGGGGGCAACGGGCAGTCTTTCGAAGCAACCCTGCAAGCTACAGCGTTCCAACTAACCCCCAGCTTCCCGGCGGGCATGCCCCCATAACAAACACAGTACCTGACACTGGCCCCGTCGTAGATCTCACCTCCCCAGGGGTCCCCCATGGCCCCTCAGGCAACTGTGCTAACCACCCCGGCTGTGCAGCCCGCCCACTTCTATCCAAGCCTGGTCGACCCGGTAGCAGTCAGTCGGCTGATGCTAGAACAAATGATAGATATGAAGTTAGCAGAAAGGGGCGACGGGGATCAAACGTCGTTTGACGTCTACCAAGTCCCCTATCTGGCTCATTATGTCGCGAGAAAGCTGCCGGCTGGCATCACCAAGCTGCCGAAGTTTGAAAAGTTCAAAGGGCAAGGATCTCCTAGGGAGCACATCGCCTATTATGTGAATGTCATGGGAGACTTGGCTGTTGATGAAGCCTACCTCCTAAAGTTCTTCGGCTCGATGCTCACCGGCCTTGCCTTTGAGTGGTATTCGAGCCTGCCACCAAGGTCTATTGTCGATTGGCACGACATGCAAAAGAAGTTCAAGGAGAGATTCTACATTGCTGAACGGGAGGTCACCGTGGTGGAGCTCTACGCCACGAGGCAGAGAAACGATGAGTCGACACTCGACTTCATCAAAAGATTGAGGAACCTCAGCATGAGCTGCAGACGCCCCCCACATCAGGAGGACGCCGTGCACATTTGCAAGTAAAATTTAAAGAAGGAGATCCTCGAAAGGATGATCGGCACGGAGGTCAAGACTTTCGACCATCTGAATAACATGGTGGCTGAGATTGAGGCATTCCTTGCCCGGTACTCTTCCACCCCAGCTACATCGAGCTAGAGGGCGAGGCAAGTCGATAAGAAGCCCATTCCACCAGAAGTCCACACATTAGACTTTCAAGCCTTTGAGAAACAGAAGGAAAGGGGCAAAGGCGTCGCAAACCCTCTACCGCCAAGGTCCACAGAATGGCGGGAAGGCCCCTCGCTTAGGGAGAAAATGAGAAACAAGTTGTACTCCTTCTCCCGAGACAAGTCCCGGCTCCTGTTCGAATGGGCAACCAGTTACAATAAAATCCCTCCCTCTCTTCCTTACACTACCTGATTTAGTAAAACCTAATGGAAATCCTGAGAAGGGATCCCCATGCCCTATTCCATACATAACCCTCCCCTTCCCTCTCTAACTCTAACCACTCCCTCCTACAGGCCTTTGGCTATAACCCTGCATCCCCCATGCCGGCACCCCCATTGCAACCCTTGCCATCGATGCCCTATTCTTCCTCCTCTACTCCACTGTCCTCTCTCCCATCACGATAGGGATGAAGCCACCATCCGTGACTGGCTGCGACATCGCTGCCGTCACCATCGCCGCTTCCTCTTTCCTTTTCTTTCATACGCAGACTGCTACAAGATCCCTCCGATTCGCTTCCACTGTCCTACCTCCTCAAGGCCACCCTGGCCCTGACCATCACGGCCAGGTTCCACTGGGAGCTACTGGGCATCTCGCTCACTTCTCTCTTCCGACAGTACACGCTATTGACGGTGGCGATTGACAGCGTGCTCAGTGCCACTGCTCTGCATCCCGAGAATGCCGTCCTTCAGACTGGCACGCCTCAACCAACGGCAAGGCGTCTTCTAGTAGCAGAGAAGGATCTCCAAGCTCAGGCTCCAACGCTGGATCTGGTGATGCAGAGAAGACAATCTGAAAGAGACACTAGCAAAGCTTAAGAAATAGGATCAGAACAGAATGGAAGCTCAGATTCGTATGAATTCCAGAGCTTCCGAAAGTACTAGTAGCCTGTGGAACTAGACTAGAGAGAGTGATATCTGGTTTTGGTATATTGTTGGATGATCGCCTCTGTGCCGATCCATCCCTTTTATATCACTCTGTAGAGCACATGGTGTTAGAATTACTGGCTGGGGTTATGCCACATCAGATTCGGCCAATCCCCAGGTGTTTAAAAGAAACTAATTAATGTAATCAATGCAACTAATTACAGGTTTAGCTCATAACTTCCCTCAACCGCCGACTTGCAGGCGCTGGACCGGATCCAATAGTTGATCGATCACCCGCTCAGCAGCCCAGTCCGATGTAGCTGTTACAAACTCCTCCCCCCCTTTTAAAGTGACCTTGTCCTCAAGGTCAAATGATGGATAAGAGCTAACAAATGGATAGTAGTCTTCCCATGTTGCATCTTCAGGTGTGTGACCCTGCCACTAAATCAACAGTTGGGAGACTAGCTTATTGTCCCTTTTAACCATGCGTCTGCCCAGTAAGTAAAGTGGCTGTCTGTCAGGCTATGGAAAAAAATCTGGTAATGGCAAGGTCTGTACAGGAGCATCTCCAACTTTGAGTTTGAGCTGAGATATGTGAAAGACAGGGTGTATCTTAGCATTGGGAGGTAGCTGCAGATGGTAGGCCACTGCACCAACACGTTTGATAATCTGATATGGACCAAAGTAGCGAGCACTGAGCTTGGCATTGCTTCTATGTACCACAGAGTGCTGCCTGTAGGGTTCTAGCTTCAAATAAACCCAGTCTCCAACTTTATATTCCTTCTTAGTGTGATGCTTGTCAGCCATTCTTTTCATCCGCTGCTGAGCTTTGGACAGGTTAAGCTTAAGTTCCTTGAGTATGTCATCACGGGTGCGCAATGTTTCTACTACCTCTTGGACCTTAGATGTGCCTGGGACATATGAGAGCAGTGTAGGTGGAGAAACACCATATAGTGCTTCAAAGGGAGTTGTACCAATGGAACTATGTACTGAAGTCTTATACCAATATTCAGCCCAAGGGATCCACTGAAGCCATTTGTGTTGCTGTTGATAGCAGAAGCAGCGGAGATAAGTCTCAAGGTATTTATTCAAACACTCTGCCTGACCATCTGTTCGAGGGTGGTAGGCACTGCTCATGTGAAGTTTAACCCCTTGGAGTTTAAAAATTTCAGACCAGAAACGACTAGTGAAGATAGCATCTCGGTCAGAGATAATGACTTGTGGCACTCCATGTAACTTGACCACATGTTGGACAAACTCTTGGGCAACTGAGATAGCAGTGTAAGGATGTCGGAGGGGAATAAAATGTGCATATTTTGTAAGACGGTCAATGACCACCAGAATGGAAGTTTTCTGATTGGAAGGAGGCAGCCCATCAATGAAGTCCATATGTATATGTGTCCAGATCTTATCAGGAATGAGCAATGGCTGTAGTAATCCTGCTGGGTGTTGTTGAATATTTTTGTTTCTTTGACAAGTGTCACACTCCTTAACAAAGGACCGAACACTATCACTCATACCCGGCCAGTAAAAGACTCTTTTGAGTCTATGCAGGGTCTTGTGATAGCCCAAATGACCACCCTCGGGGGTAGTATGGTGGTGTTATAGGAGTGTCTTAGTGATCGGATGGGACTTATGTAGTAGAATTCCACCTTTATAATAAAGAATGATGCCCTTCAAAGAATATTTATGAGGATCCAAGTCCCCTGCATGCCAACGTTCCAATAGAGATTTAAATGTATCTTCAGTCTGATAAACTTGTTGGATTTCATTAAACCAGGTTAGAATTACAACTGAAATAGCAAAACAAGTTGTGGAAGTGAAATCATCATGCACTCTGGATAGTGCATCAGCAGCTCAGTTGTGTGATCCAGATTTGTATTCCAATGTAAAATCATACCCCAATAGCTTTACTAACCATCTATGCTGAGCAGGGGTATGCACTTGCTGGTTTAATAGAAATCTTAGGCTCTGATGGTCAGTTTTAATGACAAAGGGTCTGCCCAATAGATATGGCCTCCATTTCTGAACAACAAAAATAAGCAAGTTGCTAACGATCTTCCTGAAAGATAACCCCACCCTAGGAGTCAAGATCGGAGCCGATCTCCCGTCTGATGTTTAGGAGCAATATAAAAACTTCCTTTCTGAGAACATTCATGCCTTCGCATGGTCTGATGAGCAACTTCCTGGAATTCCCAGAGATATTGTGATGCATAAGCTCAACCTCGACCGCACAGAGAAACCCGTCCAACAGTGCAGAAGAAAGTATGCCTCGGAGAAACAGACGATCATCAAGGAGCAACTCACCAAGGGGAAGGAGACTGGCCTCTTCCGCACGGTCCTCTACCCGACATGGCTCGTCAATGTCATTCTGGTACCCAAAGCTTTGGGGAAATGGTGAATATGCGTGGGCTTCACCGATCTCAATAAGGCCACACCGACGGACTGTTACCCGCTACCGAGCATCGACCAGCTCATCGATTCAACCTTCGACAACGAGCTGCTCAGCTTCCTAGATGCCTACCCTAGCTACCATCAGATCGACCTAGAGGATATTGAGAAGATCGCATTCATCACCAACTCCAGTGTGCACTGCTACACCCGGATGCCTTTCAGGTTAAAGAATGCCGGGGCGACATACCAGAGGCTAGTCAACCAAATCTTCTAGTGACAACTCGGTCAGAATATCGAAGCATACATTGATGACATGCTCGTCAAGACGCCAAAGGTCGAGGATCATCTTATCGACCTAGCCGAGACCTTCGGCACCCTCCTCAAGTACAGCATGAAGCTCAACCCCGCCAAGTGCGCCTTCAGAGGTAGATCAAGGAAATTCCTTGGCTTCCTAGTGACTCAGCGTGGGATTGAGGTGAACCCCGACAAGGTCCAAGCCATCTTGGACATGCGGCCACCTACTTGCGTCAAAGACGTCCAGCGTCTTACTGGGCGCATAGTCGCACTCAATCGTTTCCTCTCTCGGGTGGCCAAACGATGCCTACCATTCTTCAAGCTATTGAGGGGACCTAAAATGGCATCTACTACGTTCACCTGCGATGAGGAATGTCAGAAGGCTTTTGAGGAGCTCAAGGAGTTCCTAATCTCGCCCCCAGTACTATCAAAGCCGATTCTGGGTGAAGCATTGCACATGTATCTCTCGGCGACTCCTTTCACCATAAGCTCAATTTTAGTCCGAAACGATGCGAGAATAGAGAGGTCGGTCTATTACACTAGCAAGGTGCTCAATGAAGCCGAGAGGAGGTACCCTGTAACCGAGAAGCTCGTGCTAGCATTGGTTATCTCAGCCAAGCGCCTCCGACCTTACTTCCAGGGTCATTCCATCATCGTGCTGACTGGCGAACCACTGAAGAAGACTCTTTCTCACCCTGAGGCCTCAGGGCACCTCGTCAAGTGGGCCATCATGCTCGGGGCCTACGACATCTCTTACCACCCCCGCGTGGCCATCAAGGGACAGGCCCTAGCAGACTTCATCGCAGAGAGCACAGTCCCGCTCAAGGAATAACCTTCATCGGCACAAGGACCCGTCTAGGACCTGTTTGTAGACGGAGCATCCAACTCGACCAACAGTGGTGCTGGCGTGCTCCTCAAGTCGCCCGAAGGAGCTGAGCTGCAGTATGCCTTGAAGTTCAACTTCTAGGCATCCAATAACGCTTCCGAGTATGAAGCCCTCATTTTGGGGGCCAGGATGGCGCGCCGACTAGGGGCCGAGCGAGTCAGAATCCACACTGACTCCCAACTGGTCGCTAGCCAGGTCAACGGTGATTACGAAGCCCAGGAGGCACCGATGATCAAATACCTTCAGATGGTTCGAGGGTTAGCCCAACTATTTGAGAGCTTTGAGGTAGTCCGGATAGCTCGGGAAGAAAACTCCAACGCGGATGCCCTCTCTCGCCTAGCCTCCTCCCTCGGATCAGAAGGCACTCGATCGGTCTTCCTCGAAGAGCTAGAACAACCGAGATTCGAGTCCGAGCACATGATCGTTGACCTGGCTACACCGAGCGATTGGCGGACCCTGTACCTATCCTGGCTCTGAGAATCTCAAGAGCCCCCTGACCCTCGGGAGGCTCGGAGGCTGAAGTATCAAGCTCGACGCTTCGTCCTCCTGGATGACACCTTATATCACATATCTTTCTCCGGCCCCCTTCTAAAGTGCATCAGTACTGACGAAGCCACTTGATCAGTTCAAGAAGTACATGAAGGCATGTGCAGGGCGCATCAGGGAGGGAGGTCACTCACCAAGATCCTGCGTCGGCTAGGGTACTGGTGGTCCACTCTCCAGCATGATTGCTCAGCCTATACACAAAAGTGCGATTGGTGCCAGCGCTTCAACCATCTGGTCCACCAGCCAGCATCAGAGCTTGTCGCCCTTACTGAGCCTTATCCATTCGCTCGGTGGGGGATCGACATCCTTGGGCCATTCCCTATGGCTCAGGCCCAAAGGAAGTTCGTCATCATCGCCATTGACTATTTCACCAAGTGGATCGAAGTCGAAGCCACTGCTAGGATCACCGAGTTAGTCGTATGGAGCTTTGTTTAGAAGTCGATTATCTGTTGCTACGACATCTCCCTAGTGATTGTGAGCGATAACGGTCGGCAATTTGATTCTTGCTATTTCAGAGGCAAATGTGCCAACCTCAACATTCGCAACCACTTTACTTCGGTCACCCACCCTCAGGCTAATGGTCTAGTGATGTGACACCACTAAGGTCAAATGCAGGCAGTTCCTGGGACGTACTTCGCAACACAATCTAGCAAGCAATCTGTAACCAGGAGTGGGAAGGGATCGAGCAAGCCATGAGAAACTACCTCCGGGGCCCGGGTAGCACCCCTATGGGTCGTCAGAGGCTGCTAGGGACAGTGGCCTCCACCTTTCGAGGAGGAGAAGAAATCCAACCTGTGCCCAGCACAGAATCATGGAACCGATCGGAGGAACGATGCCAGTCCCCTGTGCGGGAGGAAGTGACACCCCGACAGTCGATTTTTGACAGACTGGTTTTCCCAAATAAGCCGTCGAGGAGGATGGCGAAAAGAAACAGGAATTGGAGAATTTTCACCTGCAACATGGCAGGAGTCCCTAGTCAGTATGCCGCTTTGCCTACCAACCTCGAAGAAGTGGCCAGGCTCACCGCCATACTCGGTCCCCTCACCAGGAGAGGAAGAGTGGCGAGTGAAGCGACGCAGGCGAGCGTCGAAGAGACTTCCTCCGAAGAACCTTCAATGGCCCTGGAAGCTAACGTTGTCACCACCGGGTGCACGAGTGGTAGACCCTCCACATTATCCGAGGATGCCCCAGTCGAAGAGACAGGAGGCATGCCCGCTCCCTCCACAACTGACCCCGCTATGCTATACATGATACAACCGTACCAGTGGGAGATTGAATTGCTAAAGAAGCAACTCAACGAAAGGAATGCCCAACCCTCGACGTCCGGCCAGACTGAGGTTCTGTTGGAAGCACCGGGGGGTAACGGGCAATCCTCCGAAGCGACTCTGTCGGCCGCGACATTCCCATCAACCCCCAGCTTCCCTGGGGGCATGCCCCTGCAATAAACACAATACCCAGCAATGGCCCCGCCGCAGATCTCACTTCCCCAAGGGTCTCCCATGGCCCCCCAGGCGACTGTATTGACCACCCCGGCTGCGCAGCCTGCCCATTTCTATCCAAGCCTGGTCGACCCAGCAACAGTCAATCAATTGATGCTAGAACAAATGATAGACTTGAAGCTAGCAGAAAGGGGCGACGGGGATCAAACGCCATTTGACATCTACCGAGTGCCCTATCCGGCTCATTATGCCGCGAAGAAGCTACTGGCTGGCATCACCAAACCGCTGAAGTTTGAGAAGTTCAATGGGCAAGGGTCTCCTAGGGAGCACATTGCCTACTATGTAAATGTTATGGGGGACTTGGCTGCTGATGAAGCCTATCTTCTGAAGTTCTTTGGCTCGACGCTCACTGGGCTTGCCTTTGAGTGGTATTCGAGCCTGCCGCCCGGGTCCACTACCGATTGGCCCGATATGCAAAAGAAGTTCAAAGAGAGATTCTACATCGCTGAACGGGAGGTCACTGTGGCAGAGGTCTATGCCACGAGGCAGAGAAACGATGAGTCGGCATTCAACTTCATTAAAAGATGGAGGAACCTCAGTATGAGGTGTAGGAGCCCCACACATCAGGAGGACGCAGTGCAAATTTGCAAGTAAAATTTGAAGAAGGAAATCCTTGAATGGGTGATTGGCGTAGAGGTCAAGACTTTCGGCCATCTGAACAATATGGTGGCTGAGATCGAGGCATTCCTTGCCCGGTATTCTTCCACCCCAGCCGCATCAAACCAGAGGGTGAGACAAGTCGAGAAGAAGCCAATCCCACCAGAAGTCCACACATTGGACTTTCAAGCTTTTGAGAAGTAGAAGGAAAAGGCCAAAGGTGCCGCAAACTTGCCACCGCCAAGATCTACAGAACGGCGGGAAGGCCCCTCGCTAAGGGAGAAAATGAGAAACAAGTTATATTCTTTTTCTCGAGACAAGTCCTGACTCCTGTTCGAATGGGCAACCAGTTACAACAAAATCACGTTGTCAGAACCGAAGAGGCCCGATGACCTAAAGAAGAAGGATGACCCTCGCTTCTGCCATTACCATCAGATGTTGGGGCGTACCGTCGAGGACCGTTATGTTTTTAAGGACATGATTGAGTCCTTAATCAAGAAGGGGGAGCTAGACATGGGGGAGCACAAGGTGGATCCTCCGTAGCCGCATTAGATGCCCAACATGACTTCTGGCATCAACATGATATCTCTGTATCAAGAATTGCCTGAAGAGTGGGCGGAGGCTAGCACCCGCGCCACGTATGAGGCCTTCATCATAGTGCAAGTTCAAGACCAAGGAGGGTGGTAGGCTGCACCTAAGAAGAACAGGAGAAGACGGGCTCCTCAGCCCGCCCCAACAGTCCATGTGAGGGGTGTCGCCCCCTAGCCAGCACCGCCACTGGTGAACCCTGTATGGCATGATACGGCCCCTCGGCTGGTCATGAGGCAGCCCACCTACAACAAGAAAGAGCACATCTCGGTGCGGATGCACAAAGAGGTCAGTCCAGCGGTCGAGAGACTCTAGGCCATTATTAATGGGCTTGAAGATTATGAACAGCTTGAGATCCGGCCCATTGAGCTGAAAGAATATGTCCCCTAGAAGGAGTTCGAGTCCCTCGAGCTGGTCCCCGAAGAAGAGCAGCCACTGGTTGCTGCGGAAAAGAAGAAGAAAAAGAGAAGACCCAGAAGTAAGAAGAAAAAGGAGGTCGTCGTCTCCTGTGACACCCTCTCGGCATTGTTCGACACCGCCCTCTCTCTGGAGGAGGAAGAAGAAGAAGCATCCTGTGACCCGCCAGAGGCGAATCAGGCTGAAACATCCACCTCCCAGCATGCCACCTGGTTAGGGAAGAAATGGGGACGCCCTCCTCAGGACAACCGCAACATCATGCTAAGGGGCGAGCAGCCATACCAAGTCCCCGAACCCAAGGTTAGAGTCTGTGCATGTTTGCTCATATGCTATTAAGGTCCATGCACTATATCTAATTTCATGCAATCCAAGGTCAGTGCACATTTAATTTCGTGACATTTAATTTCGTGGGATATTAAGGTCTACGCACACTTGCATTTAGCAAAGACAAGTCAGTGTACATTTGCATTGCTCACTTAAAGGTTTGTGTACTTTGTAGAACATGCTAAATAGGGTCGGTGCAAATTCTGCTTGTGCACGAATAAGGTCTGTGCACATTACACAATTGCACTACAGGGTCTGTGCATATGTGAATATAGACTTATATGGTATGTGCTCAATTTCATATATGCATTATAAGTCTGTGCATGTTTGTGCATTGCACAATGAAGTCTGTGCATCTTTCATATTTAACTGAAATTCATTTATGCACGGTGATTTTCATATCAATAGTTCAATATACATTAGCTATTCAGTCATGATTACAATGTGGTTGACAAAATGCCTTCTATTCTCTTGATAGGAACTTTAGTGTGCAGAGGGTCAAGTCATGTGGCTCAAGTCTCAACTTAAACAGGCACATGATCCAAGGAGGAGTCACGTCTGGAGAGTATACCACGTAGGGTCCAGTGGTACTTCAGCGAAATACTTTTCTAGAAAAGGTCTTGGCGGGAGTGTTCCCTTCACATGCCTCCTGGGCGAATCCTGCAAGGACCACAGGACCAAAGCTGGAATCCTACCACGTGGAGCCATCTGACAGAGGGAGCATCATCGTCTTCATCAAATTACCTCTGGTGCCCTTGCTCTATAAAAAGGATCATCTCATCCTTCGAAAAAAAAATGAAGGTCACAGAAAAGAGTAGAGAGAAAAAGAGAGTGTGGGAATACAGAAGATACAACGGAGAAGAAAGAGGAAGAAGAAGAGAGAGCAGACAAAAAGGGTGATAGAGGAAGGAGGAGAAGCAAGTGCAAAGGAAAGAATTAGAGAGCAGTGGACCTGTGCGAAGAGAAAGCTAGTTCAGTAAAAGAGAGAAATGGGGATCTGAGAGAGAAGTAGAAGAATTCAGAGAAGAAGATCGTGAGATCAAGAGAAGTGATTGAGAGAGAGAGTGAGATCGAGAGAAGAGATTGAAAATCTATTCTGCTAGCTTTTGGATCAGATCCAAGCCAAACTTGCTCCTGCAAGAGCTACATTATGAGTTTTATTTTACAGCTTTCTGGTGCTGTGATCTATCCTTGTTTCTCTTATTTATTATTTTCCTTATTGTCTCCATTCAAGCTGTGTGTCAGCAGAGCTAAGCTGTAATGCTCATCGAGCGAGGTGGATACCTCGGATAGCAAGCTGTGATGCTTAGCGGGTCAACAAGCTGTGATGCTCAGCAGGTGTAAGCCAAGCTGTATTGCTCAGTGGATGCAAGCTGTGAGGCGTAGTAGTTCAAGTTGTTAGGTAACAGTAAGCCACACTCTGGTTTGAGTGTGGGGTGGACGTAGGTTTGAGTACCGAACCACCTAAAAATCTTCTATGCATTGTGGTTTGATTGCCTACTTCAATTTCGCTAGACGCATGCTTAGGATCGTGGCCTTATTGCATATATGTTGAACCCTCTTGATTAGTTTGGTATCTAGCTGTGTGTGTATTGTCTGCACATTAGTCACCTAGCCGATCCTTAGGCCATCGATCTTTTACTTAGTGGATCTTCCAGTTAGTTAAGCCAATTAGTTTTAATTCCGCATAACTTGCTGATTAGAGTAAAATTTGGGTAGAATTTTAAATGGGGATTCATTCACCCCCCTCTGAATCCAATTTTCACCATCTCATAGATTCAACATTATGTGTGTAATTAGACACATGCATTTGATTACCAAAGTGAAACATTATGCAAATCAAGAATTATTCAATCAAAACAACTTACAAAGATGTCAAACAAGTGAATATTTATGCTAGGATTTTATTAGTCCTTGATGTGAATTAGATGACTTTAAAAAGATTGATGTGATTCACTAAAGGAAAGAATCTAGTTTTGATATAGTTTTACTTTAATGATAATTAGGTTGATTCTCTCACCACATATAGGCCAACTAAACTCAGGGAACTTCAATGGTACAACCTGTCTAGTGATCGAAGAGGGAGTCCATCAATGTCAGGGACTTGCAGAGGCCTTGGTTTAGGAGATTCCAGTCCAATGAGAGGAGTTCTCAATTGGAGTGTCCTTCCTTCACCAAGAGAACATGAATATCTCCTAAAAGGTGTAAGGAGAGGAGGTCTCCTAAGCCAAGATGCCCTAACAATGCAAAACTAATACAAAAGAATAGAAAAATGTATGTATGAACAATAGTATGAAAGAACAATGCAAAACATAACATAGAATAAGGAGGTTCTGTGAAAAATAGAGTGATGGGGACATCACCCACAATTCCCTCTGGCTCAGCACCTCTCTCTCTCTTGGAGAAGGGTAGGGGGGCAGTTCGGCGACTCGACAGGTCCGCCCCATCACATGGGCTAGCTAGCGAGGCATCTTGATGTATTCCTTTCTTTTATTGAGTCTATATGATGTATTTTCCTTTGTCTTGGGTCAAGTCCTTAGTTTAATTTCGTCATTTATCTAAGTTGTAATTGAGCAAGGCAGTATTGGGCCCAATTAAGTGGGCCTGGCCCAGGGGCGCAAATCTCCTTGCTTCCTTTAGTGAGTCTTTTGTCATTGGCACTTTTGCCAGGGTCTTTTTGTAAAAGTTGGGTTTCCTATAAATAGGACCCAACCCCTCTCGGAATCTCGGTCATGGAAGCCATAATCAGATTAGATCAAAGATCTAAGTGCAAAACAGATTAAGAGCAATCCCAAGAAACAGATCACACCGAAACTTAATCAAGGAACGGATCTGTAGGTCGTTGGACCCTCTGTGCAGACACCCGCTCTGATACCAACTGTTATAGCCGGTGCGATGGATTCAGAGGGGGGTGAATGAATCCCTCTCTAAAAATTCTCTGCCAAATTAAAATTTAAGCTGAGGGGAATTGATCTGGACTCCTTAAATTGATGCAGGACTTTAATTCAAATGGGTGTATGCTTTGAACCCGTGCCTACCATACATCTAGCGGAAAGCAATCAGAGAATCAAACCACAATGGACACGAAGATTTTTAGGTGGTTCGGTCCTCCAGACCTACATCCACCCCACACTCAATTGAGTGTGGCTTCACTGCTGCCTTACAGCTTGTCGCTGATCCACAGCTTCGGGGAAATCCTTCCCTAAAAATTGTTGAGCAACATAGCTTGCTGTCCAGAGGAATCCTCCTCTGCAACTGCTGAGGAATTACAACTTCACCTGTCCAGAGGTATCCACCTCTGCCCGCTGAGGATTACAGCTTAACCTGTCCAGAGGAATCCACCTCTGTAACGCTGAGCACCACAGCTTGCTCCGCTGACTCACAGCTTGAAAGAAAATGTGAAAAGAAGTATGATGTCTGACAAATCCAGCAACAATTTCACCTATCACCTCTCGAAGGGAGATGGCTTCAACCCAACGAGAGAAATAGTCTATGGCGGCCAACATGAACCTATGGCCTTGAGAGGACGGTGGAAAAGGTCCCACGACATCTATGCCCCATTCTGCAAATGGCCAAGTGGGAGCCGTCGAACGTAACAGATTAGGGGGTTTCCTGGGCACCAGCCCAAATGCCTGGCATTGGAGACATGTGCGGGCGTATTGATGACAATCTACGTGCATGGTTGGTCAGTAAAAGCTTTTCAACTTAATAATGTTCCTCATCTTGATCCCAGCCTGACGGGCACCGCATAAGCCGGAGTGGACTTCCCACATGATTGCCTTAACCTCTGGCATGGAGACACATCTAAGGAGAACTGATATGTCCTTTTCGTGGACAAGTCTATAAAGGGATCCTTCTATCAACTCATATGACGTTGCTCTACGCAGCAATTAAACCCTTCGTGCCCGATCGGGAGGTAGCCACCTGTTCTTTATCTTTATTATAGGTTCGCGCAAGTCTTCTTCTTCAGGGGAATTGCCTTCCTCTACATTATTAACTTCGTAACTGGTAAGGCCAGAGGCTTCCTCCAACATGCTAGACATCAGTCTCCAATGTCTGACAGTGATATCTATTTCTCCTTCGGGCAAGAGTCTTATGGTTGAGGCCAGTTTGGCCAAGGCATCTGCTTGGGAGTTGTTACTTATGGGAACATGCCCTATCTCGAACTGGTAAAATTTCTCTTTCAATCTTATGACCGCTATATGATATAGGATCAACTCCTTTTTCCTGACCTCGTAGTCCCCTAAGACTTCTTGTATAATCAACTGCGAATCTCCAAAGACCTTAATGCACCTGACGCCCATTTTGAGGGCCATTTAGAGCCCGAGTATTAGGGCTTCATACTCCACCTCGTTATTTGTCAATGACTTCACAAGAGCGCATGAGTTGAGTAGGATGCCTCCTTGAGGCGTCATGAAAACTATTCCCGCCCCAGACTTGAAGTCAGTAGCGCCATCAGCCTTCTTAACTAGTCGAGAGGCACCATCAAAGTACAATTCCCAATAAGGTAAGTCCATGGCAAGGACTCCCCAATTGCCTTGAGAATTGCTTTCTGATTGCTCCTCTGCTCCCTGAGGCGCGAGTGCTTCTTCTCCGAAAGTTCGATATTAAGTGGCGAATCTTCCGGCACAGGATGTGCTACCAAGAACTCAACCGTTCCCTATCCCTTAATTGCTTCGTCCTCCGACCAGGAAGACCTCCAGGAGTGGTCGGAGCAGAGATATAGGAGGATCACAGTAGGGGTGTATCAGAACTGTGTTTCTGTAGACTAACCTACGCGCTCTGACGAGAAAATCCAGAACAAATGGCCCCGGCCTCCAAATGCAGATCAGTCGAAGGGGTTGGAAGGAGAACCGGTCGAGGAACGCCCCGGCCAAATGGTGCCCCAAGGGGAGCAAGGGTGTGGCTGTGGAAGCTTCTGTTCTGGCTCTCAGGTCGTCCCACGGGTGCCAGTCGCGCGCTCCGGCGAGATCGGACCTCCCGGACAGACACGAACTCGGATGAAGGCGGGATCACTTCGAGGACGAAGCCAACTGGAAGAGCTTTCCGGCGGTGTAGGGCGATCCCTCTGGAACTCCGATCAGCAGTGGTGGCCGGTGCTGTAGCTGGAGGGCGCTCTGCTGGGCAGCAGCAGGTCGCAGCAAACAATGGGGAGATGGGGAAAATGGGGTTTTCGGTGGTGGGGTTCCTTGAATCTGTAGTGGGGTGGATGGGGGAGTGGGATGATGCTGGAGGAAGGGGGAGATGGAGTGGGAAGGATGGGGAGGGCGATCTGGAGCTGGGAGATGGAGCTAATGGTGGAGGAGCTAGAATGCTAGGGTGGGAGTTGGAGGAAGGGATTGAGTGGGCAATGGTGGGAAGGAGGTGGGGGGGTGGAAGCTTAGGATGGTGGAGGGGGGGAAAGGAGGGGGCCGCGGCCACTCTAGGGGTGGGGGGTTTTGATTATCCCTTGGGGAGGGGACCGTTCATCAGCATGCTCAAGGTATCCAAGAAACCTGACCAAGTTCAAATGCTCTACTTTTGGCAGGGTTTGAATCTCATTCTTGAATTCAGTAGCCACATGATTAGCAAATATGCCCTGTCAGAAATCCCATTTCAATATCATCATTAACAATGGAAAGATTAAGGTTCTAGAAAAACAGTGGCATTATATGGGTGGACTATTATTATTATTCTATTGGTGGACTATTAGAGGATTGCCATGACACTATAAAGCGGCACTAAGCAATATCAACGACTATCTTTTGGTCGATACTTTCAAAGCGTGATGTAGCCCAGTACATGGATACAGAAAACACATCAACAGAGAAGACACTTATCTTTACCTTTTTGGCACGCTTTACTGCAATCAGTGAGCCATCCTTCAGTTTACACCTATAGACGGTACCAAAACCACCTTGCCCTATGATGTTGGCCGTTGAAAAATTTCCTGTACCCTTGGTGATTTCTGTAATGGAGAAATTTGTCGTATTATCCTGCGCACTACTCTCGCTAACGGAATTGCCATATTTGAGTTTGGAACTGCTATTGCTGCTTATTGTTGATGCCTTTGTTGAAGCTGCAGCAAGTTTAGAGGATTGCCATGACAAAATACAAAATGCAACTAAGAAATATCAATGACTAATTGACTATCTTTTGGTGGAAACTCTCAAAGTGTGATGTAGCCCAGTACATGACTATTGGATTTTGAATTAAAAATGTCCATTAACCAGAAGACAACAGAAAATTTACAGGCTGAAAAAAAGAACAATGAGGTCGTGCTATTAACCCATTTCTGGCTATGATTTTTCTTGAAGAACTCCCCTCCTCTGAACCACAGAAATACGTTTCTGTTTTGTGCATTGGGCATAGAAAGCAGTGTGGAATCCAAGATACTTGGGAGGGAAGATCATTAGTCTATGCTTTCTTTTCTGATGATAGTGGATAGGATATAGATAAATGTTGAGAAGAGGAAGATGTGATGGTTGTTACCAGTACAAAGTAGTTACAAAAGTGATATCCTCTTATGTCTGTGACTGTTTCTTGGCTTATGGAATAACATAATTCATCATTGAGAATTAAAGACATGGAATATCAGGTTAATTAACCAGAAAATGAATATGAGGCTGCTCAACATCATGGGGGAGCTCGAAAGTTTTTCGCTTGTGTGATCAGCAGAATATATGAAGCAGAGGAAATCATCTGCCATTTTCTCGTGCAAAATCAAGTTCAGGAAATTTCAGTTCCAGGGCTCGGCAGAGATAGGGAAGGCATCCTGCTGCAGCCAAGCAGACAAGAAGTTCCAGGCACAGAGGTGGACAGTTGCATGAATTTACCAAGCTTAGTCAACATCAACATTACATGGGAGAAAAAGACTTTTCATTTTTTCCTTTTGTTTTTTTGCTCCTTATTTCTCACCAAAGCCATTAGTGAAGAGGGTGCTGAACGTACAATTCACGCATACCCGAATAAATCATGATGTTAATCACCAAGGTAAAGAAATCGTCTCAGTGTCGACTTGCTGTGAAAGGAAAAAAACGTGATGAATGTGCTCCCCTGTGAAAAAATTACGGGTACCGCAGGTGGTAGCCGTCTTTTGTGCTGTTCGTGCTGTGAAGGAACTTCTTAGTGATATTCCTGTTGGCATTTCCCTTTTCGGTCGGGATTTGCTAGTATTCGATTCTCTTTATCAGTTGCTCAGGGTGCTGTTGACCATTTGAGTTGTGGCAGTGGCCGTGTCCACTGATGTGATATTTTGGTCATCCCAACTTAAATATTGGTTAGCTCCTGACGTGTTTCGCTTCTGTTAAAGTCGAAGTGTTCGATTGGACCAATTTGACTGGGAAGCTGTTCGAGCGAACTAGGCTCTTCCCATCTTGGTGAGCTTCTGTTGTTGAGCTCGATGCTGTCCATGTTGTTCGGTGGATCCCTTTGTGAGATTGGTCTTGGAATTGCCATTTCCGTGTCACCTTGTCCTGTGTCTGCTCAAGTGTAAACAATTCAATTTGAGTCTGATCATCTCCATGTTCTACGGCTGCGTGGCTTTAGACCTTATCCTTGTGTTAAGAGCTGTTGCGTACCGTATTTTTGTCATGCCGTGCCCAACGGTCGATGCGATGCGAGGCTCATTTATCATTTTCGGGACGTGAAGGTAGACTGAGATCAGCGCTTTCTCTTGGGCTTTATGCTGAAGCTGTTGCTCTCCTCCGTTGCACTTGGATTCTTTCTGCTTGGTTGCCCGCTAGATTAGTGCTCGAGACATGTTACATTGCGATTTCTGGTGATTGCGATGGTGCCTAGTATGCGCCGAGATTCAAAGACCAAGGTTCTTTCTGATGCCTTTGTACATTGTAGAGTGCGCAGTGGAAGTGTGTGGCTTGATGACCCACGTGCCGAGAATTCCTTTCGTACAATTCTGTCTAGCCGAGAGAATCACCTCTTTTCGATGTGACTCCGTCTCAATTGCATGTGCCTAGACGTTGTTGCGATCGTGCTATTGTCAATCATTTCTCTGGTTTTAGTGTGGCATTTGCGAGTGTTGGGGGAATAGTTGGCTTCCCTGCCGGTAGAGTACCCTCTGTTCTGCATTCATTCTCGTGGGCGTTGTGCTCTCAAGGCGTGTTCGTGATCCTTGAGATGCATTTCTCGAGATTGAGGTATCTCTTGCCGCTTTGCGATTGACTTCAATGGCTGTAGGTCTTTCCTTGGTGACCGGTCTGATGCATTTCTGCAACATTTTCTGAACATTTTAGTAGCAATCCTGTTGAACTCATACCACATAGACACCCTTTATGATATAATCTTCATTGATGACTCTTCCGGGTTCATTTGGGTGTATCTCATGCATACTCATCCAGGGGTTCCTCACATCAATAATCAATTATATGCTATTGTTGACACCCAATTTAACTGTCACGTTGAAGTTCTTCCAGCTGACTACATGTAAATATCTTTCATCTGTGATGTGTAAGCTCATATTCATTCATCCCATTTAACCCCCCATTGATTAGGTCTATACATGTTGTTTCCTTCTGGCCTTCTCAAGTCCCCTTTCATGCTTCTCTGCCTGATCTGAATCACGTTTGGTATTTCACTCGAAAGGATCGACATCAACTTGATTGCTTTAGTTTAACTTCGGTTGACCCTCACTCTCCGCATTTGCATATATTGCTTACATTAATAAGAACTAGGAGCTTTAAACCTACCGTTAGGCAATATCCAGAGTTGCAGGCTACTTTTACATAAGTGGAGTAGTACAAATCAAGTGGGGAAAGAAATATTCCTATCATTCCCACACCCACCAACTAAAACACCAATGGCTTCAGGTGGTCACAGGTGGGAGAGACTCTGGCAGTAGCCAGGCATGAGGTGGTCCGGATCCCCCTTCCCAACAGGTGCAGGGCTGTCTGGGGGCCACAGCACCGGACCTTCACGCGGCACAGGTGTAGCCAATGCTCAGCGTGGAGGAGGAAGGCACCGAAGAGGCAGTGACAGAGATGGAGCAAAGGGGATCGTAGTCAGTCTCGGACAGCCATCATTTGACGACAGCATCAAAAAGGGGCATGCTTTGAGGAGAGATAGTTCTGCGCCAATGATTTCGAGAGGAGGGGCCTATAGGGAGCGGGGGGAAGGCCTCGAGGCTTTACCTTCTCTATCATTCCTCTTCGAAGAGCAGCTCAGGTGAGCGCCCCTGGTGGAAGGAGGGGCTTTGCGACGTCTCCCGTCTCGGTATCCAGCGGATCCCACGGAACAGTCGAGCAACCTTTTCGACGTTGCCAGTGAGCCGCAGAGACTGGAAGCAGAGCGGTCTGATGGAGGTGGCTGCAGCGGTGGTTGTGAGGGGGATAGAGGTGGGAATAGAGATAATGTCAGTGGGGAGGGGAAGGAAGTACTCCAGAAATTGCCTTCCCTCTCCTTCCCGATCGAAGAGTAGCTCTAGCAAGCACCTTTGTTTTGTCTTCAGGTGCCGGACCCCCTAGCCGTTGGTCTTGCGGACAGGGATCTCATAGCGAAGGCGGAGGCAGCCGTCGCACTTCTGAGAGGATTTGACCAGCAGGAGGTCTGTTGCACCCGTTATTGGTTACACCGAAATTCCGGGATGCTAGTGCCGCATGTGACAAAATCTCGGTACGGTGTATCACCATCCGACAGAATGTTCCAGTACGGGGCTTATAATTCGGCGTATCGCCGTCCCGACCGGCATTCTCAAGTCTAGGGCTTTATAGCCCACATGCGGTGAGAGATTAAACCCCTCAGAGGGTAGCTACAAGCCGACTACAGGTTATGGCGATTGTCAGGATCGCGTAGCTTCATTTAAATCCATACGGAATCGAGGTTCCCTCTGTTGATCGTATGATCACGGGTCGCGAGAAGCTTCCACAACAACAACGGAGGTATAAAGCAAGCCCTACATACCAAGAGCGAGGTTCCCTGCACGTGTATCACGGAGCACGGACAACAAATCGCCCTCCTGCAGCGGCCTACGGCACGAGGAAGACGACAAACGAACAAGGAGACGCTCCCTCTCGCTATTCTCCACAAAGCACGGCGAGAATTCTAAGCTCAAAAGCCCCCGGAGGCTCCTTTTATTAAATCCCGATAGAAGAGGACCCGTACGGGACCGGAGGGGGACCCGTACGGGGTCGCGGGCGCGCGGGCGGACCCGTCCGGGGTCGCGAGCACCCGGGGGGACCCGCCCGGGGTCGCGCTCGCCCGGGCGGACCCGCCCGGGGTCGAGCGCACCCGGGCGCCCCAATCCTTGACTCGATCATGGACTAGACACCTAAACAGATCCCCCAAACTCCTATTGACAACCTCAGTCTGACCATCGGTCTGGGGGTGGTATGCAGTGGAGAATTTCAATTGGGTGCCCATCATGTGCCATAGGGTTTTCTAAAAATAGCTAGTGAACAGTACATCCCTATCCGACACTATAGTGCGGGGGAGGCCAAACCTGGAGACACAGTGAGAGAAGAACAGACGAGCAACTCTAGTGGCATCCGAAGTCTTGGAGCACGGAATGAATAATGCCATCTTGGAGAATCGATCTACAACCACAAAGATAGAGTCATGCTTTCAGAGGGTTCGGGGCAATCCTAACACAAAGTCCATGCTAATGTCCTGCCATAGACTATCCGGGATAGGAAGGGGAGTATAGAGGCCGGTGTTTTACTTCCTCTATTTGGCCATAGCGCAAGTGCGGCACTGGGCCACAATACGAGCAATGTCCCTCTTTAGGCTAGGCCAACAGAATCGATCCTCAACCCCCTCTATGGTCTTGTTCTGGCCAAAGTGGCCAGCAAGACCTCCCGCATGCATCTCCCACGTAAGAAAATCACGAACAGAAGTCCGTGGGATGCATAATTTGTCACCCCGGAATAGGTGACCCTCCTGTAGCACAAACTCGCTATGATCACGCGAGGGACCGGACTGAAGTGCTGCATAGATCAGACCGAAATCTGGACGTACCTTCGGGACCGAGAGAGGAGGCCAGATGAGAGAGGGCATCCGCCCATGAGTTTTTCTCCCGAGCTATCCGAACTACCTCAAAACTCTTGAATAGTTGGGCCATCCCTCTGACCATTTGGAGGTACTTGATCATTGGTGCTTCCTGAGCTTCGTAGTCACCGTTGACCTGGCTGGCGACCAATTGGGAGTCAGTGTGGATCCTGACTCGCTCGGCCCCTAGCCGTCGCGCCATCTTAGCCCTCGAAATGAGGGCCTCGTACTCAGAGGTATTATTGGATGCCGAGAAGTTGAGCTTCAAAGCGTATTGTAGCTCTGCCCCTTTGGGGGATTTGAGGAGGACACCGGCGCCGCTTTCGGCCAAGTTGGAAGACCCGTTGACGAACAAGTCCCAAGTGGGTCTGTGCGCAGACGAAAGTGTCTCCTCGGCCTGGACGGTGCTCTCTACTATGAAGTCTACGAGGGCCTATCCCTTGATGGCCGAGCGGGGGCGGTAAGAGATATCGTAAGCCCCGAGCATGATGGCCCAGTTGATGAGACATCCTGAAGCTTTAGGGTGAGAGTGGATCTTCTTCAAGGGTTCGCTGGTTAGCACGACAATGGAGTGCCCTTGAAAATAAGGTCGAAGGCACTTGACCAAGGTTACCAATGCTAGCACGAGTTTCTCAGTTGCGGGGTACTTTCTTTCAGCCTCGTTGAGCACCTTGCTGGTGTAGTAGACTGACCTCTCAACTCCCGCGTCGTCTCGGACTAGGACTGAGCTTATTGTGGAAGGGGTTGCCGAGAGGTAAAGGTGTAACGCTTTTTTCGGGACCGCTTGGATAACACCGGGGATGATGCCAGAAATTCCTTGAGTTCTGCAAATGCCTTCTGGCATTCCTCATCCCAGGCGAATGTGACAGACACCATTTGGGTCCCCTCAACAATTTAAAGAAGGGTAGGCATCATTCGGCCGCCCGGGACAGGAAACGATTGAGCGAATCGATGCACCCTGTAAGGTGCTAGACGTCCTTGTTGCAGGTAGGTGGCTGCATGTTCAAGATGGCCTGAACCTTGTCAGGGTTGGCCTCAATCCCACGCTGAGTGACCAGGAAACCTAGGAATTTTCTGGACCTGACTCCGAAGGCACATTTAGCGGGGTTGAGCTTCATGTTATACTTCAGGAGGGTGTCGAAAGTCTCGGCTAGGTCGGTGAAATGATCTTTGGTCTTTGACATTTTGACGAGCATGTCGTCGATGTAGGCCTCGACGTTCCGACCAAGTTGTCCCTCGAAGATGTGATTGATCAGCCTTTGATATGTTGCCCCAGCATTCTTCAACCCGAACAACATTCGGGTGTAGCAGTGTAGGCCAAAGTTGGTGATAAAGGTGGTCTTCTCAATGTCCTCTAGGTCCATCCTTATCTGATGGTAGCCAGAGTAGGCATCCAGGAAACTGAGTAACTCATTTCCGGAGGTTGAGTCGACAAGCTGGTCGATGCTTGGCAGTGGGTAGCAGTCCTTCGGAGCGGCCTTGTTAAGGTCAGTGAAGTCCATGCACATTCGCCAATTTCCTGAGGTTTTTGACACTAGGACAACATTGGCGAGCCATGTCGGGTAAAGGACCGGACAAAAAAGGCCGATCTTTTTCCCCTTGATGATTTGCTCTTTGTTGATTGTCTGCTTCTCCAGGGTGTGTTTTCTCCTACGTTGCTAGATAGGCTTCACCGTCAGATCGAGGCTAAGCTTGTGCATCACTATCTCTCCGGGGATCTCGGGAAGTTATTCATCAGACCATGAGAAGACTTGGATGTACTCAGCAAGGAAAACTTTATACTGTTCTTATACATCAGATGGTAGATTGGCTCCGATCTTGACTCCTAGGGTCGGGTCGCCTTTGAGGAAGACCATTAACAACTCACTGCTAGGCTCAGATGTTGTCAGTCCTTCCTCGGTTCCCCTAATCCCTTTATTTTTTCCTTCCGACCTTATGGCTTCAACCAAGATTATGTACCACCTTCTCGCCATTTCCTGGTTACCTCGGACTTCCCCTATGCCATTTTTGGTAGAGAACTTCATTTTTTGGTGACAGGTGGAGGGCACCGCCTTCGTTCAGCTGAGGATGCCTCAGCCGAAGATGGCGTTATAAGCCGTCATTCCCTTAATCACGATGAAGTCCACCATAATAGTAATGGTTTTGGGTGGGGTGCCAATGGTGACTGGCAAGCTCAGGGCTCCTCGGGATAGGTGGCCTGGCCGTTGAACCCATAGAGGGGGGTTTGAATCGGGCAGAGTTTAGATGGATTTTCACCCATCCTGAGAAAACATTCATATGAAAGTATATTAGGAGCGCTACCATTGTCAATTAAGATCCTATCTACATTACAATGGTTTATCGTAGCCGATACAATGAGAGCGTCATCGTGTGGGGTACTTAACCCCTCCAGGTCTTGGTCAGAAAACACCAGGGCCTGTTGCTTGCTCTCCTGCGGGGTTTTGGGGGGCTCAGAGACCTGACTCGCCCGCTCGACGTGACACTTCCTCCCTCGACTATTGTCTCCACCTGATGCACCACCACCAGTAATGACGTTAATGTGGACTCCGCGGGGGAGATTGTCGATTTCCTCAGGAACAACAGTGTCCTTCTTTTCCTCAGACACGTACCTAGATAAGTGCCCCTGGTGGATGAGACACTCGATCTCATCCTAGAGCTAATGACAATCGCCGGTGTGATACCCGTGGTCACTGTGAAACAGGCAATGCTTGTGGCGGTAGCGACGCTTTGCCTTCATAGGCTCAGGTTGGTGGAGTAGGCTCGAGCCCATGATGTCTTCATAAATCTCGTAGACGGGGGCGGTCAGAGGAGTGTACCGCTTGTATTTCCGAGAGGGCTCCTTGTGGTCTTCATCCCAGTTCCGCCTCTTTCCTTGGCCAAAGCCTTGCTCAGACGGTCACCTCTTGTCCCCCTCCCGACCGGAGCCCGTCGTGCCGCAACAAGCGCTGAGGACTTTGTCGCACTCTGTGTGATGCAGGGCCAGGGCCACTAGCTTGGCGAGGAAGGTAGGGGGATGAAGGACCAGCTCGTGTCACAGGTTCTCGTCGCGGGTGCCCCTGGTCAGCGCAGTGATGGCCGAGGTAACATCCAGGCGGGGGGTACGTAGGGCTTCTGATTTAAATCGGTTAATGTAGGCCCGGAGTTTCTCCCCCTATTCCTGTTTAAAGGGCCAATAGTCCCGCTACTGATCGGGGAGGACCGTTGTCGGTGAAGCTTTCCTTGAACACTCATCTGAACTACCAAAAGTCATGGATGCTGCCAGGGGCGAGGGCTCGGAACCAAGCCTGAGTGCCTTGGATCAGGGTGGTCGAGAACGCTCGTCACTTGATGGTGTCTGATGCCCCATGCAGGGTCATTAGGGCATCGAAGCTGTCGTAGTGGTCGGTCGGGTATCCCTGGCCGTCGTATGACTTGAAGGTTGGAAGCGAGATCCTGGGGGAGATCTCGATCTTCAAGAGATGGTTAGAGAACGGGGATTGCTCCTCATCCTCCACAACAGAGGTCTTCTGTAGAGTGCGGAGGGTGCACTCTTGTTCTATGAAACGCCTCTCGAAGTCTCGCAGTCAGAGAGATAGCTCCGGCTGCTGTTGGGCTGAGGGGCTATGAAGGCACTCTTGTAGGCTGCCCCGGCACCGCTCGGGGGCATCAGTCTCTAGGAATGGCTGATGCACTCCAGACTTCTCCCTCCTTGGGGTGGAGGAGACTTCTTGCTCTGGGGGAGGGACGTGCGATGGCCCTCCTGACCGATTGCGGATGAGCCGCCACCCCCGGAGGGTGAAACAGCCCCCAGCAGTTTGTAGGGAGGCATCTCCATGGGGGGGCCTCTCCCGGGAGAGTCACGACTTCTCTTCCCTGGTCGCCTGGGTCCTCATTAGCTCTACGAGGGTGTCTAGTTTGGCGTTGAGGATTTGGAGAGTGTCCGCACTCCCGTTGGGGGGTTGCTCCCCCGCCGCGGATGGGGGCAGCTCACTGGCTTGGTCATTGGTGTTAGAGGGGGCATTCCCCATGGGATGGGAAGGTGCGCCTTCCTCCATCACCATGGCATTTCCCTTCTCGCCGGTAGTTCTCCTACCGAAATTTCTTCGCACCATGTTGGCTCTTTGTTCGTTTCCCACAGATGGCGCCAGATGAAGAGGGGTGATCTCACGCGATTCCTAAGCTGAGGATGATGACCATGAATGTGAGAACTGTAAAAAGGGAAACGGATCAGAGGTGCCCAGGGATAGCTCCCCAGGAAAAACCCTCCGACGCTCAAGTCAGCGAATCAGATAGAGTTTTGGTGCGAAGTGAAGGGGTAGGAGGAGATGGGGGCACGAGATTCCTCTCCACCAAGTGGTGAAGTGGTTCTTGCTCAGGATTGGTACTGCTTAGCTGCCCTTCATAGGATAGCTTCCATGGTTTATATGGCGACTCATTGAATGTGGGAGCCCCGTGAGCCGAGGAGTTTCAGGGGGGGTTAAGTCCTCTTCGTGGACTCTTTATAGCATGAGGACTCTTGATCTCCCTTATCCCCTTGATCTCCCTACTCTTGAAGGGCGCGTAATGGTCGCACGAATAAACTATCATCAGTCGGCCCGAGCGTGGGGTAATAGCTCAAGGGGGCCTCCCGAGCGATGGGTGCATGGCTCAGACGAGGTGTGTTAGGCTCCCGAAGGGACCTTCCTGATCGATCTGATGCTCGAACTTTCAAACTTGAAGGTCACCTAGGAAGCGCTTGATCTGAGTTGGTTATTGGGCTTAAAGCAAGTAGGCCCCGGGGGGAGCTATCACTCTAAGGAACCGAGCCTCGTTTGGTTTGGTGGGACCTCGTTTGGCCGCTCTCTCCGGGCGGTAGAATTCCCCTTCTCTAGAACGGATCTAGAACATACCTTTTGAGCATTGAGATATAAAACACGTCATGAACTTCAGCTAATTGAGGAGACAAAGCTAATCGATAAGTCACTTCACCAACTCTTTCCAGGATTTCAAAACGGCCAATAAATCTTGGGGTAAGCTTGCCTTTGATGCCGAACCTTCGAATACCTCGACCTGGAGAGACCTTGAGAAATACATGGTCACCTACTTGGAATTCCAGGTCACGCCTTCGATTATCAGCATGTGATTTCTGCTTGTCATGAGCTATCTTGAGTCTTTCTCGAATTGACTTTACTTTCTCAGTAGTATCCCTTATCAACTCGGGACCTAGCAGTTATTTTTCTCCTACTTCATTCCAGCAGATCGGTGAGTGACAACTTCTCCCATAAAGTGCCTCAAAGGGTGCCATCTGAATGCTAGCCTGATAGCTATCATTATAGGCAAACTCCACTCGAGGTAAATAGTCATGCCAGCTTCCACCAAAATCCAAAACACATGCCCTTAGCATATCCTCCACCACTTGATTTCCATCAGTTTGTGGATGAAATGTTGTGCTGAAATTTAACCGAGTCCCCAAAGAATTTTACAGACCCTTCCAGAATTGTGAAGTAAATCGAGGGTCTCGATCGAAAATAATAGTGACAGGGACACCATGTAACTTAACAACCTCCTTCATGTAGAGAGCAGTCAAGATATTCATAGACCATCGACTTTTAATAGGCAGGAAGTGAGCCGATTTGGTTAAACGGTTGTTAGCGCGCAAGCGGGCGTGTCGTCGGCACGGCACGGGGGTGCGGTGACCAGAGTGAGGGGTAGGATATAGCCACGGGAGAGGTGTTGGAATGTGATGCAGTCTGGGCACTCCCTCTCAGGACCGTATCTTTCTAAGAACTTAAACAAACCAGATATTCGTGCATTTCCAAAAAGTTGGCTGTCAAACATTTATCTAAATGCTCAAAAGCTACCAAGGCACACAGAAACAGCAGCTCATAGGCACTAAAATTATTGTGGTTGAAAGAAAATAAATAATGGTGTACAGAAAAACTAATTTAGATATAAATTTGTATAATTAATCCTCCAATGAAAGCCCAACTCCATCATGCTAATTTTAACTATCTCCGCCATAAACTAATGTCAACGATCCTGATAGAAAAGACTCATCCAGACTATGCCTACGCAATTCATTTTTTTTAAGTGATTGGTATTGCCTACGCAATTCATTAATGTCGAATTACACTTAATTCATGGCATAATCTACTTTAGCAGTGGGGAAAGGACATTAAGCAAACAACCAGATACCTCCATAACAACCAAAAAAAAGAAAAGGAATTATCAGAAAAAAAGCCTATAAAGGTTATGTACATAAAAAAAGAAATACAGCACTCCCCAAAGCCAGAGAGTTATCAGCATTTCATTTATTAATGCCTTGAGAAGATAGCACTCCAAAAGAGACAGCATTATCAGTAATGTCTTGAGATGGTCCAATGGCATATACGTGATATTCTTTAAAAAAAAGAGAGAGCAAATGTTTCTGTTTAACTATGACAGCAGATAGGGATACAAGATCCCGTTTAGCATTGGAAATTCACAACGCATGCAAAGACTTTGAGAATGAAGCTGGGATACCTATGGGCAGAAACGTTTTCAGTTATAGATCATTATTAAGAAACCCCTTTCTGCTACTCTCTCTCTCCTCCAAATCTCCCTTCTTGTACTACATTCTATATGTGGATGATGACTTGTATCTAATCACTATAGCAAACAAAGATTGATAATTAAAGCCCCTAGGGAACAACCACTGGAAATCAAGCTTCTAGGTTCTGTCACCTAAAAAACAAACAAGTGAAGCACTTCTGTGGAACAGATGGCTGTTTATTCAAATTACATTGATCCAGCTGACCACATGCCCCTTCAGAAATATAAATAAAATATTTCCCTCTCCCGATTACAGCTAATGTCCTAAAGAGCAAAAACCGATCACATCAGTTAAACAGCTCACTGAAAGGTTCCGGCACACGGCTTTCATTTCATGGGGGTTTCATCGGAACCAGCTCAAAAGACATTACTTCCATCAAATGGGATACATTGGGAGCCAAACCAACAAGAAATCCACGAATGACAACAAGCCATTACCAAGGAACATCTCAAACAGCTGGTACTTCCAAAACATGCCACTTAAAAGGCTTTTGCCAATATGTAAAAACAAAAGCAATCCAAGAATCCTTGCATATGGTGCAAATAAACATCAGCTATCTGTGTTACTTACAAACAGGCTCTCAAAGTCTCCCACCGTGCCATTGCCAGCAGTCACGGGTCATAGAAAAATCTGAAACACAGCTTCGCCAAATATGATTGGCTCATGGTCCCCTTGTTTATTTCTAGCCAAAGTATCAGTACTAGAGTGGAAAACTTCTTTTTTATAAGTCATATTTAATTTGAATCATTGCTTATTTTGGAAGGCCATGTTTTCTCCATGGCTGGGCTTGTGAGACTTTGCAGTGGCCTTGTGTTTTATAGGGTGTTTGGGAACACTTTTTTTTAGAAGCTACTTCTATCTAAAAATTTGTGGTATGCCAATTTTTGACTCAATTTTGAAAATGATGTAGACTAACAAGTACCTGTTTGGCAAAATGGGCATAATGTTTAAAATTTGTGTAGACCCGTTTGGCAGATGCCCAAGAGGGAGAAGATCATGGCAGCAGTGAAGTCCCAGGGTGTCACCCTCGTCCAATCCGTCTACTCCAGCTCCAATGACTATGTCCCCGTCGCATCCATCCCCTGGAGCAGTAGAGAAGCCCAACCCAATAAGGACCATGCCAAAGATGCCCAGAAGAGGCTCGTCATTTGGCCCCTGGAGCAGCTGTGATCGGTGGCAGAGAAGCCCAAGAAGGGCCACGCTGAAGATGCCCCGAAGAGGCTTGTCATCCGGCCCCTGGAGCAGCCACAGCCGATGGCGGAGAAGTCCATGAAGGGGTATGCAGGGCATGCCCAGAAGAGGCCGGCTCCTGTCGAGGAGTTTCCAGTGCCGCCGTTGTCATCGAGGAGCGATAAGAGGCTGGGCACTGTCGTAGGTGAAAAATACTCGATGACACGGAGGGCAGGTGGGAAGGAGGGTTTGGCAACGCAGGGTGATGGAGCAGCTAGAGGGGGGTGGGCGGAGAGGCCAGGGAAGGAGGCAGAGGGGGTGCCCGGCCAGCTGGCAGCGTAGCGGCCACAGGAGGGTGGAGCGGCATGGTATGGTGGTGCAGGAGATGGAGATGGGAGAGGGGAAGGTGGGGAGGCCATGGAGGGAGGCTGGGCAGCAGGGCAGGGGGTCACTGAAGATGGAGACGGGAGGGCAGGAAGGAGGTGGGGCGGTGGGGCTGGGATTACCAGAAGAAAGGAAGGAGAAGATGGCGAAGGGAGGAGGAATGCAGACGTCGAGGAAGAAGCTTACGGGACCATGATTGTTAAGACAACTAAGGCGGTGGCCCAGCGCCTTACTGGTTAGGCGACAAGACGAGGTGACTAGACGAAGCCTAGTTTATGTAACAAACTACATATCAAGATTCAAGAGGACCACTGGTCTATATTTTCAACCTTGTACATTCTATATTCAATGAACACAAAGTACAAGTAACAAATATTTATCGAAAATAAGTTTTTAAAGCATAATATGGCAACAAAACATGACCCTTTAAAACATGATATGGCAGAAATGTAACCCTAACGAATAGCATGGAATATATGCTAGATACTTATAAATAATAGGAAATTATGAGGGTTGATCAGGTCGCTGTTTGGCATGAACAATAGCTAGATTGCGGTTTTAACTCGACCGCCTTCTGGAGGTCGCGGTCGATCGGGCGTCCATGATTTCATGTCGCGAATCCTGGGTCGACCGCTATCTCTCTGCCGTCAGACAGAGGCAATATCGGCCTTGTAGGACCCTTTTCTGTGGAAAATAGAGATGTAACTGCTAGGAAACTAAAAAAGGAAACATGCTAGCACGTATGTAATGTATGAAAAGGCATGAAAGCATCCAAAGTTATTATCTTTTTGGCTGATATGACAGGGACAACATGAACTAAAGGATCTATTGCGCGATCATAATAAAACTTGAAATACACCGTGCACGATGCATGAAATCAAGTAAGGACAGAGGACTTTTAATCCTAACATCATGTTTAAGCCGTTCATGAGACAACCTACCTCTAGGGTTGATCCTAGACTTCCAATTTCTCGCCGGAAGGGAGCCCTTGTTCCTACGGGTCCTGTGTGGAACCAGCAACTTCCGCCTGATCTAACTCCTTGATTGCTTGTTCTCCTAACATGAAATTTGGATGGACGCTAGAAGATACTAAGGGGAACAAAAAGTTCTATAGGACGAACTTAAAATGATGCCACTATACCTTGGTTATGCGCGATCCAAAATTAGGGTTCGCGCCGGACGAACCTGGGGGCTATTTATAGGGAATGGCCTAAGGTTAAGTTTTTAGTTCGCTTTAGGATCCCTAATGGAGATCAAGTCGATCCCCAAGAGTCCTAGATGGGTTTTCCATTCTAGATCACATCGAATCGTGGCAATTTTATGGATAGAAATTTGAATTTTCTGTGATTATCCACTTGCCGTTTTCGGAAGCAGATCGCGGTTGGGACACGACCACTACCTTCAGAACGCGGTCGCGCGATAGACTACGACCTAGTCCATCTTTCCGAAATTTAAGTTTGATCTTAACTCCCCTTCTAATTATCTTCTGTTATCCTATTTAAATTAGGAAACTTAGCCTATTACGTCTCTAGGGTTTGGGTTTGGGCCAAAAGACTCAATTTTAGATTTTAAGGTCCATTTTAAGTGGGCTTAATCTTTTAGTTATTAATTGAGCCTTTAACCAAAAGACTTTAACTTATTTAGCCCATTCAAGTCCTTTAAGCCTATTAAATACTTAAATAAGTCTATTTTAATTTCTAATAATTTCATAAAATTACTAGGGATGCTACAAGCACACATGACTCTGAGGGATCTGGAAGTGAGTATGGATGGTCATGGGAACAACAGTCGATATATCAAGATGATTCTGAGAGCAATAGTTTATTCTTCCCATCGTATCCATATCCTCATGCCTATGTTTTAATGCCGCAATATATCGAAGGATATGGTCAGCTCTTAGCTGTGCCACTGTCGGTCATGTACTCACAAGGTTCCCAACAGTATGAATGCTACGTACGCATGTAATGGGAGCACTATGCAGGTTCCATACGTATGAAGACTATTTATCATATCTACGGAGCACGTATAATGTCAGATTGTTTGGAGATGGGATGTGCCCAAGTTTAGGCCAATGTGATTAGGAGTATGTATCATTTGCTTATATTTATAAGTAACTATAAATTAATCATAAATTTCTTCATATCTTGAGTTTTGCACTTGTCATTCAAGTTACGAATGTAAAATTTTTCAACATTTGTAGATCATCATGGACGGATGACGTCAAGCTGCGTCAGAACATGGGTACACTGTTGAGGGTGATCAACATGTGCACTGTAGATACCACGGATATCGTGTCACCAGCATACATAGATTTGCAGAGCACCTTGCGGGGGTGGGACAAGATTATCGTGCATGCTCCTTAGTTCCAGAAAATGTCTGAGATTACTTTTGGACATAGTTACGGGAGGGATATGTTTCTCGCAGAGCTAGGGTATCACCTTCCATGTCCACGGTACTCCCACCACTAGCACCAGGTGGATCATGATCTTCCTCCACGTCCAAAGTTCGAGTATCACCAGCACCAGTCCCACTAGTAGTAGATGATAGACATGCATGTAAAGATGTAGTTAGAGCTTTTTTTAGAGAATTTCATGTACCCTCAACCGCTGCATATGGCCCATTATTTATGCAGATGGTTACATATTTTCAGAGCCACTGGGTTTTGGGGCTTGTGCGGCCGTACGATAGATCGCACAAAGTTGTGCAGCCCAGTAGGGTCCGCCCATCCCCCCCTTGGGTGGCCAGGTTCTAGCCACCTATCTTCTGTCTGGGTTGAGCGGCCAGGGTCTGACCGTTCATCTCTGTTGACCCTTGGTCAACTATTGAGTGTCGGTCGCATGACGTGGTTTGGTCAAGATCATTTTGACTGGCACTATAGTAAGTCGATTCTGTTCAGCGGTCCGATCAAGACCGTTTTGACCAAGAACTGTTTTGGGTCGTGGGCTTAAGCAGCTAAGACCTGACCACGCATCCCCTTGGGTGGTTCAACCTTGACCGCCCATCCCCCGTTTAAGCGGGCTATCCCTAACCACGCATCCCTTGTGCGGCCCTCCCAGAACCGCTCATCCCTGTGTGTTATCGGTTTGCCTTAGTGGCTTGTCTTGTGACCGTTTGAGTGTTGTGTTTATTTTTTTATCCTTTTTCCTTTTTTGAATCTAGAGAATGTCATCCGTAGCATGGTGCTGTCAGGGGACGTGGCCGGGAGCTTTAGGATGTGGACGAATGAATATTGTCCCATCCTTGATAAGGGCTCTCACAAATCATCAAGTTATGGTACTGGGGGCCACTTTGTTGTGATAGGATGTGACTAGGGTCATCACCATGAGGCTGGTAGGTCAAAGCGGACAATACTTCAACTGTATAGAGTACAGGGTGTGACATGTATGGACCCTGCCAATTGGGTTGTAGCTTTCCACTGGGGCGCCCTGCCATGACTTCATTTTCCTTGATCATGATGATATCACCTTGCTTGAAGGCTCATTGCTTGACGAGCTTGTCATAGGCTCGTGCCATGCGGGCCGGATATACTTGTAGGTGTTTATGGGCTTCTAGCTGCTTGCCTTCTAGATTGACGGGCTCTTCTAGTCTTCTCTGTTATTCATCTTCATTTGGGCTAGCTTGGCCTGTGTAAACTGCCATGCGATAGGAGGCTAATTAGATCTCGATGGGGATGACAGCTTCTACCCCATAAATGAGGGAGAGTGGTGAGCATCCTGTAGGGGTTTTGTAGATCGTCTGGTAGGCCCATAACGCCTTGATGACCTTCTCACCCCAATCGCGTTTCTGATGGTGAACTATTTTAGCCAATAACTTGCAGAGGGTCTTATTGAAGGCTTCAACCAAGTCGTTAGCCTGGGGATTGTAGACTGAAGAGGTTCTCTAGTCGATGTTGAATTTGGCCACTAGTTGATAAACGACCATGTTCTTGAATGGTATTCCATTGTTGGATACTATGCAGCTGGGAGTACCAAATTAGTAAATAATGTCGTGCCGAACAAATCTGGCGACCACTTCGCCGGTGACCACCCACAGGGGAAGGACCTCTGCCCAGCCAGAGAAGTAGTCGGTGGTGGCTAAGATGTATTTATGGCTGTTGGAAGAAGGCGGGAAAGGCCCCGCGATGTCCATGCCCCACTCGACGACTGTCTAGGTGGGGGCCGTAGGACGCAAAGGGTTGGGAGGTCTTCTGGGTACTGGGCCAAAAGCTTGGCATTGATGACATGTACGGGTATACTAGATGCAGTCCGCGTACATAGTTGGCAAATAGAAGCCTTTGAGCTTGATATTGTGTTTCATTCAATCTCCAGCCTGGTGCACACTGCACAACTCGGAGTGAACTTCACGCATGATGGCTCGTGCCTCAGTTGGGGAGACGCATCTCAGGAGAATTGACTTGTCCTTCTCATGGATAAGTCGGTACAGGGAGTCACCAATCAACTGATATGATGTTGCTCGGCAGAGTAGCTGGACTCTTTTAGCATGGTTAGGAGGGAGCCACCCTTTCATGAATTAGATGATGGGCTCACACCAATCTTCATTTTCTAGAGGAGTGTTCTGGTCGGGGTCATGGATGTTGTAGATGGTGAGATTGGAGTTACCCTCGAACGAACTCAGCATCAGTCTTCTATACTTTATTGTGAACCTCACCCTCACGCGGGAGCTTAATGGCTATAGCCAATTTTGCTAGGGCATCTGCCTAAGCGTTGCTGCTTCTGGGAACATGGTCTATTTCAAAGAAATGGAACTCCTGTATTAGTCTACTGACGACAGCATGATATGAAACCAATTCTGACTTCCGCACATCATAGATGTCGAGGACTTTCCAAACTATTAGCTGAGAGTACCAGCAGGCTTTGAGGCACGTAATGCCCATGCCGAGAGTAATCTGAAGCCCAATGATTAGAGCCTCATACTCGACTTCATTATTGGTTAGGAATTTCATGAGGGTGCAAGACTTATACAAAACTCCACCCTGAGGAGTCAGGAAGATAATGCCGGCACCTGCCATGGTGGATGAATCCTTGTTATTTCGAGTGATCCACCGAGAAGCACCGTCAGAGTATAGCTCCTAGCAGGGCATGTCGACTGTATGGGCATCTTACTACTGGTAATGCAAGACATCTCCGACCTTTTCACCTGGAGCTAGTAATTGGGAGGCAAGGGACCCCTTGTGGGGGAGCTCCATGTTGAGAGGTGAATCATCCAGTACTAGATGGGCGGCCAAAAATTTAGCCATGCCTTGTCCCTTGATCGATTTCTTGGGGACTTAGGTAATATCATACTCCATCAGTAAGAGGGCCCATTTTCCCAGTCGACCTGAGAGGATGGGTTGTTTGAGGAGATACTTCAGGGGGTCGTGCTTAGATATAAGCTTGACTTGATGTGACAAGAGGTAATGCCGCAGCTTCTTAATGGTGAATACCAATGCCAAGCAGACCTTTTCCATGGGGGAGTAGCGATACTTGGCACCCATCAGTTTTCGACTGAGGTAGTAGAGTAGCTATTGTTTGCCTTCCTTGTTGATTTGTGCAAACAGGGCCCCCAATGAGGCATCCATGGTGATGATGTAGAGTATCAAGGGTTTACCCTTGATCGATGGCCCCAGGACTGGAGGAGTAAGGAGGTACTCCTTGATTTGCCTGAAAGCCGCTTGGCATTCTGAGTCCCATATGAACAGGGCATCTTTCTTCATCATCTTGCTGAAAGACGTTCATCGACCGAAGAGGTTGTCAATAAATCTTTGAATGTTGGACAATCTTGTTGCATCCCTATGATTTTGATGATGTCACACACTATGAGTCAATCAAGATCCTATCATGGTTTCTATGCTTAATCAAAGATTCTTTGGAGTATGTCTTCATAATGAGGAGATCTATTGGAGACAGAGATCGAGAGATAGATGGATTAAAGCGGGAGACAGAAGCACAACTTATTTTCTGCATATTACTTGTGAGAGGAGGGTTAACTCATTCTCTTGCATCAAGGTGGGGGACCTCTCCTTCTCCTCAGATGAGGAGATTAAGGGTCAGGTGAAAGATTTCTACTCTACACTATTTATGGAGGATGAGCACTGTAGGTCGAGGATTGTAGATGATCTTCTCTTCCACCTCTTCCCTGAAGAGAGGGATGCTATCTTGCAGCCCTTCTCAAAGATGGAGGTTCACCAGGCGGTCTTATCTCTTGTAGGTGATAGAACCCTAGCTCTGGATGGCTTCCCACTAGCCTTCTTTCAGAAGTGATGGGAGGTCATCAAGGGTGATCTTTTGGCAATTGTGAGGGAGTTTCAGGAGGGGAGGGCTCACTTGGGGGGTATTAATAAAACCCTCCTAGTGCTCATCCGTAAGAAGGTGGGTGCTCAGGAATTTTGGGACTTTTGACCCATCAGTTTGTTGAATGGTACCTACAAAATCATCACTAAAGTACTAATAGGGAGGTTGGTTACTGTTTTGGATAGGCTGGTCAGTCACTTCCAGGGAGCATTCATCAGGGGAAGGTATATTCAAGATAACTTTTTGGTGGCACATGAGTGTCTGTTTGTTATGAAAAATCAAAGGAGAAAAGGGGTAGTCTTGAAGTTAGATTTTGAGAAGGCTTATGATAGGGTTAGTTGGCAGTGTCTCTTTAATGTGCTAGAGAGGATGAGCTTTTGGGAGTGGTGGATTGGCTAGGTTAGGGTTGCATTGTTTGCATCTATTCGGCTACCTTTGCCGTCCCTGTCAATGGGAAGCCATCTTCTTGGTTCCACATTGGTCGGGGGCTTTGCCAGGGGACCCTGCGTCTCCTATTTTTTTGTGCTTGTGGCTAGTGTATTGAGCAGGGTGTGGCAGAGGGAGGAGGCTACTGGCTTGGTCAAAGCCTTTCAGGTGGTTAGAGGCAGTCCTACTCTTACTCACTTGCAGTATGCAAATGACACCATCTTGTTTCTTGCTGAGGGTGAGTTGCAGTTTTTCATGGTCAGGCTCTTGTTGGAATTGTTGGAGGTCACTGGCCTTAAAGTTAACTTCAACAAGAGCCTTCTTGTAAGGGTGAACATGGAGGTTAGGACCCTTCAGAGGGCGGCCCGCTTGTTGGGGTGCAAGATTGGAGAGCTCCCTATTTCTTACTTGGGTCTCCCTCTTATCTCGGGGTCTCTTCAGTATGCAGGTTGACTTCTCATCATTCAGAAGTATGAGTCCAGACTCGTTGGGTGAAAGGTTAGAGCATTATCTTATGGCGGCAGATTGGTACTGTGCAGATCAATGTTGGATAGTCTCCCAATTTATTTTCTTTCTATGTTCCGAATCTCGAAGACAATGACAAAGAAGATTGACTCTATTTACTGCAGGTTCTTTTGCCGTGGCAGTGGGGGGAGATGTAGGGGTTGTCATGATTTAGCATGGGGAAGGCTGCCTACTAGCAAGGAAGAGGGAGGATTAGGGATCAAGAATGTGAGGGACTTCAACTTGGCTCTCTTGTGTAAGTGGCTGTGGAGGTTGGGGTATGGAGATGACCGGTTGTGGGTTTAGTTGATCAGGCAGAGGAGGAGGAGAGTCTGGGATTTAGCTCTTCTTATTCACAGGACTTCTCTTTAGTGGGATATCTTCTCGTGCAGGGATGTTATCATCTCCGATGTCCGGGTCCGACTGGGAAAGGGAGACTTGACCCTTTTCTGGAAGGACAGATGGTGTGGACACTTCACGTTGGAGGCCTGGTTCTCTAGTCTTTTTGCTGTTGCAGCGGATCCCCAGGGCTCAGTTGCTCAGACTTTCGACTTCTTTCTTCTAGGAGGTACCCGGGCACCGATTTTCAGGAGGGATCTCAGACAAGAGGAAATGGTGCAACTTCAGGAACTCCTTTCTTTCCTCTTACCCTTTTATCCTCGGCCAGATAGAGAGGATGCATAGGTATGGAGGTGGGAAAAGGAGGGCTCCTTTTCAGTTAGATCAGTCTATGCCGTCATCTTGAATGGGGGAGTTCGTCACCGCCTTCATGACCAGGTGTGGAGATCGAAGAGCCCGCTGAAGGTGAAGCTCCTGGCCTAGAGGATCTCTCATGGGAGGCTTCCGAATCGGGACAGGTTGACCCGTTTCCTCCTAGGCATTTTGTCGACCTGCTGTCTCTGTGGTAAGGACGACGAGACCCTTGACCGCTTGTTTGTAGGTTGTTCCTACTCATAGGGGGTATAGAGGGTGATTGCTAGGAGGACCCGCAACGTCATCAGCCAGCACAGTGATGTACACCACCTGTTTTTGCATTAGGCTAGGCCTTGGTTCCTTAGGAGAGACATGACAGTGTGTTGGCTCATCCTTCATGCCACTCTGTATGTTGTACGGGGAGCGGAGCAATCAGATTTTCAGGAGGGAGTCTTGTGCTGAGGACACTCGTGCTTCTTTTGTTCGTGATTGAGTAGGGGAATTGTAACGATCCAAGATTCGAATACCGGGAAATATCTGATACCATTCGAATCCTGACCCGCCATCCACGAGCCAGAAGGCTCAGGCGCCATTGGTATTGCGCATGATAGGATCATAATTGGAGTCCCCGGTCCTCAAACCATCAGTAGAGAACTTATGCATGATAGGGTCAAGTTTGGGTGCCCCGGTCCCCCAGTCTCCACCCACCTTGATAGATGCTGATGATATATCTAACTCAGCCTCATCTTCGTCATTAGTACTAGCCTCATGAGATTCAAACTCTTCATCTTCGTCGGACTCCTCCTCCCCTATAATATCAACATTTAGGTCATTTGGATCGACTTCTTCCACTTCATTTCCCTCATGTAACGATAGTGGCTCATCAGATTCGTCCAAATGAAGATTTGTGAAACTTACAGCGCCAACTTCATCTGATTGAAAATATTCGGCATTGGCATCCTCTGAAATAGTTTCACTCAAGTTCAACTCATAAGTGGGAAAAAGTCTTACTTTAACCCTACAAACTGCCCACCAATCTTTATTCTTGGAGGATGAATAGCTTGAATAATACACTTGGTGGGCTTGTGTGGTGTGGACGCACTTTTTGTTTAAATTATTGTTTATTTGTTTATTGAGTTCGTCTATTGGTTTATTAAGTGCGTGGGCATACCAGTCACAAGGTGACGATTTATTCGGGCTTCGTGGAAGCCCTGGTGTGTGCCATTTGACTGGGCAGACGATTTTGTGGTTCGTGTTGGGATCAGAACCCGCTGTGCCGTAAAGGCTACGGCGTCATTTACATCTCTCCGGAGAAGAGAACACCCTTGATTAATCGCCAGAAAAAGAGGGCCCTACGGCCTGAAGAGTTGTAAATTAAATGAGATTAAGAAAGTTTAGAATTGTACTGAAAGGTCTCGTGCTACCAGAGCAAACGATAAAACGTGTCAGTCACTCGTGGACCATTTCATGTTCGGATGGACATCCGTTTAGAAAAATGTGATGAAAGCGAGAATAAACCCGTACAGATGTCTGCCGAAGATATGACAAGTTTAATATTTAATTCGAGGGTGGGTCGGATTGCAAAGGGATACTAGCTTGAGCAAGGCCGGCCTATGACCATGCTGGGGAATAATCTCTGGGGTCCATAGTCGGCCAGCAGGGCAGCGTTGATATTCCCTCCACGGGATCCAAGGGGAGAGGAGATCTCCGAGAGATTAGCCAATACGCGCAAATTCTTATTTTTTGTTCTATTAGTTTTAGTACCACTTGAGTGAGGGCTTTATTCATTTTCTTATGTGCTCTCTAATATTTCTTTGTTTGGGTAGCAATGCAGGAGGGCCTGGGGTCGACGCAGGCAACAACTGAATTGAAGGGAGGTCGACGCAGGTAGCGGCTGGGTTGAGGGGAGGTCGACGTAGGAGGGCCTTAGGTCGACGCAAGCAGCGGCTGGCTTGAAGGAAGGTAGACGTAGTCAGCAATTGGGTTGAGGGGACGTCGACGCAGGAGGGCCTGAGGTCAATGCAAGCAGCGGCTGGCTTGAAGGAAGGTCGACTTAGTCAACAACTGGGTTGAGGGGAGGTCGATGCAGGAGGGCCTGAGGTCGACGCAAGCTTGGTTCGTGCCTATGCCAAGTGCAGCAATCACGTTCGTGAATTCAATCATGCACAGAATGGAATTGAACTTGAGAATTAATCCTCGGTACAAGGCGGAGGTATGCCCTCACACATAGGGATGATTTTCGACCGGACGTAATCCGATCTTTCACTCGTCGCCATTTTATATACCGCGGGATTGTGGCGTGCAAGCACACATGAAATGCAATTTTATGCAGGTGAAGTGATCCCTTTTTATTCATGACATGCATATGAGAGATTTTTAGTTAATTCTCCTCTTTGTTCATGGAGTTAATGTTCATGTCCATGTTCATCAAAACGTCACAACAGTGCTCATGTTCGGTTCTCTTCGTGTCTTCCGCAGTCCTCTTGTCTCAATCGGAACATCTTGTTGTTATTTGTTTCATTTGTTTGTTGCTTCCTTTTGTATTTTAACATGTATTATTTTGGCAAAAATTTGACAGCATCTCCCCCGGACCCAGATGCGGGAGAGGTAAAATAGATGCACGTCCACAAGGAGTGACACGACCCAAAGGAGAGGTGCGCACGGAAGTGGCAACACCTTGAGAAAGCTCGCAAGACAACAAACGGAAGACACCGGATCATGGTTAATACAGAAAGCAGGGAGGAGGACCCCTCTGGAGCAGGAATAGATGGTGGCAGAGATACCGGATCAAAAGGGCTGAGGTAGTTGAGCCACTGGATCACCCAAGGAGGGAGGCCATTAGATCACAAGAGGAGGGATGCCACCGGATCACATGCAAGAGTGGCCAAGTCATCGGATGGCGAGGGTGAGGCTCCACCAGATGGGGATGTGGCCGAGCCACCGGATTAAGCGTAGTGGCAGGCCAACGACTCAAACATGGTAGTGCCATCGGATGGATCGCTTGAGGAAGAGCCACCGATTCAGACCGCCAAGCAAGCCACTAGATCAGGTAAGTAGGTGGCTGAGCCACCGGTTTGAGACTGTGGGGAGGCCACAGGATGAAGTGATGGATGACCCACTGGATCGAGGGGTAAAAGAGAATGGAAAGCTACCAGATGAGGGTTGGGCAGATGGCCACCAGACCAAAGGGCGAAGGTGGACACGCCACCAGTTCATGTAGGTGGACGACGCCACCAGATCAGGAGGGTATTGATGCCACCGGATCGACAAAGGAGGGAGCCACCATATGAGAATGGGCTGAGCCACTTTACCATGAGGTGGACGGGGCCATCGGATGAAGGCGTGGGCTGGTCCATAGGAATAAAAGGGGTACAAGGATGCCACCGGATCATGAGATGGGCTAGGCCACTGGATGGCCAAGGGAAGGTGGGGTTTAACACAGATTAACAGAACTCACTGGTGAAATGTAATTATAATCTTTGTGCTATATGTTAACAGGTCAGCACCCCACAAGTGCAAGCAATAGGTGGCCAATCAACAGGTCAGCACCCCACAAATAATGAAGTTGGCACAGCTAGGGGTTCCCAAAGTGGACAGGTTGTGTCATCCAACTTAATTTTGTGACAATATTGAAGCTAGTCCTATAAAGCTTAATTTACTTACTATGTTTGTGCTTAATGTATTTACTATGTTAGTGCTTAAATTTTCAAGTCAGCATAAATATTGAAGCCAGTTTCAGGGAGATAATGACTTAAGTGCAAGCAGAAAGAGGCACAACTGGGGGTTCCCAAAGTGCAGTTGGTGGCCTAGATAGTTTGTCTCAGGTTGTGGTTAGTTTTGTTCACATTAAGTTGGTAGCTAATCAAGTTTCATGTGTTTACTATATTTGTGCTTAAATTTACAGGTCAGCACAAATAATGAAGCCAGTCATAGGGAGATGATGACCCAAGTGTAAGTGCACAACATAGGTGGATAGGCCCCTTCAACCATTAATGTTCAGGTGCAAGCAGAAGGAGGCACAGCTATGGGTTCCCAAAGTGCAGTTGGTGGTCTGGACAGTTTGTCTCAGACATCCTCCTTAAGGGGGCGTGATCAAATGGTGGCTGCTAGGTTTAGAAAGTTTTATCCTATTGTCTATGTCTGTTTAAGACTAATATTTGTGGATGTTTAAATCTGGTACATTAGCCGATGTGGAAGATTTTGTTTGTAAGGCCTTATTTTATGAAAACTCTTGTTGGGAATTATATCTACTTTTTGTGAATGGCAATTCCTGTTTGGTGGGAATTGGATCTATTTGGATAGCCTTTTTTATAATGAAATTTCCTGTTTAAGGTTGAGAGATGATGGGAATGGTATGTGTTTAATTGGATGAGTTTTTTTGTGAATGAATCTATTATTTATACTCACCTGGGATGTCCACACACCTGTCGTTGTGCACACTCACCTGATATTAGTGGTTTGTGCAAGGCACAGCTACGCTGGACATTTGTTGCTGGGAACCTCTTGATGAGAAACAAAAGATGGTTCTGTTTAAATCCTCTTCCCAAGGTTCGACACCCATCTTCTCGGTGTTCTGTTTAAATCCTGTGATTAGGTGGTTCATATCAATTTGCCTGGGACAACAACCTACAACTAAATCCTGTGATTAGGTGGTTTAAATCCAGTGAATGCATGGTGTAAGGATGATAATATTGATGTTGTATTGCTATACTTTTCTGAATTTGTTGATACTGAAGCAAAATTATTCATAAGAATGTGCTCCAAATAAATCCTGTGCAGCACTTATTCATGGACTATGCAAGTGTGTAATGGAAGACATTACGCCTGCATTGATACTGCATTAATATACATAGGGAAAAAAAGTAGACATTGTATTACTAGGAAGATTAAACTTCATCCACATTACAAGGATGATTAAACTTGCTCCCCGTTACATTAAGAGATTCAACATTATAGGTATAATCCCCTAACCCAGTACAAAAATTGAATGTGTATATATTCCATTCTTAAAGTACCCTTCACCCTAGGTAGTGATTGAAATAGAACAAGACTCCCCGCCCCATTAGGCACAAGAACAGTCTCTTCAGAGACACTTCAAGGCATAATTCATTGGCTCTATCATTTGTTGCCAGTCTCATGTCCACCTTAGCCTGTAGAATGTCAATCTTTCGCTCAAGCAAAATTAACTTCTTCTCAAGCAATGACTCCATAGAATTTAACTGATACTTCAAGTCGACAGTATTATGATGTGCATCATCAACCCAGACAAAAAAAACCACAACAATTGTCCTCCTGCAAAAATGCACATTAACTTATCCTATTAGTTTGAAATTGATGGTGTCGCAGTTCTCAGGGACATTTCATCAAACAAATTGTGAACCTCATACCTTCCAACCGACACACCGATAGAACCTTCGTCCTCTACTTGTTTCTTGATTCGAGATGTTTACCCTGCACCTCTTTCGGCAATAACATTCTGGCACATCGTAACACTCCATCATATTTAGTGAACGTCTCACACTAGATTGTCCGGTGCTCGTGTCACTCATCTTCTGCCCTCTTAGAGTCCTCTTGGTGGGTGGTCGGATTGCTGCTCGCCCGTGCTCACCGGTCACTAGGCCCGTGCTGCTTGAGTGTCCTCACCGGACAATTGTTGCCGCCCTATGTTACCGCCCTATGTTGCTGAATGTCGTCCGTCCTCACCTTTGGAAGCCGTCGTTTGTGAAAATTTTGTATGCGAGTGAAGAAGATAGAGGGAGACGATAGAGTCTAAGATGTGAAAGTGGATGGAAAGGCAGACGATCGACGTCCATCCGACCCCTAGGCAGACGATCGCCCGTGCTCACCGGTCACCGGCCACCGGTCACTTGGCTTTCCTCTCTCATTGTGCTTGTGTTGATCGTTCTATTCCACCGTTTACGGTTTAGGGAGTGGAACGGGGAGAGGGAAATGACAAGGGATAGGCAGACGATCACCGGATCTCCTGTCCGTCCATTTAGGGTTTACGCAGACGCGGGAACGGAAAGGCAGGAGGAAGACGACAGTCATCCACTTAAACCCACGGGCTCGGGCATTAGGAGGCGATTTTCGGTATATCATGCAATAAACGGTTTCCGTTGAATATTCTCTCGAATATTCACCCGGCAATGGCGGCAGGGAACCACAAGGATATAACCGTTAAACATATAGCTAAATAGAGTAGAACTGAAAAAGATAGCAAACTCATAGAGAAAGAAACATACCTGAAATAGCGGCAAGTGATCTATCGACCGACCGTAGGACTCCAGCGACAGCCCACAGAGGACCACAGAAAGTAACTGACGAACAAGAAGCAAACGGTAGGACCCAGGGGAAATGAACGAACCTGAGGCTGAATCAAACAGTCTATCGATCGGTCGCTGGAAGCTATAAACGGCCCACAGAGGACCGCAAACCACCCAGGGAACAGAAAACAACAAGGAATGAGCGGCAATCTCGAGGAGGCTAAGAGCTAATTCAAACAAATAGGAGAGCAGGTCAACGAAGTCAGAAGCACGATAGGCATAAAGCATCCCACCGTGATTGCTAAAAAAGGGGATGTAGATATCTTTTCCTCTAAAGGAAATGGGCTAAAAGAGGAAGAAGAATGTGGGTGTGTGAGAGTGAATAGCATGAAAGGAACAAAATAATGCAAGCAATCAATCACTCACATACATTGACTGGTTGTGATCGCCACCAAGATATTAAGTGCAAAAGGTGAGCACTATGTACCTTGGAAAGGGAGACAGATGAAGACACTCGCCCAAGGATGCAGCGCTGGTGCAAGATGGAGACGGTCCTCTGGAGACTGCTGAAAGGTGAAGACGGCCGAACAATGGGCCGCTGCAAGCGCTGAAGTGGAATGCAAGAGTAAGGCGTGATGTGAAGATCAGATGGTCTGACGTCGGCTGCAAAAAGGAGTGGGACGGTACGAGGGAGACCTCAAACTCCTATAGACGGTCTGAGATGAACTGTTCAGAACCTCCAGATTCCAAGTCATGGAACTTAATCCTCCACCCCTTCGGGCCGGCCATGAGGGATGGGCCTCATGCTAAAGCCCCCGTTGACCTACAAAACACCACAAATGACCAAGAAAAGCAACCCAAATGACTTTATGGAAGTATAATATCTATGAATAGAGATAAAAAACTAAGTACATAAAGGGAATGGGGGATGCCTGGGGTGGTTTTTCTACCCCTAATGGGCATGGAAAAGTAATAGGAAGGTGAAGAATGTGAGAATGACAGTGAAAAATGTGAATAAAAGTGGAGAGCAATGACGATGCAATGATGGACAAATGACGAAGAATGACCAAATAGAGACTCAAAACACAAAAGACATGGACTACTCCCTGAACCGAAGGTTTAATGGACACGGAAAGCCTTCCTCCCTGGCTGGAATTCACTCAAGAACGCGGCAGTACTTCGACGCGAATTCTGGAATCTTCCCCCTCGCGAGCTTAGACTAATGGTGCTATTTATAGACCCTTGAAAGTCAGCCCGAAATTGAGGGCCCTTTCATGAGAATTAGGCTTTATTATCTAAATCAAAATCGTAGATAATATTCTCAGGAATCCCTAGGATCAAATGGAACACGATTTGACTCAGAATCCATGGAGAAAAAGGTAGAGCAAACACCTCATTCGGCCATGGATGGAGAGAGAAATGCCAACTAAACCAAGGATCTCGGCCATAAATACGATCGTTCGATAGACCGTCGAGAACTATAAACGGTCCACCTGGAGGCCGCATACAAGCTGTCGGTGGAAAATAAATAATAAGCTAAATTAAGCTATTTATCTAAGAAATAAACTAAATCTGTCGGCATAGGACTCTCAGGAGAAAAATAGTCCTTCGATGGACCACCTCACAAATGTCGGTGGAAATTAATAAACAATGAGATAAATACCCATTTATCCCAAAACTCACCAACTTGGGACTCTGGCTTAAAAACGGTCATTAGAAGGACCACCTAACCCATAAAAATGGTCTATTACAAGACCGCAAACTAGGGTGTCGGTGGAAAATAGAAAAGGGAGATAAATACCCATTTATCCACAGATTATGCCGTTGTAGGACTCTGGGCGATAAAGATGGTCTTCTAGCAGATCGTCGACCCTCACTAAAATGGTCTATCGCTAGACCACTTTTTAGGCAGGTAGTGGAAAATAATAAAATGGGATAAATAAGCCCATTTACACCAAAGACCACGTTAAATCGAGGCCCATTAAGCCTAAACTAAAGAAAATTCAAGAGCAAGTCCAGCCAGGGAGAAAGTGCCCATAAAATATGCCCAAAGAAATGCCTAAAAATGGCCCAAATAACTAATGGACAACTTGAGGCATCAAACAAATAAAGGTAAGAGAATGACTCAACTCATAGGCAAAAACGGGTGTCAACACCCATGCAAGAAGGTCACTGGTGCTGTTGCTACTACAGGGGTTAAAGCCTGGATCCTTCGAGGAAGAATCAGAGTGGAAAAGAAAGAAAGGGAGAATGAAAAGAAAAGGGAGATGAGCGCCTGGTAAGCCCGTATGAAAGAATAGGAGGGAGAGAAGAAAGAAGATCAGCAGCCATGCAGCCAGCCTTGTTTCCCTTGCACCCTTAACATTTGCACTGTCATTCTCATTGCCAACTTCTACTAGAGTTGTTGCACCTACAAGCAGTCTCGTTCCTCTTTTTCTTGTTGTTCCTTATTTTTCCTTTCTTTTAACCAAACCTATTGTGTGGAGTTGGTCCCCGTGTGTGTGGTGAGGACTCTACTCCTCCTGTGGGGCTTGCCCTCGTGCTTAGCTACTGTGGCAGCATGTGTGTGTGGTTGCCCATCTTTTGGCCAAAAGAGTGGTATCATCTCCTTATTGGGAGGGGGTGGATGTAGTGTCACGCCCCGAGCGCGGAAGATTACTCGGATGCGTGACGCGTCTAGCTTTAAACCAATACCTAAACATGCATGAAATAAAATGTAGTTGCCAATCATCAAAACTACACACCAGTCATGAGAGCATTGTTGCATTGCTAATCATCAAAACTACACAGCACAAGACTACTGCCTATTAAATCAGAGGAGTCCCAATAGGACCACTTTCTTGGAACCTTAGTATCCCTTCCATTTCAGCAGAAATTTTGGCTATGACTAGCACATTCCTCCATCTTCAGCACAATTTCCCCTAGAATGTTGGGTAAGATCGGGGGTAGCATCAATCGAGGAGGCCCGCACTTGGTGGGATTATTTCCACCGCTGAGAGGCTGCTACGTTTAGGGTGCCCGCCCCTACACGATTTCCCCATGTAACATCGGGGTACATTAAATGGTGGAACTCTAGCACTAGCTTCTTTTGAACTTCCAGGAACGACTGTTGGGACACGGGAGAGAGGAAGTTCCTGAGTGCTCAACCTTCTCTGGTGCTCGAGATTGATCTGGCCCATTTGAGGAGGCTGAAGCACTGCAAAGATGAAGGGGTGCAAGCTTATTTGGCGGCATGGAAAACTGCTAAGCGCAGCACCCCAAGACCGTAGCCAGAGCTTCCCATGGTTAACAAAGATGATTTTCTAAAGTCTCTTTAGGGGCTGTGCCGCGTGGGGAGTGGCAGACTAGTGCTCCAACAGCTCCCTTTGCCTGTGGAGGAGTCTCTTGTGTCCCCTGCTCTTTGGTGCTCGGAGACCGATCATCATTATCCTTATAGGACCTTTATCAGGAAGGAGGATCGGCAGCCGACTTTCTATAATCAGACGTCTTGGCTTTTTGTGCTTTTGTGCATTTACGGCCTCTCCATGAGTGACAAGGCTGAGGCAATATTGAGTCCCCCTTATTTGTTACCTTCAGATACGCTGATGGATGGGGCATGGACCATCTCGGCTTATATCATTGCTTGCTAGTTCACGGTCACGAAGACCTGGCCTTGTTGGCCGAACATTGCGTCTCAATAGAAGACGTCTGTTGGTTGGTCCGCAAAGGGGCCTCCCGAAATAAGGAACCCCCGCTATATTATTGGTCCCTATCTCCTTTGTATTCCAGACCAATAGGTATGTCCTTCCTGCATCTGCTCCTTCCTCTTACCCATGTTCTTATCCCCCTTTTGGATGTATATGGCAACCTGCTCTCATGACCACCGTGTTGCATTGACGTTCTTCTGTGCAGACCACACCGATTCGAAGAGGACTAGGGAGTATAGGAAGTTGATATCCTAGGCATAGAAGCCTAGCTATTTTGAGGCTCCAACAGTTGTACCAACGACCACCCTCTTATTGGTTGGTGGCTCTAAGAAGCGGGAGAGGCCTCACATCAAGACGGTGGTAACTCAGGCTAAGAAAGCTCGGACGGAGGCCATGGAACGGCGGAAGAAGGATGCGGCATCCCAGCCCACGATGTCTCATCCACATGTCGCAACATGCGAGGAGTTTGAAATCTCGCAACAGTAAGAGCAGCCTGCTCTCGGTATAATCCTTTTGCTTTATTATATGATGCAAGGCCAAGGGCTGACTTGAAGCCCTGCGATCAATGACACCCAAGAGGGGGGGTGAATTGAATGATTACAAATTTTAAGAAAACTTTGCCCGATTCAAATCAGATGTGACGAAGTAGCAATCCAAGAATTCAGATCTACTTAAATTTTTGATTTGATCTATCAAGATGTATCACACATGATAACTAATTATGCTAAATCCAAAAGATACAATATGGACGAACAATATATACGTACATCATACAGAATGGACGTAGAAGAAATGGACCAAACCACACAACTCAAACCACAAGACACGAGGATTTTTAAGGTGGTTCGAATGCAACGACGGCAACTTACATCCACCCCTCACCAAAATCCAGTGAGGCTTCACTGTTGGAAACCAGCACAGGGATAAATCCCCAACACGGAGATAGTCTCCAAACACACACACATGGCGATGCCTACACACACACACATGGAGATGGAATCTCCAACATGATCCAATGAGGGGATCGACAACACATACACACGCTGCAACAGATGCAACACTCTACACACAAGAACACCCAGATCTAGATAGATCCACATACACACATGCAGATCTAAGGGGATCCACGCACACACATGGATCTGAATAAGACAACACATACAACCACAAATCTTAGTCGATCCACACACGCACGGATGTTTGCAGATTACAAGAACATAGAGTTGAAGCTCAAAACACAAAAGTAGATAAAACACAGAAGAAAAGCTCCTAATTTTGGCTCCCCCTGGGTATATGATGCAGATCTTAAATAAAGTTTGCTTCTTCACTTGATTGGAGATAGATTGGCTTCAAATAGAACTTGAAAAGTTTGAAGATGGATGAAGAATTCTTGCACGAATCACTATTCATGTAGTGCTTGCAGTAGTTCTATTTCTCCCTTGGGCAGCCTCCCCTTTTAATCCTTGCAACCTTAGGGTTTCTTCGGCCAAGAGTTATTTTTATAAGACCTAGAATGATCAAGGGACAAGCTAGGAACCAGATCCACATTTTTAGGAAAGTTGGGAGACTTTAAGATCAAAAGGTCCAAGAAGGAGGCTTTGAACACGTTCAAGAAACAAAGTCAACAAAGGCTTCCTCGAGGGGTTCGGTCGACCGGAGGTAGGCGGTTGGTCGACCGAACTGTAAAAACGGTAGGTTTTTGGTCCCTGGAAAGTTCGGTCGACTGACCCATACATAAGCTCCATAAGGTCAAGTTCATCAGGGTAGTCTTGTATCCGTAATGGGTAGCCAACATCGTTCCTGTTATGAAGAAGGACGGAAGGGTCTAAGTATGTATAGATTTTCGTGACCTCAATCGTACTTACCCAAAGGATGATTTTTCTCTTCCACACATAGATGTCCTGGTAGACAACACCGTCGGCTTTGAGATGCTATCCTTTATGAATGATTTCTAGGGGTATAACCAGATCCACCTAGAGGAAGAAGACCAAGAGAAGACATCCTTTACCACTCAGTGGGGGACCTATTGCTATGTCGTCATGCCCTTCAGACTTAAGAATGCGGGAGCAACATACCAAAGGGCAATGATGGCCATCTTCCACGATATGATGCATGTTCACATGGAAGTGTACGTGGATGACATTCTGGTTAAATCTAAAATCAGGAGTGGCCATGGTGAGGTCCTCCATATAGTTCTCCAACGGTCTTTGGAGCATCAACTCAAAATGAACCTCAAGAAGTGCGTATTTGGGGTCTCTTCAAGCAAGCTGTTAAGGTTTATAGTCAGCAAGAGAGGGATTGAAATCAACCCTAAGAAGGCCGAAGCAATTGTTGAAATGCCTCCTCCCAAGAACATCAGGGAAGTCCGAGGTCTAATCGGGCGTTTGCAATTTATTAGGAGATTCATATCTCACCACTCTCAACGTTGCAAGCCCTTCTATGACATGCTGAAGGAGAGGCTAAGTTTGAATGGAATTGATAAGTGTCAAAAGACCTTTGAAGACCTGAAGAGTAACTTGCTGAATCCTCCCGTTCTGGTACCCTCAGTCCCAGGTCGGCCTTTGCCACTCTATGTGTCCACCATGGTGGAATCTGTTGGAGTAGTGCTTGCTCATTACGACGACGCGAAGAGGAAACGTGCAGTCTACTACCTATCCAAGTTGTTCAACGAAGTAGAGAAGAAGTACACTGCCATGGAAAGAATGTGCGTAGCTGTCGTCCGGGTCACCGAAAAGCTAAAATACTATTTTCTAGCACATGAAGTAAAGCTCTTGGTGTGAATGGACCTGATTAAATACTTGATGGAAAAGCCTGTATTGATTGATTATTTGGTGAGATGGAAAAGTTTCCTTAACCAATTTGATATCACCTATGTCAATCAGAAGGTGGTCAAAGGGCAAGCCATTGCGAAGCACCTTGCTCACCATCTGCTTCCCACAGATTCTCCCGTCAAGGAAGATTTCCCGGATGAAGAGTTAGGAGCCATCATCGATGATGAGCCTTCGTGGATTCTCTACTTTGATGGTGCACTCAATTCCAAGGGTTGCGGAATTGGAGCTGTCCTCCAATCTCCAAAGGGTGTTATTATTCCATGAGCTTGTCAATTGACATTCCCTACCATGAACAACGTGGCCGAGTATGAGGCACTCCTCGCGGGCTTGAAGATGGCATTGGCGCTCAAAGTTAAGGAGCACCAGATCATCAGGGACTCTCAGCTTATACTCTGGCAATCCCTCAGCAAGTATAAAACCCGGGACCAAACCCGAGACACGAAACTAAAACCATACCAAGACTTGGTCAGGAAGGTGGTCCTGCGGTTTAGGAAGTTAACCCTAGTGCACACTCTTAGGGCCCAAAACATTCTCGCCGATGCTCTGGCTTCTCTAGCATCTTCTGTCCTGGTTCCAAGCGAAAAGCAGTGAGCTACTATTATTGTGCAAAGGATGCACATCCCTTCACACTCAGATTCTTGGTTCTAACAACTTTCGGAACCATCCTTTCATGTCCACGCCATCTCTCACGAGCCCGAGCTCGACCTAGAGGATAGAACCCTTGGTTCTTCGATATTAAGAACTATCTCCAAGACAGATCTTTCTGTGAATATGGCACCACTCCCGACCGACTTGCCATTCGTAGGGCCGTGAAGCGCTTTGCTATCATAGGTGGTCTCTTGCAACCCAAATCCTTAAGTGGAGTCTACCTCTACTATCTTGATGAAATTGAATCTCGTACAATCATCGAGGAGGCACATTCCAGTGAATGTGGTAGTCATGTGAATGACTGCATGCTTGCTCAGAAACTCCTTCGGTAATACAACTGGCCTACCATCCAGAAGGACTGTACCCATTATGTCCGCCATTGCGCCAAGTGCCAACTTCATGTGGACAAGGTTCATGCTCCTTCATCTTCACTCCACCCTCTCATACCTCCCTGGCCTTTCGCCATGCGGGCATTCAACGTAGTCGGTCCTTTGGAAGACAGAACCAGAAAAGGCCGGAGAAAATCATTCATCCTTACAACTAAGAAATACTTCACAAAGTGGGCGTGGTGGGGACACCAGACTGCACTTGCTATCTTTGGAGGATATGGATCGGCGCCAGAGGAGCACCTTGTGTGCTTCTCCATCTTTCCTTATCTTATTAGCATCATTTTAGTCTATTATGAGTCATGTACGCTTGAATGGGCTAATTTAATAAGGCCCAAAGGGCCAATGTTGGGTCTAGTTCAGTTTAGGGTCATTGTTAGCTTATAGTCACCCCTCAGGATAGTGGGGTCTTTTCTTAATTTGGTATGGACAATTTTGGTCATTTGTAACCCTGGCTTTCTCCTATAAATAGGGAGCCAAGGGCTTTGTTTTAGAGGTAATGAGAATTTGAGAAACTATTGTGTGAGAAAAATTCCTAGAGTTCCCTGCCTCTCTCTCCTACTTGCACACCCCTCTCTCTTTCTCTAGCAACTTCACCCCCTCCCTTCTCTCTCCAGTCAGGCCGTAAGCTCCTCTCTCTTCCCTTCCCTAGCCACCTTGCCATTCTGCCTGTTGCAGACCTGCACTCTTACACAAATAGCTTCTGAAGCAATGCCGCTCTCCCTACACATGTGGATGTTTCGCCAGTGACGCTGAGCCATTCCTAACTCCCCAAGGGTCCCTTGGGTCGGGCCCATTTGGCCCCGGCATGCCCCGATCCCCTCCATCCTCCCCTTTCTCTCAGGACATTCTCTGCTGCAACTCTACTGGCAGACTGCATCCCATGAAGTTGTTCGCTCTGCCATTGCCGTCAACAACCTCGGATGACTACGATGCCTCCTCCTGGGTGTTAGGGACATCGTCCACACCACCCCCGTCAAAGGCTGAGATCTGATCCTTCTCCAAATTACCATACCACACTCCGGAGTCGTGCTCGCATAGTTCTATCTCTGCACAGCCTACAACGACCAGTCAGTATCTCTCGTGTTGCCATCGATAATCCAGCCACCATCTAAGCGTCCCGTTCGACCGGTGAGTTCCCAGGATGTCCTCCCTTGACTCCACCAATTTTGTCGACAACTGACATCATCTTGGGCCCCGTCCAGCACGTTCTTTGCGACCCTGCTCCTGTCTCCCTATTCTGCTCACTAGATAGAGGGTCTACACTTTGTGCCACCACTGCCACATCCCGGCTTTGAAAATTTTGCCCCGACTTCGAGGGCTTCCCTGATAGGTCCTCTATCACCCCTTTGAAGCGGGTCATTGTTTGGACACCGGACAGCCGCGTTCACTGCTCTTTCCCCTGACTACGCAAGTCTGCACAGTCAGGAGTAGATAGGACAAGCAGTCATCATCAGAGGCGCCACGCACACCACCATCACTGGAACTACCCCAGCTCGCCAGGAGTTCATCTTCTCAACTTCCTCGATGCGTGGGAGTAGACGAAGACCTCATCCGACTTCCGGTTAGAGCATACCAACTGAAATAGTGCAGTTTTATCCTGCACCATGGACACCGGGCAATCTGCCCGATTCCCCTCCCCGTGTTCCCCCCTCTTGCGTGAGGGTAGTTTTGTCTATTTCTCCCCACTCCTCATGATCTCCTCCCTGCATGGAGAGTAGTACCTATGGGCTGTACTAGCAGGGACCCTCGAGCGACATCGATGCAGTGTGTCCCCCTAATGAGCATGCCCCGGGCTCACCCTCGTCTCCAACTAGAGCCGACCCCTCACGTCTGGCTAGGTACGTGCGTTGCCTCGCTTCTGCATTTTTGCTTGCCTCGTATTAGTTCCTGCATAGCACCATGGTGAGAGAGTGCCTATTCCAAAATTTCCATCAAACTAAGAGAACTTGCTGTTAGGTGAGATGAGTGCACATTTGAACTGGGCCCTTGGCACCGGTCAGCCCGGTTGAGTCTGGGTGCCTTCCCCATTTACTTGGGCTGGTCTCCACCACCCTCCTTAGAGTTTGGACCATGTCTGACATCCCACAGGTGAAGACCCGCCTGCCCACACCTAGGTTCCTCTTTGGGATTCACCACATGTGAGCATTCGTCGTGTCGTCTAGGCCATAGTGCTTGATTATGCTTGTTTGATCCCTAGGTCCTAGATTCAACCAGGATTCATCCCACATCAAATTTTGGTATCAGAGCAAATTCTTCAGCTTGCCTTTCTAGTCGAGTCCAATGCCTTAATCCATCTCCTTGTAGTCAGCCTTCATCCCTGACCATTTCCCTTCATGGCCACCTGTAGCGGTGCTCCCTACCAGCCATCAGGGTACTCCTCCATGGTCGGCCAAGGCTAGCCCTCCCATCCCCCCAGTGAGTCCCTCTCGGGATAGCAATCTCAACCTAACCCTCGAAGCAATGGGGGAGACTCATCTCTGCTCGATACCCTTCTCGAGCAATTTCGGCAAACTAGGTGGGCGAATGGACGCCATCGCCACCAAACTGGACTGCCTTGACACCTGTCTGACTCATATTGAGAGAGGTCAGCCCGAGGGGTATCCTCAACAAAACCAATACCCCGAGGATGAGGACTTGGAGGTTTACCCCCTCCAAGCTCCTAGGGGGCAACCTCCCATAGACAGACTGGAGAGGCGGCCACGAGATCCATTGGATGATCCACTTCTCCAGCTAATCAAGCTGGACGCTCCCATCTTTGAGAGGTCACACAAGCCCCAAGACTATCTTTACTAGGAAACGTCCCTTGACTAATATTTTGAGTGGTATCTAATGCAGGAAGAAAGCAAGTCTGGTACGTAAAATACAAACTCCAAGGCTTGGCCAAGACATATTGGCTCAATGTTGAAAGCCTTAGGAACCTACGAAGGGATCCCCCCATATCTAGGTGGAACCAAATGAAAGTAACTCTTCGCCAAAAGTATCTTCCTCCCAGCTATTATCAAGACCTCCTGAATGAATGACACAGTCTCACACAAGAAGGGAAGACTGTTGCCGAGTACATTGAGGCAATTGATGGCTATCTTTTACGATGCGAGTTCCAAGAGGATCTCGCCGTCACCCTCTCCCGCTTTCAGAAAGGGCTGTCCATGCACATTCGGTGAGAGCTCCACCTAAGGGAGGTTAGGACCCTTGAGCATGGATATCAGGTGGCACGAGACACAGAGAGGTTCTACCAAGCTCCCCGAGCTCCCCCTCCGCACCCTGTGGAGCCTCAACCCTCCATTACTTATCTGGGGAGTAACCCTGTTCCCACTCCAAGGACTACCCTCACCCCGACTCTCCCTTCACCAACCATCCCATCATCCACTCCCACTCATTCGACCCTCCCTCGCCCGATAGGTAGCACTCCATCCCAACCCACTTCTACAGGCCCTTCATTTAGGAAAGATGATAATGGTAAGAGTGCCATCATTGATTCTCCTTCACCAAACCAGGCTGCCAAGAACTCATGCTATCAATGCGGTGGGTTTGGTCATTTTGCAAGTCATTGCCCTAGCCATGGCCTTCAAAGCCTCATCATTGAAGAACAAGAGGAGCTTCCACCCCAAGAGGCTATTGGGGAAGAGACTGTTGAGTATGTGCCCTTCTTGATACCAGAAAGTTTTCCTCCTTCAAATCTAAATTTGACTGGTCCTTGATAAAAATAAATTGCTTAGTCAAAGCCCTTCTTCTGTTCAGCCTTCTTATGGGCTCAGGACAGACAAGACAGATCTTTGTTCTAGATCCTTTTTGGACCTAACTCTGATTTGCGGACTACAAAAAGGCAAGATACCATGGAAAAAGACTTTTCCCAGATCTGTTCTGTCCTTGTTGTCCTCCTTTAAAATGTTGTACTACAGCCTCAGGATGAAGAGGACCGTCCACTATTCTAGGAACCTTTTCCAGACCTCAAAAATCATGTTTTTTGGGGTTTATGGTTGCTATGCTTGGTTCCTAGATGATCTAGTGTGTTTGATGGAAATAGGCAAAAAACTTCTAGGAAGTAATCCTACATCGACCTATTATTGAGGTGAGGTCGACGCAGCTGTTGCCAGATAAGTTTAGAATGTCTTCTGTGAAGCAGCATGAGGTCGACCTACTGATAAGGTGAGTTCGATGTGTCCTGAAGAGAGTAAACCGTAGCATGTACTGGCATGCAGTAGGTGTCAACCTATTGGGAGAATGAGGTTGACGTAGTAGAAGCAACAGAGCACATGCAATGAGGGGTCAACACCATAGGTCGACACCTTTAATTCCTACGCTGGGAAAGAGATCATGAGGTTGACGAGGTGAGGCCATGGTGTCGACGTAGCTTTAGAAATCGCCTTGACAGATTTTTGTTCTTGAGAGAAGGAGTTGATGCCGCTTGAACAAAAGGTCGATGTAGCCTTATAAAGTTTTGCTTTTCCTTTCTTTTGTGAGCAAAGGGGTCGACGTGACCTTGGGTTCTCTTGATTTTCTACTCAATCCTTTTCAACTTTGTTTCAGTGTACCCACAGCCCTAACTCCTTTGTTTGAGCACATACAAAGCTTCTTATTTGCACTGCCATTTCTGCAGCTATTGCAAGCTTGATCTTGTAGGGCTTGCTACTACTACTGCTGATCTTTTTGCTACTTGCTGTTGCTTCCCAAGTCAACTTGGTTGAGTGCCTTGATTTGTCAATGTTACTCTTTACACAAGGTAGCCTTTTCATGATGAGCATAGCCTGGAGGCATCAAAAGTATTATCATGCACAATAAAGTAGTTGGATCAATTAAATAATATCATAATGAATCATACACAAACATCATCAAAACCATAGAATCATGTGTGTACCACACATGCACAATAGAGGGATGGATTCTAACTACTTCTCCCTCATTTCCCCCTTGATTCAGTAGTGTTTTGGGTGAGAGATAGGGGTTTATTGCCTTTTTTAGAGAAAAATGCATGTTAGGATCGAGAGCGTGATTTAACATTATTTTGTAGCGGTCCTTAGTTTAAATCACATGTTGTGGATGCCATTGTGGTCGGGGATGATCTCCCCATGTTTTTTGGGGGTTTCTGAGCCCAATGTGGGCATGGGAATGAGTCTCCTGAGGTGGTTCTAGAGGGGACCTTGAACAGGGAGGTGGCCAACAGGGTTATCGCCTCTGCCCAGTCTGGGTAGCTAGGGCACTAGCCACCTAGGAGAGCTGGGTGGCAAGTGGGGTGGCCACCCAGGGGATTGCCCACTGGGCCACTAGGCCCTTGCCCACCCAGGTGTCTAGGTGGCCAGGGGACTGGTCGCCCTACCCTGTGCACTGGGCGGCCACTGGGTGGGCCACCCTGGGCCCCTTTAGCTTGTTTGCTGGGCGGCCAAACCCTTGTTCGCCTTGGCTTTCTCGATGGCCAGTGAGCTGGCCGCCTTGGCCACTGAGTGGAGGCCACTGGTGTAGCCACCTAGGAGGGTGGGTGGCGAGTGGGATGGCCGCCCAAGCTCAGTGTGTCTGTCAACAGGATTTTCACAATTTTGAGTGATTAGTGGTCCTAGTCTGTGCCATGTGCATCGACTGTAGATGGATTAGATACCTAGTTAGTTGTTCTTCGCTTTCGTGATATCAAGCCACCTTATGATGGATTAGTGCGAACCAGTGGTTTCCGCTGTTATAGTGAATTCTCACTTTTAGTGATCCTTCCCACTAGACATAGCTGACCTGGGCATGCGTGTGCTTACCCACCGGGGAGCAATGGAGGCTAGACCCGTGCAGATGATTTTTAAGCTGGTTAGAGTAGGGCCCCTTGCCTTTGCAGTCTGAGTCAAGCTGGGGGGATAACCGGCTAGAGGACCCAACTTAGAGCAGATAGTGTGTGTGTGTGTACACTTGGTTGGGGGCGTTGGACACGCACTGATGAGTGCGAGCCCAACTAGTCCTTGTTCAGTGGTATTGTGTACGATGTCTCAGTTTGCACCTAGGACAAGTAGGGTGACACCTGAGGCTGCGGAGTAAGTCATCTCTGGTTGCATCCGACCTTGCTTCTTGTAGGAAGTGCTCTTGTCACTTGAGAGTAGCGATTCAGGTTTGCTATTGATGAGGTTCCGTGCTTTGGCGGCTTGATGTCTTGGTTACTCGTGATTGAGACATGGTTTCCTTGCTATCCTCGAGAGTCCTGTCCTGATAGAGTAGCCCTATTCCTTCATTGTCGACTGAGGGTCTACTTGGTGGCTTATTTTCTAGCCCTTTTGTACTTTAGGAGAGATACTCCAAGACAGGTTATTGTGATCCAGCCTTCTATAACATAGGTTACAAGAATTCGATTCAGTGTGATTTATGTTTGATACTCGAGGTATCCCATTGTTGTGCAGGCTTTCAGCAGTTAGTGGCTCTGGCCAGATACCCCTCTGCCTCTGTCGCTCCTACATAGGAAGCTAGGTGAATCAACAAGTGGTTGGCATGCACGACAATTCACATTGTCAACTTCAAGATAAAAAAGGGAAAAGGAGTATTCAACCCTCTTCCCACTGGACTCGCCGAATGTCAAAAGGGTCCTTCCCCACAAAACAAGATGAAGAAATTATATGCCTTCCCCAGGGACAAGACTCGAACTTTGTTCGAGTGGGCCATCAAATAAAACAAGATCACTCTCCCAAAGCCAAAGAAACCAGATGATGTCAACAAAAGGGACAGTCCCCACTTATGCCCCTATCATCAAATGCTTGGGCATCCCATTGAGGACTACCATATATTCAAAGATATAGTTCAGGGTCTGATGAAAAGGGGTGAAATGCACATGGGCGTTCATAAGCTGGATCCTCCGCAGCCCCAACTCCCGATCATAAGAAGGCAGCCAATATGATATCTATATATCGGCAGTTGCCTGAAGGTGTGCTAGGGGCTTGCATAACCAGCACCTGTCTATGTACCCCGCAGGAATACTTCAAACTCCCGAACTCGATACAAGATCTGGAAGAGAAATCAAGGGCGCCAAGAGCACCAGATGACCCACTGCTAGGGCATAAATTGGCCACAACAGGGAAAAGGAAAAAGAAGATAAGAGGTAGAAAAGGAGGCATCATCCTCTATTGTAATACACTGTCGGTCTCGTCTAACACGAGCCAAGCGGCCGAAAAAGAAGATGAAGAAACATGTTTCCTGTCGGTGGAGGTGGATCAACCCGAGGCTTCCATTTCCCATCATGATGGCGAATCCTAGGAGAGCTTGGGGTTTTCCCCATTCCCTGATGGAGATATGTGTCGTCATACTCACCCACATGCGGGTGTGGGTGCAAGAACCTTAAGCTCCCAAAGACCAGATGCATCGAATAATGATACCGGGGTACTATCGGCCCCACCCGAAGTCAAGACGGGAAGCATCATTCCTAGCTCTTCCCAACCCAACCCTGCTTAGGGGGCAGATTTATGCTGGATAATGCAAGAAGTCAAAGTGATAAGAGGGAAATTGTTGGCAAAGGATTTAGGCCTAGCAAATCTATACTCAAAATTGATAGTTTCAGCACTGACCGAAAAGCCAAGCACGGAGCGAACAAGTGAAATGAAGCCAGTCGAGTGCGAAGTCACCAAGGCAGCTTTGTGTAAGATCAAGCAAAGAGGTGACGACTCTGCCTCGGACTATATAAGAAGAGGGGAAACCCCCTTGAATGATGTAGGAGCCCTCCGAGCTATGGGGATGCCATTCGAAGATGCGAAACAAATCTAAAAAATGAAATCATACAAAGGGTGATGGCTATTAAAGTCAGAACCTTTGAACAATTAAATAATCTGCCAGCTGATGCTGAGGCCTTCCTATCGAAATATTGCCCAGCCATGGCTATTTCAGATCAAAAGAATGGGCCAATTGAGAAGTGACCGATGTAGGAAGAGATTCACGCCGCTGATTTCATGGCCTTCGAGAAGCAAAGGGAGAAGGTGAAGGGGAAGGCAAGCTCTTCTACAACCAAACCTGTCAGGCAGTAATCCTCATTTCGGGCCAAGATGATGAAATCTTACTCCTCCCTGAAGGATGAAAGCTGAATATTATTTGAGTGGGCCCACGAGTACAACAAGGTCATCCTTCCGAAGCCTAAAAGGCTAGGCGAGGCCAAATGGAATGATGACTCTCAATTCTGCCCCTACCATCAGCAGAAGGGGCACTCCATTGAGGACTTCTATCAGTTTAAAGAAACTATAGAAAGTCTGATCAAAAAAGGTGAAATACAGATAGGCGAGCACAGGGTGGACCCACCGCATCCTCACCAAATGCCCGACTTTAAGAGGACTACCAACATAGCTCCTCCTCATCAATTGAAGAAGAAAGATGTACTCTGAAGGGCATTCTGAGCCCCTAGATTATGGCAGAGGATCGAAAAAGAGGCAAGATAAAGATGGCGCCCTACTCTGGGGGCAGATGTTGAAATAAAGAAGATAAAGATATTACCATTGTATACTACGATACGCTTGTCGACACTTATTGAAGTTGACAAAATGCAAAAAAGCAAAGACTGGTCAATGTCAAAGCCGATAACCAGATGACGCAATCAAGATCTCCTTGAGAGATGCTCTCCAGAAGATGCCTTATAGAGGGGGCAAAACAAGATGATCATGTTTGCCCATCCTCCGCAGGCCCCTTTTGGGTGCCCCATGTGAGAGGGAAACAATTGAATCAACTGTTAAACAGGATCAATTTATTCACAGGGGGCAATGCTCACCCGAAATGATGATAGAAAATATGATGCGGACGCCCTACCGTCGATCCCGGGACGGGCGAGAGCCGCAAGGAGGGGTTCTTTCAGTCATGAAGAAGTTGTTCTAAGACAGGGATGATGGAGATGATGATCATGATGATGATGCTAAAGACATGCAAGAAGTTCACTTGATGGCAACCGTGTCGGCAAGTATTCAAAGATGTTTCAGATATGCAACCGTCGGCACCCATGTTGACAAATATCCTGAAATATGCAAGATACCGAATCGCTGGCACATGGTCCAATAAACATGCAAAGATGCTCAAGATATTCGAGGGTCAGTGATGGGTGTGCATTTTTAAATATTAATTTATGTTACATACACTTTTTACAAGCTTTAATGTTAGTAAATATGCACTTATCATACTTAATCTCAATTTTAGATCACAAATAGGACTTTGGTCTTCTCCTTTGGAAAAGAGTAGGCCTTCTTCATTTTGTCCCTGAGTGAGGGACCCTCCTTCTTCTCTTCTGCCCTGAAGAGCTGAGGTGCAGCTGCCTTCTTGCCCTTATCTTTTTGTTGTTCAAATGCCTTGACGTCGAGGGTGTTTGCTTCCTTAGGCGCTGGGCGCCGATCTACTACTTTTGCCTTTTGCATGGTGGCAGTGGTTGATGTAAGGGCAGACCTTGCCATAAAGGCTTCACTTTCGGCCACCACATTGTTCAGGTGGTCAAATGACCAGATTTCCACGCCAATCATCCTTTCTAGCACCTCCCTCCTGAGGTTCTACTTGCAAATCTGTATAGTATCCTCCTGATGTGGGGGCCGCTTGCACCTCATTTCAATGTTCCTCCATCTTTTAACATATTCAAGGGTCGTTTCATCTGCCCTTTGCCTTGTTCAGTAAAGTTCAGCCACTGTGAGCTCCCTCTCCGTGACGTGAAATCTTTCTCTAAATTTCTTTTGCATGTCTGGCCAGTCACTGATTGACCCGGCTAGAAAGCTGGAGTACCACTCAAACGTAAGCCCTGTCAGTGAGGACCCAAAAAACTTCAGCAGATATGGCTCGTCTGTGGCTAGGTCACCTATGATGGTCATGTAGCATGCGACATGTTCCTTTGGGGATCCCTTCCTGTTGAACTTGTCGAACTTAGGCGGCTTGCTGATCCCCGAAGGGAGCCACTTAGCTGCATGATGTGGTGGGTATGGCACCCGATAAGCGTCAAATGTGACATAGTCACCATCACTTCGCTTAGCAAGCTTTAATTCAATCATCCTCTCCACCATCAGCCTATTCACGGCGGTTGGATCGACTGGCTCTCGGTTGAAGTGCACTGGCTGTAGATATGGGGTGACCAAAGTGATCGCCTGCGACGGAGGACGCAGCAATGGAGGTGCTTGGTGCATTTGAGGTAGCACCGGTGGCATCAGTGGTTGAGGTGGGCGCTATTGGGTAGATGCTTGACTGTGTTCTATTGGTTGGGGCAGGGTGTATAATGGCAGAAAGTCATATGGGTTGATGCCTCCCCGCGACGACTCGGCCTGTATCTCGGGCTGCTTGGAAGCCGAGGTTTGTTCTATCTTCTCCAACAGTTGCTTCTTTAGGAGTTCTATCTCCTGCTAATATTTCTAGAGCAGCACCAATATTGATGGGTCCATGGTCACTGTGCTGGGGATGTCTTCCACTGTTTCCCCTGAAGCGCCTTCAGGCGAGGTGTTCAGCTACACCTCCTCCTCTTCAGTTGTCACCACATTCGTAGTCAGGGTGGTGACTTCTTCAAGTAATATTTATTTTCCCTTCACTGCTTTCATCATTTCTTTTGTGGCTTCTATTCTTCTGGTATTTGGCCCCGGCCTTTCAACCAATCGGGCCAATTCTTGGGGCTCCTCAGACAGTCCTCCATACCTCCTAGCTACCCCAGCCATGTTGCAAGTAAAAACTCGCATTTCTTTTCTTTATCTGTAGACCCTCCTCTTTGCACGACCGGGGAAGGTCAATCTCTCAAACACTGAAATTCTTCTTCTCTCCTCCTACCGGGAGGGGGCTTCATCGGCCTTGTGATCTGGGCCGTCTTCATACCCGTTGTCGTCAACAGACGACGTCATTCTCCTCTCTTATTCTTCTTTGATTGCCATTGGTAAGCAATCTTCTTCTTCTGCTGCGGTTGCTTGAAGTAGCCGCTACTGGCCCAATGAGGGGTTGCCTAGACCCCTGAAATAGCTTCTGACCATATCGGTCATCTCCTCTTGACCCCATCCTTGGTGGAGGACCGGGGATAACTATCGACCTCCCACCGGAGGGATGTAAGCTAGCCGGGCTCTCCCAACAACTTGCTCAAATTTTCTCCCTACTGTAGGGATATTGACTTGTCGGGCACATGCCCAGAAGCTAGTGCGGCGTGGAGGGTCCATGGCTGTTTCTTCTCTTCCTGGGGCCAAGCCCCTCTTATTCTTCCTCCCCGCCTCAGTAGGCTCGGGGCGGTGACGAACAGGTAGCTCTTGACGAATAGGCTGGATCTTCTTAGGGACCCATACCTGCTTGAATATGTTTGGCCTTGGGGCCAGCCCTCTTCGGCCTTAGCGGCCGTCTTCCTCTTTCTCAGCTATCCTCCCAGAGAGGACTTGGAAGGAGTTACGGGTTGGTACTCCAGGGATCACCTGATCCGGGATCACCTGGGCATCACATCCGTCCAGGAAGACGTGGACACCACCAATCAGAATGGATTTGCCAGACGTTGATAGTCGTCTGGTGATAGGAACAGCTCTCCTTCGAGAGTTCCCTTGACGGTGACCCCCGAGCTTGTTGTAGTGAATGAGGCGAGCCCCGGGAGCTACATGGTGCACCATGCAGCCAGTCAGTTGAATATGGCCTACTGGCAGACCCCTGCGGCTTCGGGCATTATGGACCCTAGGCCTCCTATTGATGCTCCCTTCGGCTAGTTCCGGGGCCTCTACTTCCAGCACATCAGCAAAAGCTACCGCCAAGAAATTGGGGAAGCCAACCACCGGTGGGAAAGAGCTGAAGATAGTTGGTACCGTCAGGTACCCATGGGTGGCATGGTCGGCCACAATTGTGGGGCCGAAAGACAGAGCAGTGAATCCAGCAACCATTGTTGTTTCCTAGAATCACAAAAATAAGCGAACAATCAGTATTCTTTGGGAGGGTCTCCGGGGCCCATTTATCTTGGTGATCCCACCAATAGTGTCTTTCGACAGCAGCAAGCTAAGAACACCCAGCGCCAGTCGCCGAACAACCAAGAGGCTCTCAGGTAAAAATAAATAACAACAATAATAAAATAAAAAATAGGGTTAAAAATAGAGATATCCTGGTGGACTTAGTCGTCCTCTTTCTCAAGGAGGCGACCGGCGGCAAAAAGGCTAGTAATCCGGTTGAGGTGAAAACTCACAAGAGCACCTCAGGCAAAATTGGGTAACCCCTCGATGCGAAAACCCACAAGGGCGCATCGAAAAAAGTAAAAGGGGGTCAGCTCTGGCGAAAATCTGAAAGGGTGACAAAGCTGGTAAAGAGAACAAAAACAAAATTTCTCTCCTCCCCCCCCCATCCGCGACAGCCAGCTACCCACCTTCCAACAATCATACCAGTTGGCCCGTACCAGTCTCTGACTGATGTCCTACTCTAGTTTATAAATCTTGCACCTCCCTGTCAGCCATATACCATCACGTTCAGCCTACGCCAGTTCCCTGGGCCGCTCCTCTCCTTGGTTGGTCTATACTAGTCCCTAACTAGTACACCTCTCTAGCTCATTGATCTTACACTCGCCAATTATCCATACACCACCTCGGTTGGCTCACACCTCCTCCGACCTCGCACCACCAAGGTCGGCCCGTATACACCAGCAACTCATGCACCATTCCCGCCACTCATTCCAACAAACCTCAGCCTATACACCACCTCGGTGGACCTCTAAAGCACATCAACCTTGGATCTATCTATCATAAAGATCCATCAACCCAGAACTCCCAGTCATCTACCCATCCTTGTTAAACCACCATGAACCTAGGCATGACTCTAGCAATACGCCACCAAGGCATACCAGTTCCCAGATCCCAGTCATGACTTTAACAATACGCCACCAAGGCTCACCTGTCCCCAGATCACTACTCAAATGCTAGACTCCTCAGCAACCAGCCAAAGCCACAGTCACGGCTACAATGGTGACAAACCATCAATAGCACAAACCTCAGGTCACGTCCCATGACAGCAGCACGCTATGGACGGCAGCCACAAGGTTCCCAGGTCAAACAAAAAATGGGGTTAAAAATAGAGATGCCCTGGTGGCCTCAGTCAACTCCCTCCACGGGACTACTAAGGGCTAAAATTACCATCAACCCAGCTGAGGTGAAAACCCGCAAGGGCACCTCAGGTAAAATTAGGTAACCTCTCAGTGAGAAAACTCGCTAGGACACACCAAAAAATGTAAAAGGGGGCTAGCTCTGGTGAAAACCCGCAAGGGCGGTAGAGCTGGTAAAGAGAAAAAAACTCTCTTCCTCTCTACTCCTCACTGATAAAAGCTGTCGACCGTGACATCCCGCTGACGAAGAGCTCAACGTCACTTCACAACAATGGTGGCCACTACACCCCCGAGGGTCGGTCATCGCCAATTCTAGCTCCAATATTTGGCTACACACCTCAACGGTCAGCTGACTAGCTCCAGCCTTCTGGCTACTACACATCAGCAGTTAGTCAGCCAGCTCCAGTTCCAGTCTCCACCTCCAGTATTCAGCTACACATCTTAGTGGTCAGTCGACCAGTCCTAGTCTTCCGGCTACTACACATTAGCAGTTAGCAGGCCAGCTCCAGTTCCAATCTCCAACCCCAGTATTCGGCTACACACCTCAACGGTCAGCCGACCAGACCCAGTCTTCCGACTACTACACGTTAGCAGTTAGTCGGCCAGTTCCATTTTTAGTCCTAGTCTTCCGGCTACTACACGTCAGCAGTTAGCCAACCAGCACTAGTTGTAGTCTCCAACTCCAACATTCGGCTACACACCTCAGTGGTCAACTGACTAGTCCCAGTCTCCAGCTACAATACCTTAGCGATCAGTCGGCCAGCTCTAGTTCCAGCTCCAGTCCCAGCCTTCTGCTGTAACAGCGTAGCGGCCAGTCAGCCAGCCCCCGCTCCAACTCTAATTCCAATTCCCAGCTACAACACCCCCAGTGGTCAATCGGCCAAGTCCAATTCCAGTCCTCCAAGTGCAACATCCCTAATGGTCAGTCGGTCAGCTCCAGATCCCTTGGCCACTACATATCAATAGTCAGACAAGCAGTTCCTATTTTTCAGCTACATATCTCAACAATAGGTCGACATCAACTACATTTCCGGCTAACAACATGTCAGTGACCAGTTGGCCAGTGACCGGTCTTCGGTTGACATACATCAGGATCAACCATCCACTTCAGCAACACAAGTCAACACACCTTTACGGGTCGACCTCTAGCTTCCAGTCTTCAGCAACATAGGCTAACACACCCTCATGGGTTGGCCTCCAACTTCCAGTCCCCAACAACATATGCCAACACACCCTTACGAGTTGGCCTCCAGCCTCCAGTCTCCAGTCCCCAGCAGCGTAGGCCAAAACACCCTTACGGGTCAGCCTCCAGTCCCCAGTAGTGTAGGCCAAAACACCCTTACGGGTCAGCCTCCAGCCTCTAATTTCCAGTTCCTAGTCACATAGGCCAATCAATCCTCACGAGTCGGCTAATAGCTCGCAGTTTCCAATCCCCCAGGTTGACACCCTCTTATGGGTTATTCTCCAACTGCCAGTATCCAATTTCCAATACCCAGCTCCCAATATTTAGCCTCCAATATCCAATTCCCGATACCCAGCTCCAAAATCCAGCTTCCAGTATCCAGTTTTCAGTACCTAGTTCCAGTACCCAACCTTCAACATCCAATTTCAATACCCTTATAAGCCAAAATCAGAGAAAGCGGGCTTCGAAGAAAGGTCAAGGCCATTAAGTTGCATTAACTATTACGGTGGGATGGGTGGATGAACCCTGATAGCAGGATTTGGCCAAAAATGACTAAGTCGAGGGATAGAGTAGCTGAAAATTACGATAGCGGCCTCAACTGAAGTGGCTAAGCCAAAGGATAGAATAGTTGAAAATTGTGATAGCAACTTTGGTCGAAAGATAGAATAGTCAAATCATAAGGTAGCATACCTTGACTGAAGGTCTAACCCAGAAGGTAAGATAGCTAAAAATTATAATAGCGGCTTTGACTGGGATGGCTAAGCCGAAAGGTATGATAGCTGAAAGGCATGGTAGCAGGCCTCGGTCGAGATGGCTAAGTTGAAAGATCGAGTAGCTGAAAATATATGGTAGCAAGTTTTAGTCAGAACAGGTAAGCTAGGAAAATAAGATAGATAAAAATTGGTATAGTGGCTTTGGTCGGAATGGCTAAGCCGAAAGGTAGAATAGATAGAAATTGCGAGATATATGACAGTGGGCTTCAGCCGAGGTGGCTAAGCCAACGATAAGATAGCCGAACTATATGCTAGGATGTTGAGTTTGAAAATAAGGATAGCTGGCTTTGACTGGATATCAAGACCGGAAGATAGGATAGCAGATCTTGATAGGATGTCACATTCGGAAGCAATATGGGATAGATGTTGCCTCGACAGCCTATCGAAGTCAACCAACCTGACTCAAATGGTAGGTATGAGTCAAGGGTAGAATATAGATGTCAACCAGATGAGATGTCAGAGTCAACAAATCTTGCTCAGACGGCAGGTCCGGGGCAAGGGTAGAATATAGATGTCGACCCGACGAGATGTCAGAGTCAACAAACCTTGCTCAGACAACAGGTCTGGAACAAGGGCAAAATAGGCAAATGTGGATGTTGACCTGATGGTATATTAGGTCAACTAACCTGGCAAAGATGTGAGGTTTGGATCAGGGTAGAATATAGGTGTCGACCCGATGAGATGTCAGAGTCGACCAACCTTGCTCAAACTGAAGATCTAAAACAAGGGTAGAATACATGGACGTAGATGTTGGCCCGATGGTAGATCAAGGTCAACTAACCTGGCGGAGATGTGAGGTCTGGACCAGGGTAGAATATAGCTGCTGATTCACTAGAATGTCGAAGTCAACCAACTTGGCAAAGACGTGAGGTCTAAGCCAAGGGAGGCATGTAGATGTTTACTCAACAGAATGCTGAAGCCAACTGACTTGGGGAAGAGGCGAGGTCTAGGCCAAGGGAGGAATGTTGGTGTTGACTTGACAGAATATCGAGGTCAACCAACTTGGCGAAGACATGGGGTCTTGGCCAAGGGTAGGATATAGGTGTCGATCCGATGAGATGTCGGAGTCAACCAACCTTGCTCAGACAGAAGGTCTGAAACAAGGGTAGGGTATGTAGATGTATAATATGTAGATGTTGACTTGATAGTATATCAAGGTCAACCAACCTTGCAGAGACGTAAGGTCTAAACCATGTTAGAATATGGATGTTAATCCAACGAGATATCAGATTCAACAAACCTTGCCCAGACTAGAGGTTTGAACAAGGGTAGGATATGTAAATGGGCGTTGACTCGATAGAATGCTGAAATCAACCAACTTGGTGAAGACGTGGGGTCTAGGCCAATGGTAGAATATAGTTGTTGACTTGACAAAATGTCGAAGTCAACCAACTTGGCGAAGACGTGAGGTCTAAGCTAAGGGAGGGATATAACTAGCTGGCTGGGGCCAATATTAGTACCCTCCAAAAGTGATCTGCTTCTGTTGTTAACCTCCATTTTTTGTGTGTGTCATTTCCTCTTGGTATAGACCAGCCCATAGTGTGGGATGTGTTGTCTGGTGGGACTATTAATGCACTTGACTATTTTGTTATAGAGCCAGTGGGACTATTAATGAACTTGATTGCCTTGTTATTGCACTGGTGGGACTAGGGATTAACATCCGAGAGCTCAGCCAGGATGGGGCACCTCAAGCCAGAGGGAAAAAGGTTTATGGGCCCATCCTAGGGGCAATACCTGATAACTCAATGAGGATGGAGTACCTCAAGCCAAGGGAAGAGGTCTATGGGCCCAATCTAAGGGGCAATGTTTAAGAGCTCGGCGAGGATGGAGTGCCTCAAGCCAAGGAATGGGTCTATGGGCCCAATCTAGGGGTCAATTTTTAGAGCTCGGCGAGGGCGGAGTGCCTCAAGCCAAGCAAAAAGGGTTTATGGGCCCAATCTAAGGGTCAATTTTTTAGAGCTCAGCGAGGGCAGAGTGCCTCAGACCAAGGGAAAAGGGTTTTATGAGCCCAGTCTGGCAGGACTGATAGGCAATGTCTAAAAGCTCGGTGAGGGTGGAGTGCCTTAGGCCAAGGAAAGGGTTTATGAGCCTAATCCAGGTGGTGGGGGGTGAGCCTTGTGAGACAAACTTGGTATTTCTTAGTGTGTTTGTGTAGTTGCTATGGCAGGATGCTGAAAGATGGCAAGAATACATCGACTAGGATCATAGGTTCTAGGTCGAGCGTAGAGGATCAATCCCGGTGGGACTAATGGAAAGCATCTTGTAGGATGAGAAGTTGTCAAGGTCGATGAATGTTTATTTAATGGCCTGGCTGGAGGATCCAGGCTAAGGACAGAAGGGGTACCCCGATGGGGCTTGGACCCATGTTTGAGATAGGAGCCCCGGTGTCTAATGAAGGCTTCTTTCCCGAGCGTCTCGACCACTCGGTAGGGGCCTTCCCAGTTAGGGGCTAGCTTGCCCACCGCCTCTAGTGGTCGAGAAGCTTCGACTTTTCTTTGGACGAAGTCTCCTGGCTGGAAGTGTCTATCTCAGACTCTGGCGTTGTTGTATTGAACAAGGCGTCGCTGGTATTCTACGGCTCGGATGCCCACGATCTCTCAGATCTTGCTCGTCATGTCAAGGTTCTCCAGCAACTTCTGGTTGTTCGCCTCGGGTGAGAAGCTGATGACTCGAAGAGAGGGGCTGCCGATCTCCAGTGGAATCACAGCTTCAGTGCCATACACCAGTTGAAAGGGGGTTTCACCAGTGGCTGTTCTTGGAGTAGTTTGATGTGATCAAAGTACGCTCGGTAATTCCTCTAGCCAGCTGCCCTTGGCCTTGCTGAGTCTGATTTTTCTGCCTTTTAGTATAGCCTTGTTGGCATTTTCAACCAGCTCGTTGACCTGAGGGTGGGCCACCGAAGTGAAGTGATTGCGAATATTTAGGTCGGCACATCTGTCTCTGAAATAGTGAGAATCAAATTGTCGACCGCTATCGCTCACAATCACTCGGGGGATACCAAAATGGCAAATGATCGATTTCCACACGAAGCTCCAGATGACCGACTCAGTGATCCTGGCGGTGGCTTCAGCTTCAATCCACTTTGTGAAGTAGTCGATAGTGACGATGATGAACTTCTTCTGGGCCTGAGCCGTAGGGAATAGCCCCAAGATGTCGATTCCCCACTGAGCAAAGGGATATGGCTCGGTAAAGGTAATGATCTCCAAGGCCGGCTGGTGGACTAGATGATCGAAGTGTTGGCATCTGTCACATTTTTACACGTAGGTCGAACAATCTTGCTGAAGAGTGGGCCACCAGTAACCTTGTTGTAGTAAGATCCTGGCGAGTGACCTTCCTCCCTGATGTGCACCATAGATGCCATCGTGAACTTCTTGAATTGATTTGCTGGCTTTGTCGACGCTGAGGCACTTAAGGAGGGGGCCAGAGAAAGACCTGTGATACAAGGTGTCATCCACGATGACAAAGCGTCGGGCTTGGTACTTCAATCTCTGAGCTTCCCGAGGGTCGGAGGGCTCTTAAGAGTCTCAGAGCCAAGATACGTAAGGGGTCTGCCAGTCGCTCGGGGTAGTCAGGTCAACGATCCATCAATACCAACTGTGGCGACCCGAGATCCGAGTACCGGAAAGTAACCGGAGTGACTCAAATCTCGACCTGTCTCCCACGATCCCGAAGACTTGGAAGGGAAGAAAGGATGGTGTGAGGATGTGTAAGAAGCTAAAGTAACTGCAGAGATAGCACAATATACAACTAAATAATAATACAAAAATTAAATAAATAATTAAACTGCTACAAGGTCCAGTACATCTCATGTCCAAATAAAAGTACAGTCAACTGAAAGGAAGATACAGGTACAAAGGAAAAGTACAAGTACACGGGGCATACCCCAGCTCTGTCAACTGACACTAACCTCGGCTACTGGAACCACGCTGAACACTTGTCTCACCACCTGAAGTACTGGCCTTACCTGAAACACGGTGAAACACGCAGGGGATGAGCCTCATTTCACAGGCTCAATAGGGATCCCTCGAACCCTACCTCGCACGAAAAACAAGGCAGGAAGCAAGAAAGTAGGAAAGTACCCTACTTGATAGGAGTACGGTAGAACCAACAAGCGGGAATAAATAAACGGGAAAACCGTCTATTCTAATAGTACCGTACTACTGAACCTCGGTCCGTCAAAACTCGAGTCCACACCTGTCGGTAGACAGGAGCACCACCCACTAGAAGAACTACCAGATGCGTCACCTGACGTCTTACACCGCGTCACAAGTGTCTAGTTACAACGCCCCAGGCGAAGACAAGACACACCCAGTAACCAAAGTACCACGAACAAGGACTAGCTGAGGTCGCGCTTGTCAGCGCGGGTCTGAACCCTTAGCCTCGTGTGCACACTCAGAACATACGCCCTAGGCCTTTCCTCTAGCTGGTATTTCCCCCTAAGCCCGGACTAGGCTGTACGTGGGAGCCCTACGATAACTAGCCTACTCACCGCCTCTCTCGGGTCAGCCACTCCACCACCCCCGGGTGGGTCAGCACGCGCGTGCCGTAAGAAGGTTACGACTAGTGGACGTGTCACCGAAAGGAAGAACTGACTCACGGAAACCATTGTCGAAGAAACGGGATGACACACACTCGGTGCACCATAGAGCCTGACGGTCCAGCCTTGGGCCGTCACAGGCTCTGGCAGTCTATCCCTGGGCCGTCACAGCGGTCTGGTGGCCCAACTCAGATGCGTCAAACACTCGGTGCAAAATCGACAGTGACGCGCCAATCCTGGTGCGTCACAGTCTCTGACGGACCACCTCTGATGCATCAGAAGGCGAAAAGAAGCTGGCTGTGACGCACACCACTAGGGGCGTCACAGTCTCTAATGGCCCTACCCAGGCGCGTTAGAAGCTGGGGAGCTCTGACGCTCCCCCACTGGGGCGTCACAAGGCCCTGACGCACACACCCTGGGGCGTCACAAGCTAACGGTGAAACAGACTCTGACGCACTAACCTTAGCGCGTCACAGAGCCTAACGGACTAATCCTGGTGCGTTAGGTGACGGGCTACGTCAACTCTGACACACCCTAAAAGGGGCGTCACAATGTTGTAATGTATCACTCTGGGCGCGTCACAGCACAGTGACCACAACGATCGAAAATACCCCCAGGCCAATGGGCTAGTCGAAAATGCCAACAAAACTATCCTCAAAGGCATCAAGACTAGACTCGGGAAGGCCAAAGGTAATTGGCTCGAGGAATTACCTAAGGTACTATGGTCGTACCGAACTACTCCCAAAATTGCTACCGGCGAGACTCCTTTCCAACTTGTGTATGGCATGGAGGCTGTGATTCCCCTAGAGATCGGTAACCCTTCCCTCCGAGTTATCAACTTCTCACCCGATCCGAACGAGCAGAAGTTGTTAGAGAACTTGGACCTGGCAGACGAAGTACGCGAGGTCCCGAGGATCCGAGCGACAAAATACCAATGATGCCTGGTTCGCTACTACAATGCCAAAGTCTGAGACAGGCAATTTCAATCGGGAGATTTCGTTCTGAGAAAGAGGCCAAAGCCTCTCGACCATTGGAGGCTGTGGGGAAGCTGGCCCCTACCTGGGAAGGCCCCTACCGAGTGGTAGAGACGTTCGGAAAAGGAGCGTACCAGTTATCTACCATAGAAGGAATGCCCATTCCTCAGATTTGGAACGCGACAACATTACGAAAATTTTATTTTTGAGCTTCTTCCATAACATGTAAGAGACAAATTGTGATAATAACTCTCCTTTTTATTGCATCAAATATTTTTGTACATCAAATAGGCCATAGCCAGTACAATATGCAAGAAAGTGAAAAAATGGTACATCACGAGCTGGTCACTCGATGCGGATGAGGTCGGTAGCCCCCAAGCCGAGCCACTGACTCCACCCCGTGTGAAAACTGGCTCGGATAATGGGGTGACTGACTTTGTCTGCTCGGGAAGTTCGGAGTAGATGGTATCAGGGGAAAAGAGAAGGGGAGAGGAATGCCCGAGTGCCAAGTTCGTAGAAAATAAGAGGCGGCCTCCTCTGCCAACTCTTTGGAAGTTAGACCATAACGAAGCCATCAAGAATTGATGGCGCGAGCAAAAAGAAGCAGGAAGTGGAAGGCCGGCACCCTCCAAAGAGTGAAAGAGAGCGGGCAAGAAGAGACAAAACAAAGAAAAGAGGTCGGTAGAAGAACAAAAGAGAGAGAAAGAGTGAACACTCCCTTGAAGGGAGTGGGAGAGGGGGAGCGAGGATGAAAGAAAGAAGGAGGAACGACTCCTTCCCTCCCCTTCCCCCAGTGGGGCGGCGGTCTAGAGGTCGGGAGGGAGCACGTCGCCATGCACCGACCCTTCTTCTACGTTGTCCGCCCCATCGCCGTCCGTTCTTCTACGTCGAAGCAGCATGAACGCCCCAGCAACCACCGAAGTCTTCATCTTCAACGTCGTCCTCCATACTTCGCCTGAAGACGATCACAGAAGAAGAAGGTAGCCGCTTCGCAGGAACGGGAGGAGGAAGCAAGAGATTGCAAGGGAAGCCTTAAGCGGCATGAAGAGGAGGCGCCGCCCTTCAGGACCTTTTATAGGCCGAAGGGGGAGACCTTTGCCTTAATTGAATTCCCCAGAAGCAGTTACACTATCTCCCTTACAAACCCCCGTGGGAATACGCGAAACGACAAGTCATTTAAAGCGAAGAAGGATGAAAAGACGCCAGTTCAACACCCGCTCGACACGCAAGCCCGATTTTTCGGCTACGAATCGTACAAGATCTCCGATTCACTGGCAACTGCGGATACGGTAAACCATACTCAGTCAAAGGTGCTAACATACAGTCAATTGCGTTCTTAACACTGCTACCATTATATAGAAAGAAAATCATTACACTGCTAGGTCCAGAGAGAAATTACAAAAGAGAAAGAGGAAATGAACTAACAAGGCAAGTACAAATTTTCCTAGTCTATGAAGATGTGGGAACTCCGGGAAGTCTGTGGCCCGTCTTGAAGCTCAACAGGCAGAGGACCCTCGGTGCTGGGAGATTTGCCCCCGGTACCCTGGGTGACGGCCGGCCCGGGCACTCACCCCATTTGTATGGGAACTGCCCCGTCTGCGCGCCCTCCCGAGGCAGCCGGAGTTGGCGATCTCTCCTCCGCCGAGGCAGAGGCACCTTCGCTCCGCCCTTCATCGCTCGACGTTGACGAGGGAGAGTCCGAGCCATCCTCATCAGAATCGTAGCGCTACCTAGGGGTGAAGAGGAGCTCGTCGAGGACATGTTCCTGGGCCAGACTGGGGAGGAAGGCGAAAGCCACACTTCCAAGCCAGAAGAAAAATGTAAAAGAGGCCCGACCGAGTATCCAGACTAGATTCGTGGGGTTTGACCAGAGAAAAGAAATACCGCCACGGCAGTTCGAAGCGGACCTCGATCTCCTTCACCTCAGCCTCGCCTAACTCGCTGCGCAGAGGATGACTGGGCACCGAACCCCCTGCACCTTGCTTGGGCTCCCGGACCTCAACCGCCGAATCGTGCTCCGCCATGGAGGAACGAGACGAGTAAGAGGAAGAAGAGAAAACTGCGAAATCAGGAGATTCGGGGGGAGGAGGAAGCTGACGGATCGCTACCGTCGTGGTCTCTGCCAACTCCGCGAAAGCCTCTGCGATCCTCCGCTCCCTCAAGTCACTCTCACGGCGCATGGATTCTCTTAGAATATCGGTGCAGCGAAGGGGAAAAGCCCTAGGTAGAGGAAACGTGAGACGCAAGCATGCGGGATATTTACATATGTATCCCGGGGACCCTGGCGAGATGCGTCGCGACGTTTCAAACTCCGAGAAGGGCCTCCCCGCACCAACTCGGGGGAATCATCATCATCATCATCATCATCATACATATATTTTTTCATCCCTAATGAAAATGTGTTATTAATTTTTGACGAAATTTTGACGAAAATATTTATGTCACAAATTTTCGATAGTGTTTAGATGGAATTTTTTTCGTCGAGACTTTAAGATGTAAAATAATAGAAGGTCAATATCTATTTAAAATCGGTCGAAAACCTATCGTATAAATTTTTTACATAAATTATTAATAAAATATGAACGGATATTAACTGTTCTTATTCTCAGATTTTCTTATGGTGTTAGCCCGTTCAGCCATTGGCACACGCTAGTGCCCGTGCGCGCTAGCGACACATTTGGCATGCGCGGGCACGCTGGCTGAAGTTGGCAAGGTGGCATATGTTACGGGTGCGGGCATGTCGGCTGGAGCCAATGGGCTAGTGTGCCTACTGGCGCTGTGTCTAGTGTCAACACCGTTGTGCTCATAGGTAGCATCGAGGATGCATGGCCCTGCAGATGTGTGCTTATCCATGTGTTGCCACGCCCCGGTGTGTGTCCAATCACGCTCCGATACTCACGTGCGTTCCAATTACCATCATTCTCCTCGAACGAAGCTACTGTTCATGCATCCTGCACATCATCCCCTTTGATATCACTTGTGTTGTCCAAAGTGCCATGTCTCGGTGTCCAGTGTCCGGATGGAAAATGCGTTGATCCATGAACATAGGTTCGATTCTTAGGGAGATGACTCCGAGGAGGCGTTGGTGAAAATAATTAATGCGAGGTGCACATTGCGCTGATCTGCCATAAGCTTAAACACAGGCTAGTGATATCCTTGCTTTAATCCCAATGATGAACAAAATAAAAGATACGAGAATGTGTATAGTGCCCAAGGATTCCTTAAACCAGAATCAAGAGAAAGGTTCCTCTCATGCGAGATCAGCAGACAGATGTAAGTATATGCATGCACCTACAGTTAACCACAAATTGAGGTAATTGAAAAAAAATTATTAAAATAATATATCTACAGTTTAGAAGGAATGTCATCGAACCGGAGACGTGTCGAGGTGGCCCTCTCAACTGTCCGTCTGATGGCGAGGTCGTGCGTTTGATCTCCCTCTCCCGCGTGCGGAGTAAGGATATGACAAAAATAAATCACTTGCAAGTGGTACTTTTGAACGGTACGTGAAAGATCCACTGTTTGACACTAAAGGCGTTCTACAACTATGCCTTTTACCAATGATTTTATCACATCCCGAGCGTGGAAGGAGCCTAGAGTGCGTGACGAGTTATATTCGATCACGTCAATCAGAGCGTAAGTGTATTTGACACACATAGATAGAGTGCGCAAAAGTAACAATAACCCAAACCTTTATTCATCATAGACTTTCAAAGAACTTCTATTACAACTCTTGATGAAAGCACTAGGACTCAATAAAAGGAAATTACAATGGATGAGTCAAGAAAGTAGAAAAGACTGGACTAGATAACACTTTGATGGTTGGAATGGCTATAAGCTCTTCACTCATGTCCATCCCCATCCGAATGAGTCTCATCATCGAAATTACCTGAAAAATAAGAGAAAACACTAGGTGAGCAAATGCTCGTTAGGAATTATATCTCGAGTGCTAGCTTGCTTTAAGTAAATTACATGTTACATGAATGCAAGTATAGTTATGCATGTTCGCATGAAACGACACTAGAGAGAGTGTATGACAAGAGATAATTGAGTGAACTAGCAAGTCTTTCAAGAATTCATGTCAAAGTATATCGAGATGAACAAGCATGTACGTTTATCAAGTCATGTCAAGAATTGGCTACCAAGTTATCAAGCAAGTAAATAAATACCCGTTTCGGGTCACGTAAGTCATGTCATGTCAAGTCAAGTCAAACACGAGTCATGGAATGTCAATCAAGCAAGTCATGCACTTCGGTGCAATGTCACACCGTGATCAATAATAGCTCCCATGGGCACAAGTACTTTCGGGTGCTCCTCCCCGGACCAGATCGGGCCCTATATGCACAAGCATTGAGTCATGTATATTTTGACATCTACTATAGTTATAGTCAATATAGAGTTCCAAGGGATATCCATTGTAGGATGATAAGATAGATCTCATGAACGAAGGAATTCAAGGATAGAACTTTGAACAAGTATGATTCCTCGTTAAACATTCCAGAAATCAAGACATACCATAAAATTGGGTGAATAGCGCCTATCAGGTAGCCATGATTTCAGAAAATAGCGCCCATACGAATGGTCGCTTACTTTCCATGAACAAAACAAGTTGGATGAAATAGCGTCCCAGTTCAGGTCGCTATATCAAGGAAATAAGGGAACAAGACAAGTCGCCAATTCATTCTGGCACCCAAGTCAGTGTCGCCAATTACTGATAGACAGAATAATTCTCAGAGAGGCCAAAACAGCACTCAAAGAGGGCTAATACATCACATTTCTTTAGGGTGACATGATATAACATGGTGTCATGGGTTTTTAGGGTACAACCTACTCGACGGCTTTTAGGGAATCCAAGACTTCGTGTAGACTTACAGAGGTCTCTATGACAAAATTACTAGTCCAAATGAAGGAATATCCCTCGGAGGGCTCAATCATCACTGAGAGTTAGTGTGGTAAATGTGAAATCATCGTGAAATGTGGGACTACATCTACGAACTGAGATATAGTGCCAATGGAAACCCTCAATATGGGTCAAGTGAAAAGCTCAGGAGAAAACTGTAAGTCATGAATATGGCACCCATGAAGGTGCCATTATTTTATAATATAGTGCCCTCTCACACTTTTCTATTTATTTATTTGTGGAGGTCGTCCGACACCCGTGAAAGCCTACAAGCACCAGAAAGAATAGCGTCAGAAGGAGCCCTGGGCATTACCCTAAGGGACAACCCTCCAATGCTTATGTAAGCACGGGATCAAGCAGAGAGTAAGGAAGAGTAGAGGAGAGAGGAGATGATAGAAGTTGCGGTAGCAGTATTGGGAGAGCCGTAGGCCTTCCGGGCGAATGCTTGCCGTTGTCAGTAACCACTCGGGGAGTGCTTGCTGGGCAGTAAGGATACTCAGAAGGAGATCTCTCTCTCAGCTGACGGTCGTGATCTCTCTGTAGTAGGGAATGTAGCTCTCGTGTTTGTCTCTTAGCGGGCGTTTCTTGGTGAAGTTCACCATGTGTCGGTCAAGATCACCCTGCCTGGTGTCTTTCGTCGGGGTCCCTTTTATAGGGGGTTGTTTCAGTGCCGACGACCGATCCCTTAGCAGGGAAGGGTGTGCATAATGGAGTAACAATTCCTGCGATTGCGGGGGGAAGTTTCCCGTCGTGGGGCTGGCACTCTGGAGTCGGATGATTCCCTGGCTAGCCTTAGGGCGCCCATGGGATGTGCTCGCCCTTCGTGGGGTCGACGCGTGCGTCGTGGGGAGTAATGGTCGGTCACCGGAGCGTCATCCGGCGGCCATTGCGCCTAGCTCGAGGCCTTCCATGTTGGCAAATCCAAGGATGGAATGTCCTGGGCCATCCGTCGCGAGCTGCAGCTGTCGGGGCCACTGGGCACGTCGAGGATCGTGAGTCGTGCTGGGCTTGAGGTAGATGGGCCTTATGTTGGCCGAGTCGAATTTACTCTCCTCACGAGCCCCCCCCCCCTCTCTTAGATGCCGAGCACTTTCTCAGGATCTGAGAGTCAAGCGCGAGAGGGTGTGTTGAAGGACAGTTCCAAGGGTAGATTACTTTAAGGGCAGTCTCTTCGTATCAGTTGCTTGACGCGCAAGGCACACCTGGCGGTGGCAGGCGGCACTCCTATAATCATGACGTGAGCCTTTTGTCTAGAAGCGCGGGCTTTGAACGGTCGCCTGGGTATTTGGCCTGTGGAGGTATCACTTCTCCGGCGTCACGCAAGAGGTGGAGGTTAGCTAGGCCGCGCAGAGGGGATTGATGGCCAAATGCCAGAAGCTTGAGAGGCGCCAGGCGGCGCATGAGGCTGAACTTGCTGGGGCCCAGGAGCGGCTCGCGACATGCAAGTAGGCCCTCACGGAGGCGGAGCATGGCAGGGACTTCTTTTGCTTCCAGGCTCAGACCCCGGAGGAGTCGCTTCGCGAGGTGGCCAAGCGGGTTGATGCGGTCGAGGAGCAGTCATCTAGGCTAGGGACCTTGATTGATGCTGCCAAGCTCCGAGCCCGGGAGGCGAAGGCTCAGGTCGAGAACCTACACTCATCAATGCTCATCGTCGGTCAGGAGGTGGTGGAGAGCTTTCGTTCGTCCTCGGCCTATCTGCACGAGCTGAATGCGGCGGCCCTCGAGGTTTATGGTCCGACCAGGGAGCGTGGCTCTCAGGAGGTTTGGGCTGCTGCTCTTCAGACTTCGGCCACCAACCGGGGCATCCCAGTGCCATCCCTCGCTCCCCCACTGACGCCGTTCGAGCCAGAAGTCGGTGACTGTAAGGAGGAGCTTGGCGAGGAGGAGCTGAGCAATGGGGATCAGGTTGCTCAGGCCGAGGCGGCGATGGAGAAGGAGTTGGTCAATCTTTTGTACGATGCTCCACCTTCTGCGGGCGTGCCAGGGGTCTGAACCGCAGGCCGGATGACGCTGCTACTGTCAGGGCGAGCTCTTGAGCAAGTGCTCGCCATCTCTTCTTTTACTTTCAGCTTCCTATGTATTGAATTCTTCCTTCTTCTTGTTCTGTCGGGGTATGTTTGAACAATCGGCCCCTATCTTGTAAGCTCCCTTGTATTTTAGCTTGGACTCATGATTTGTTTGGCTTTTGATACGTATGCACCGCTGGTGATTAGCTTTGTACGTTTCCCTTTGACGGGGAAGTTGTTGCTCTTTTGTTTCTAGGGGAGTACGAGTGTTCGCCCCTTGGGAGCACGAATGCTACCATCATTTTCGTAGGAGTAGGGATGCTTGCTTCATGGGATCTCGGAAGCTACCATTATTTTCGAGGGGAGCAAGAGTGCTCGCCTCTAGGAGACTTAGAAATCACCTCTATTTTTTAGGGAGTAGGAGTGCTTCGCCTCTAGGGAGCTTGGAAGCCACCTTCATTTTCGAGGGTAGCAGGAGTGCTCGACTCTAGGGAGCTCGTAAGCTACCTTCGTTTTCGAGAGGCCTAGGAGTGCTCGCCTCTAGGGAGCTCGTAAGCTACCTTCGTTTTCGAGAGGAGCGGGAGTGCTCGCCTTTAGGGAGCTCATAAGCTACCTTCATTTTCGAGGGGTACATGAGTGCTCGCCTCTAGAGAGCTCGTAAGCTACATTCGTTTCTGAGGGGAGCAGGAGTGCTCACCTCTAGGAGACTTAGAAGTCACCTTCATTTTCGAGGGGAGCGGGAGCGCTCACCTCTAGGGAGCTCGTGAGTTACATTCATTTCCAAGGGGAGCAGGAGTACTACTCGCCTCTAGGGAGCTCATAAGCTACCTTCATTTTCGAGGGACACAGGAGTGCTCGCCTCTAGGGAGCTCATAAGCTACCTTCGTTTCCAAGGGGAGCGAGAGCACTAGCCTCTAGGGAGCTCATAAGCTACCTTCGTTTCCAAGAGGCACAATCTTTGCTCAGCTCCTCCCCTTTTTCCTTTCTTCTCCTACAAGATGGAAGACAAGCACACATTAGGGTTCACAATTACCAAACTCGGATTTCACATTGGATAGCAGCGAGGAAGATGAGCGTTGGCAAGGCATGGTGCAGCAACAATAATGGTTGATAGTGTAGGGGAGAGGAGGTAGATGGGTAGGGCCTCTCACCCAAACCCTAGGGCGTGTCACCTAGAGGAGTGCCAGTCTCAAGCCCAAATCCTAAGGAGGGAGAAAGGGGCACAGCCTTCAAAATAAATTCTTCCTCCATTCTATTTCCAAAAGGTGTTAAAAGAGTATTTATAGGAAAAGAAGCAAAACCCTAACCCTAATAGCTAGTGGACTCCTACTTAACACAAATTATCACTACTTGACTTATTTATCTAAAGCAAATCCTAGTAGGAGGGCAAAGGAAAGGGAAGGGGCACCCAAAGGAGTTAGGCCCAACTAAGGGCGACCTATCCAAGAGGAGGAGGGCGCCCAACCCATGGCTGCTCCCAATCGGCTCCAGGCTCCCAAGTGGCCTAGTTCTCTAGATCTACAGAAGGCCTCTATAAACTCAACAAATCATAAAAAAACTCAAAGCTAAGACTCCAAACTATCACTATGCAACAATGATGGAGGAGTATAGTGGCGTGTCCTCCATTGTCAAATCGGAGCTATCATGTCACCATCAATCCTCCCCGGGTGGGAGGGACTCGACCTCCTCAAGTAAATGGGCCATGTCGCACCGCCAAATCCACTGTAGTGCTACCTATCGAAGGGGTGTCATCGCCCAACACTAAGCTACGTAGGTAGGCTTCACTCCCGGTTGTGGACACCTGGTCATTCAATATGTGTGTCATCTACTCACGCTACTTTAGACATCGGGCTGGAGGTGGACGCTCAAGTGTGGGGTCACTCCAAGGAGGTGAAGAAGGCTCGATCGGCTCACTAGGTATCACCACTGGGTTCCAAGAGGCTCCCAGATCTGTGACATCAAGGAAAGAGTTTACACCTATGACACTTTGCAGATCCTCAACAAAAGCAGTGGATCCATCATGACTCAGTACGCTTGAGGAACCAACACCTGTGGCTTGTATCAGGACATGACTACCTTCTGGGAACTCGAGTGGCCATCGGTGCATATTGTCTATCTCCTTATAGTGCATATTTTTGACCTCAATACCATGTAAAACCCTAGAATACTTAACAATAGACTTACGACACTCGAGCATAGATGCATGTACACTCAACAAACTTTAGGGTGGGGACTTACATAAAGTGTACAAGGCAGGCTTGTTGGCACCTAAAATATGGCATCGTATATAAGGTAAATCCTCCTAAATGATAACAATGTTTTGACACGGTGTCCCAAGAAGCACACTGGATCAATCTACGATCGTCTCCAGAAGGGACGATAAAACTCGATCATTTGCGAGTGTGCTCAACACACTCGATAATGCACCTAAATAAGAGAGTCAACACCCTCTAATTGACGGTGAAATTCTAAAATGTTGAAGTCACCCGAACCGACTTTAAACTACTTACATCGGGATATTGTGAACCCCACATCCAAAGGGCATGATAAAACATGATCGCCAGCGAGTGTGCTTGGCACGCTCGATAATGCGCTTAAGGAATAGTCAAAGTGCTCTTCCCGATGATGATATTCTAAACTAGCATTAGACTACTTACGCTAGGATAGCTCAAAGCCTACGTTCATAATGGATGATGTTAAAATCACATTGCATGCCCAACGATACAAGGGACGACACGTCCTCACCTGACGTCAAAACGTGAAATACACAAGTTGGCACCATCAAGAGCAATAAACAAAGTGGCCTGGTGCTGAGGTGGCTGCGTCGATGTCATTTGACCCGTGCTGATTGCAGATGTTGCTTGACACCGAATAAGGTAGGTGCCACTTGGCACCAGATCAAACAAGCTCCACTTGGAGCCGGACAAGATTAGGTGCCACTTGGCGCCATATCAGCCTAGGCGCCAGTCTGTGCCAAATCAAGCTTCCCCGCCACTATATAAAGGAAGGAATATGAAGAAATAAAGGAGGAGGAGGAGAATAGAGCTTTAAAAAAAAAGGAGCGAACAAAGGAAAGAAAGAAAGCGCAAGAGCCCAAGTGAGGTTCAATGAGTTCCCCCTTGAAGCTGTGTTTGTAGAAGAGAGTGAAGAGAGAAAGGGAGGGAGAAGGGCCGTATCTGAGCAATCCACTAGGTGGGTTGATTGTATTTAAGCTCTTTTCTTTTCATGCCCGATGTAGGGCTACATACGATGTATCTTTCCCCATTTGATGAATGAAATAGTCGATCGTCTGGCCTTGGTTCTTTTTTATTTTGAAAAACCCTACCCAGTAGTATATTGGAAGTGGGCCCCAATGTGGTGGCACTCCCAACATTCCACTAGGAGGTTGATTTTATTATAGAAAAGAAGAATTACAAGATTCGAATGCTAAGCATGCCTAGCTTGACCATGCGCGCAACACCCTTAACATTTTTGGGTAGCTCATGGCAAGAAAAGAAAAGGTTACATTTATTGTGGCAAGCTAAGGAAGCTAAAGAATCAGGAACAGTGTTGGCTTCTCTGTAAATGTGAATGATTGAATCTTGTTGTGAGAGCATATCCCAAATATCTCTAATATAAGAGAGAATGGACCAAGGGCATTTGATCTCCTTTCTGACCGACTGCACCAGGATCTTAGAATCACATTCAATCCAAGCAATGATGAGAATGTCGGGCTTGATAGTCAATAGCTTACCAGGAGGATTCTCTACTCATCTGAGCACTCTCTCGATCAACGCATCTACTCTACCACCTCAAACAATGACCTTGATGCCTCAAGGGCTGGCCAAAGCTCGAACTGGGGTGGCCAAAATGACATTAACACCTTCGGAGAACACTCATGGCCACTTAGCCATGAACTATCCTCGCCAGCCACTAGCCTCATCACTAGTATCTCTAATGCTACATCACAAACACGCACCTGCCAATAAAACTCTGCCCAACTTAGCACAATCGGGGCCACCACCATGAGGGAAGATAACTCTCTATCGTACTCCTCAGGCCCTCTATCGGCACTCTAACAATAGCCAAATCCGCCTTCACAGTGCCAACATCGCGCACTCTAGCTACCAAGTGAGAAACAACATGATAAATAAACACAAAAACCCTATGCCAGCTGTCATCTATACTGGACTTTCTAAACTCTGAAACACTGTAATTATCTCAAATTCCCATGTACGTCCACAACTTTGCTGTAATACCACCTGTAACAATCTAAGATCCAGATATCAGGAATTATCCGATACCATTTGAACTCTAACTCGCCACCCATGAGCTAGAAGGCTTAGAAGGGTTAATTAGGTGTTGTAGAAGTACATTGAAATTTAAAATAATGTAAGAAATAACTACAGATTTAACTATTTAAATAACAAGAAATAAATTATATTTTTATTTAATAAATTAACTACAGATTCCAGTCCATAAAGTATAATCTATAGGGAAGAAAACATACTCAATCATCGAGTATACTCCCAGCTCTGGTAAGCTGATAACTACGAACCTCCATGCTGCACCTCCGAACCTCGAGGAGGAACCGCAACACTTGAAAAGAAAGGGGTGGACCTCATCCCATTGGCTTAGTAGGGGCCTCACGGATCCCTACCATGAAACAACGACAATAAACAATAGCGATAATAGAAACAACAACAACAACAACAACAGTAGCGATCGTAACATCAACATAAGAAGGCGGCGGAAACATAGCTCTCTAAGCTACTCCTATCGACAACAGAAAGGAAACCTTAATCTCACAATTGGGACCGTCAAACCCCGATCTCACAGTCAGGACCGCCGAATCACCGGTGAAACCTCGACTGTGCTATTGAAGGGAAAAATCATGACATCTGTATTGTGAAGGTGTGTTCTCACTAATGAAGGCCCAACCAAGACCACAGGGTCTAAGGGTACAGTCATGACCTTGCTGTTGTGAACCCTACACTGCCTATATGTGAAACCTCGATAACCCTATCGCGAACCCTAGACCTCAATGTTGGGAATAGTACACAGAAGCCACCCAGAGAACCACGACCTCACTATCGGGAAAACTAAAACCTTGAGTCAAGAGAGTCACATGTCATGTGATGAGAGAACCTGCCTACTAGAAGCAAGGCCGAATTCATCCACTGATGACTTAGCCCGCACCTCAGGTGTCTCCCTACTTGTCCCAGGCAAAAACTGAGACATCGTACACAAGTAATGCAGGACAAGGGTCTAGTTGGAGTCGTGCTCGTCAGCACGTATCCGTAGTCCCCGACCATGTGGGCACACACTGACAAACAATGCTACCTTAGGCCCTCTAGCTGATTTTCTTCCTAGCCCAAATTCGAGCCTCCTCAATGGGAGGCCCTACGACAACTAGCCTAAAATTGTCTCTCCTGTGTCTAGCTCTCCACTACTCCCAAGCGAGTTTACACACACGTGTCCAGGCAAGCTACGACTAGTGAGAAAGTCACTCGACGTAGGAACTCTCCGTAGAGAGGAAACACCAAAATACTAATGGGTTATGCATGCACCTATTGCAAGTAGCACAGAACATAGGGTGGCACAGTGCCACCAGACTCAGGACGATGAGCTAGACTCGCTAATCCAACAACCATAGAGTCACGTGACTAATCTCAAGGCCATTGTACCATATGACACCATGCCATCAAATTATCCTAGTCCGAGAGTCAGAAATCATGATTAAATGGACTCATAAGGCGGCTCCCAGTCGTCGGGTTCATTCCCTCTCTTTGGAAGACTAGAAATCCCCCAGCACCCCTGGCTGGGTCACAGGAGTCATTGGCCATAGGCATGACCCAAGTAGAAACCACTTTATGAAGAAACAAACACTGTGCGGGGATAGCCCTCCGCACGTACACAGGTAGGTGGTGACTCGAACTAGCACAACGGAGAAGCCCGGAACATACGCAATCACCCACAACCTCAAAATCACATGGGCATGCTAATCAAGGCAAAACGACTTCTCTGGACCCCCAAAAACATGAACTTGATCCCCGTGGGGTGTCAGGGACATCCTCGGGGCAAAAGGTCGACCAATGGGTCTCAATTAGGTCAATAGGGGGTGAGAAGACTACATTTCAGTCAACCAATCCACTGGGCCGGTCGATTGGCCTAGTGGATCTGTCGCCTGGCTGATAGCCAGTCACTCTCCTGGCTTGGGTCGATCGACCAAAACTATTGGGTTGGTTGATCGAACTAGGTTAGGTTGCCCCACCGTGGCAAACACCCACTAGTTGACCGAACCACCCATTCGATCAATTGATTCTGACAATCCACCCATGAAACCCCATTCAAGGGGCCCTAATCCATGCCCTAATCACCCTGCGTGATGGGAAAAATATGGGGAAACTCTTCCCTAACCTCCAAACTATCGGGAGGTCCCAATTAAACCATAAAAACGACTGTGTATTTTTTACAGATTATCATTTCAATTCTAGTCATTTAATTTCATGCTTAATGATGCATGATCGCCATGTTTAAATATTTTTACAAACTATAGCACAATTTTATATCCCAATAGTGTTACTTTCTCTTTCTTTGTGATGGAACCACTAGTCGTAGTGCGACGACCTCGAGTGTCGGCCCACCTGGGAGTGGTGGCAGGGCAGTTCCCGATTTACGATTTTTAAGCTAGTTCCCGTGGGCTCCCTTGCTTAGCAGTAGCGTCCTACCTCGGGGGAAACATAGCTAGAGGCCTAGCTCAAGGCATTGAGCCTGTGTGTGCATACGTGGTCAGGGGCTTGGACTGACATTGATGAGTGTAACCCTGACTAGTTCTTATCTTCGGGTACTGTTACGTGTCTTACTTGCCACATTCCAGGCTTGTGTAGATACTTGAGACGCAGTGTAAGCCGTCAGTGGATGCATCTGATTTCTCTTTCTGGTGATCTTCCTTCTCTCTCTTGTCACTTGAAAATATTAAATTTTATTCTATTGGTAGATTTAGTTTTTGACTCTCGCATTTAAATGATAATTGGCATTTTTAGCTATTCTTAAACTATTTAGATAGTTGTGCAGCTTTATTAAATTGTCATTCCTTATGCCAATGCATGCTTTAATTGCTTTCCTATATTTAGTTGCGAGGTAGGGATCCACGTGAACCCTACCGAGTCTATGTTGTGAGACTCACCCTTACTTTTCCAGGTGAGTGGCAACAGCCGTCTTCCAGAGCTTCTCGTGCTTTTGACGGCTGGCCTTAGTGCCAGGAATAGGTTGTCAGTTGGTCTGTCTGTCTTTTCTTTCCCTTTTGACTCGGGGTATGCCCCGTGTAGTTGTTTATTTTGACTCTTGTATAGTGTGTGGACTTGTACAAATTGTGGATCTGGACTATTGTATATGTTTAACACTCTAAACTTATAAATTCCTTCTGCTTAAAGTTCAAATTGTTGCTTTACTTTCTATTGCACGTGTAATTCCAATTCATTATGCATCTTCTCAACAAAACCTCCCAACCCTTACGGGGGCTCATCATCCTCTTGGGTGGCTTCCCCGAGTTCTTGGTATCGATTTACCGGTATCCGGATCTCTGGGTCATTGCAACCACCCTCCCTTGAAAAGGGAATTTGAGGCACTGATGGACAGTGGATGGCACGGCGCTTAGAGTGTCGATCCATGGGTGACCCAAAATGGCCTTGAACATAGGGTCGATGTCTAGTACATAAAATTCCACGGGCATGGTGAGAGGCCCGAGCTCAGCTTGAATTGTCACAACCCCATGACACGCTCTCCTTGAGTTATCATATACTGCTATAGTGGTTGGGGTCGACCGTAAGAGTTCTTCTGACTGGTTGCAAGCCCTAAGAGTGCTGAGTGAGTAGACATTGATAGATGACCCTGTCTCAACTAGAGCCGCATCTATGCTTACTTTGTTTAAAATAATGGAAATACAAAGCAGCATCTACCGAGCTTCTGGAGGTGCTAGCTCGGTCTTGGAGAATGTAATTGCTGGCCCTTTTGAAAGAGCTGCCAAGGCCGTCAGTAGGCTATGTAGCAACCCTGATTTTTTGAAGATATAAAAATTTAAATTAAATAGTGACTTAATTCAAGTCGCCATTTTATTAATTAACGACTTTTTAAGAAGTCGTCACTTAAGTAAATAACGACCCTTTATAAGGCGTCAATTCATCTCGAAGGATGGTAAGAATCCTACCTGGAATAGAAAGGAAAATAATGCCCCTTCTTAAGGCGCCAATTATTAAAATGAAGACATTGTGCAAAGGCGCTAATTTAGAAACTGACGCCCCTTGACCTGTCGCCAATTAAACAGTGCCCCAAGCCAAGCGCCATTTCCTTAAGAATCGTAAAATGAAAACCAGTTGTCATGACGGGTTCAAACTGGGAACGGGGTTGAGATGAAATACGGAACTAAATTCTATATGGGTAAGAATTATATTGGGAAAGGATTTAGATGGGGAAATTAGTATTCTAGTTGAATCTTTTCCTTGAAAGCCCAACCCCAATTGAACTCTAATTGCCTATAGGTTCCTTTACCCTATAAATACCCCTGCCGCCACCCTTGAACCTCCTATTCATCAATCTCTGCCAAAGCTACCGTAAGGAAGTTTTGGTCTTCTTTACTGTTAATGTAATTTTCTTCTTCCTCTTTGTTCTTGTACTGGTGTTCCTACAAGAACGATAGTGGAAGAAAGAAGATAGACCTTTGCTACTGCTGCCTTCTCCTTCCTTTTTGCAAGCTGCCACGGCAAGAAGAGTTGTTGTTATTCCTCTTCTCTTGGCATGGCTGTCCTTCTTCCCTTGCTGAAAAGGGACTAGTGGTGTTGCTATTACTCTGTTTATAACAGAGTGTCGTTTCCTTCTTCCCCAGATCATCTAGTTCATCACCCGACATTACAAAAGGTAGGATCTACTTCTCAAGATCTGGATTAAACTATAACTAATAAGATCATGCATGCATATGAGTATAGTTACTATGATTCCATTGCATTTTATTGACTTCTGATTTACAGAGAAATAGTGACCTGACCTGAGGCGCTACTTCTTTTTGACGCGCCCTTCTCCAAGGCGTTAATTGATTAGCGACTTTCATGCAGTCGTTATTTATCAAATTAACAGAAAATTCATGCATGTTTAAAATTTAATAACTTTAACCCATGTAAATATAATTCTTGCATGAGCATAGTTAAACAAAAAAAAATAACAAACAAAAGAAACAAACAAACAACGAACCAGAACAAATGAATAGAACAAATGAAACGATGATAATAAAATATATGTAACTATCGACAGCTATCTAATTATCGGCCTTCATGCCGATAGTTATCTCAATATCGGCGTTTAGCCGACAGCTATCTAATTATCGGCCTTCATGCCGACAGCTATCTCAATATCGGCGTTTAGCTGACAGCTATCTAATTATCGGCTTCCCTATCGACAGCTATCTAAATATCGGTAGTTAGCTGACAGCTATCTTAATATCGACGTTTAGTCGATAGCTATCCCATTATCGGCTTCCATGCCGACAGTTATCTCAATATCAGTGTCTAGCCGACAGCACTCTCACCATCGGCATCCAAGTCGACAGCTTTCCGGCTTATCGGTGTCCGCGTCGACAGCTCCTTAATTATCGACTTTCAAGCCGACAGCTTTTAACTATGGGCGTCCAAGCCAACAGCTCTCCACTATCTGCATCCACGCCGACAGCTATCCAAAGTTGTTAAAAAAAAAGAAGGAAAAAAAAGAAGAGAAGAAGGAAAAAAAGAAGAAGAAAAAAGAAGAGAAGGAAAAGAGAAGAGAAAGAAAAAAAATACCATTGAAGCTTCCAAGGGATGTCGACCCGTCAATTCCCACCGGAGATCAAAATATCTTTAGTCTCACCGACGAATAAGCCGGTGGCCCAGACCTTCCGTCTGAAGCCATGAACAAAAAGACCCTCTCTTTGGCACTAATCTCGTGTCAATGAATAAACCACGTCAATCCACGTCACTTTGCCGACACTGACGAATAAACCCTTGACTCGAACTTCTCATTCAAACCAATGAACACATAAACTCCTCCCGTTCCACCGGGCTCCTTATAAAGCCTTCGGCTCGGACCTCCCGTCCGAGTCGATGAATGAACAGTCTCCCTTAGACCAGCACGAGCCACCAATCCCTCTCGGGATCGGCCTCACCTAGTCGGTTTGGACCTCCTGTCTTGGTCGACGCATGAAACCCTACCTCTTTGCTTCGGCATCGACTCCATGCCCATGACTAAACCCCCCCCACTCGGGCCTAGACATCTCGGTCCACGTGCCAATGCGGTGAAGAGATCCCCTCGTCCCTTCGCTGAAGGAGTGAGCACTTTCCCACAAATTTACACCAGACCAATGATCCATCGGCTCGGAGAATAAAGAAATATGCCGAAGAACTCTACACCCGCAGACCCCGCGCACTCGTCCCTCGCTTGCGCCGCCCGCGGCTGGGGGGCATTTGTGGGAAAAAAAAAACATATATGAAGAAGAAAGGAGCAGCCCATTTGCCAGATGGGCCAAGTATGTGGGAGGCCCAAATATGAGAAGAAACCCAAATAAGATAAGAGAAGAATCGGAAGAGGGCGCAGACACAAAACCAAGAAAAGGAGGGGCCCAACATGAAAAGAGGAGGGGCTTTTCAAATAAAAAGAGGAAAAGGAAAAAAAAGAAGAAAGGAAAATATAATGAAGAAATGGAGAAACCCCACGTAGGTGGACCCTCCCTTCTTTTCTCTTCCCCAATCTTTTCTCCCTCACGGAAGTAAGCTTCGTGTGACCTCCTCCCTGCGCCTCGTTGTCCAGTGGAGAATGGCGGAGGCTCGCGCCCTTGACTGTCAAGTTAGGGCTGGGACCAGTGAAAAATCACGGCGCCCGATAGACCCTCACGCCGATCGAACAGCTGCTCTCCCTCGCTCGTCCGCTCGTAGGCCTCTGCCTGAGGTAGCAACGGCACGCAGCACCATTCCGGCAAAGGCCCGATCCCTCAACAATGAAGGCGACAGACGCACCCCCTCCAGAAATGGAAAACCCTCCTCCATCGTGCCTTGCGAAGCCAACTGTAGCAGCAACCGACCAATAGCACCCAAGGGTGGCCGTGGCTGGAGCAGCAAGCAAAGAGAGTGACAAGAGGAAGCTTCGAATGGATCCTCCGCCCCTATAAGAAGGGAGCTTTGCACAGCTAGAGAAGATGTTAGGAAGATAGATAAGGTGAAGAAGAACAAGCTTCTATATGAACCCGGAGAGGAGAAGGTCGCCTGTGAGTTTTCCCCTCCCTGGAGACTGCTTCTTCTTCTTCTTTTCTTCCCGTCTCCTTCCACTGCTTAACCCCTCTGAGCCTCTGTACCTAGAGTTTAGAGAGAAGCAAAAAAAAAGAGTTCGAGAGAGATTATAAGAGGGTGGGTAGCTTCCCCCATTCTGCTATTATCTTTTTGCTCATCTCCCGGATGTAACCCCTTCTGAAGAAATGAAATCTAGAATTTTGGTCCTCAATGTATTTGTATAAATGTGATATCCGACTGCTCTTCCATATACATATGAATGTTACATGAGTATATATGTGCTGATGTTTTTTTTATTATTTATTTTATCTCCTGTCCCACAGTAGGTAGGATAAATGATGTGACACCACTATGGGGGGTGGTAGCCACAAGACCGATGAACCTTGGACTTAGATTTGCAAGCACAACCACAAGGCCAAGAGGCCTACGCAAGCGGATACTCTTCGGCACGCACACACAACCCAGTGGTGACTCGGGGATGCTGAGTTAGGGATGTGGGGCGGGTCCCTTGCTGGTAGAGGGCCAGCAGTGCTTTGGTAAGTCTCCCCTCGGATACGGTTGCCACCCTCAATAGGCCGATAGGTGCCAAGGGCACGGATCCACTCACTCACACCCACGGCGGTCGCTCGGAGGCGGTGAATAATCATGAGATGATTATTTATCATAAGATGATTAATTAATTATTTAAGTTATGAGATGATTAAATAATTAATTTTATATTAATTAATAATGTGAAAAAGCTAAGAAGGAGTTCTTAAGCTTATTGGGCCTAAAACTAGACTGACATTGGGCCTAGGGGGTCACACACATTAGGGTTATGGACGGTGGAAGTATATTCACAATATTAAACTTATTAGGGTTTTTGTGAAAGACCGAGAAGTCTATAAATAATTATGTTGGGAAAAACCCTGGGCCAAGCATCCAGGGTTTCCCAAGCCGTCTCCTCTCTCTCTCCTCCTAGGGAGGGCCCCCCCCCTCTCACTCCTCTCTGTTCTTCCTCTCATCTCTAGTGTAGAGATCATGGAGATGCCACAGAGAAGATCATTCGTGGGGCGTTGCGAGAGGAGATTCCACTGTTCGTGCCCGTGTGGATACCGCTAGAGGCCATTCACTTGCGCGGCTAATTACCGCCATGAGAGATCATTTCCACTTCGCTGCGATCTGAGCATCGTAGAGGTAAAATCAAATCCCGTAGTTTTTGTTTATCCTTGGGAATCTCACTGGAGTGATCAACTCGACTGGGTTAAATTTTTATTTCTAGTTTCCGCTGCGTTCTTCTTGATCCTGGCCATGATCCTTACACAATCTTGCCGATGTTGCACTTTACTTCAGGGGACCCAGTGCATACCCCGTGATCAAAAGTAAAAACAATGGTTGGCTCTCAAAGGAGGAGGAGGATGATCGCTTCTCCGTTGACAAAGAAAAGGCCAAGCTTCATCGGCTGCGTCTCAGTTCCAAGTCAACTCCAAATCGCCCCAAGAGGCGTAAGATCGACTTTGAGGCTAATCCTATTAGTCAAGCCATCGACAAGAGGATATACTTGCCTCCAGACTACATCCAGCTCTCATGTGCATTAGAAGAGCACAAGGTTGAGCGGCTCACGATGTTCGTTGTCACCTACAAGCGACGGCTCAGGGGCAAGAAGAAGGCTAATAGGGATAAGCCCATTATCTTCTACAAGGAAGAAGTGGCCCTTCAGGCCCCACCAGAAGACGACTTCGGCTGGTCCAAGCAAGTCGACAATACCCTGAAGTAGTCCAAGTGATGGATGACTTGCCGCCACATATCCAGGAGATGTGCCTAAAGTAGCATATTCCCCAATGGCAAGATTCTGTACAGTGTGAATACTTTCACCAGTTGTGGACCCCCTCTCAGGTCTAGGGGCAACCCCTGTTCTCCTACAAAGACACCAGGGGACGCAGCTATGACCAAGACCCAAATTTTCATGTCTGCTACATGGTCAATGTCATAGGCCAGACCTAGCCAGTTGGCGACCAAGCTAATGTCGACACAAAATTTGATAGCTCTAGGGACGAGGAAGAGGAGATCCTAATCTCGCTCCCTGCCAGGGCCAGTACCCCACCTCAAGCAATCAATGAGTCTTCACTGCTCATCTGTGAAGACATTAGGGCTGAAGAAGCTCCTAGTGTTTCCCAACCGATCGAAGAATCCAGCTCGACAAACTCTCCCGATGGGGAAGGGTCCCAGAACAATGGCCATGAAGTGCTGTCTGCTTTAGCGAGCAACCCTGAGGAAGCTTTAATGGCACCAGTCAGCGACTACCAGCCAGGCCCTAGCGGCTTGGAACATCCCTTCCCAGAGTTCAGCAACACTGATTCCCCAGCTCCATTAGCATTAACTAGTGGCTTCAAAGACCAAGAAGTACACGAAGCTGACACTGACAATGAAGGTTTCATCGATCTCCAACCCGCTCCTCCCGAGCTAGAGGACGATGGCCAAGCAACAGTTGACGAACTTGTTAAAATCAACCTGGGCGGGGATGGAGCCCACTAGCTGACGTTTGTCAGTGCTCTCCTCACCAAAGCAGAAAGGCAGGATTACAAGTAACTCTTGCTCAAATACAAGGGCTGCTTCGCCTGGACGTACAAGGAGATGCCAGGGCTAGACACCTCTGCAGCGGAGCACGAGCTAGCCATTTCCCCCTCAGCAACCCCAGTCAAATAGCCACAGCAGTGCATGCGCCATATGCTAGAGCTCCAGGTCTCAGCCGAAGTCAACAAAATGGCAAAGGTCGACTTCATCGAGCCGTGTATCTATCCAATCTGGCTCTCCAACATTGTTCTAGTAAAGAAGAAAAATGGTCAAGTCTGCATTTGTGTCAACTTTCGGGACCTCAACTAGTGAGGACACCCGGGCTAGAGATCGGCACGATGCGACAGAGGGATACTATAGGATGTGCAGCGTTACTCGGGACATGTAGACTTCACTCTATCTGGGAGATGGCATGGAGACTTAGTCAGGAGCTTGGACTTTTGCCTTTCTTTCATTCTGGATTTTGTAGGCCGATCTGAGGCCAATTGGACCCCATTAGAGTCACATGTGTGCTTTGTAGGCTGGATTGAGGAAAGTGGGTCATAGTTGCTCTAGGCCCACGGAGAGCTGGGCTGGTCGCCCAGGGTTGGGCCTAACATTGGGCTACGTGCCCTCTCCCTCTTCCAGTCCCATTTGGGCTGGAAAGGAGGGCGCCCCCCTTTCCCACCTTCCCTTGGACTTGGGCTGGCCACTTTCCTAATCCATATCCTAGTTGGATTCCCTTACCCATCTTTCCTATTTGGGATAGGTTGCCAACTTAATTAGGATTTTCTTTGGTAGGAAATTAGGGTTTTCCCTCCCTCATATTTAATCTCTTGTAATCTTTGTTTAACAGTGATAGAAAATAGATTAAAGCAGCTGACGACCTGAAAAGGGGCAGATTGGGAGGCGGGCATGGACTGCTACTTCGAGTGGTACGAGATGACGGATCACCGGAGAGTCTGATTTGCTAAGATGAAGTTGCTAGGATAGGCACAAACTTATTGGAGGAATGTGGAGAGCCTGTTGATACAGTGACATCAACCCTAAGTTGAGACATGGGATGACATGAAGGTAAAGCTTAGGCAAAAGTACCTTCCTGCCACATACCGTTAGAGACTCATTGATAGGTGGCAGGGTCTCAGCCAAGGGGATTGGACTGTGATGGAGTACATCGCCGATTTTGATGAGTACTTCTTGCGATATGGGTTCACAGAGGAGAGCGCCATGATCATCTCTCGCTTTTGTCGGGGTCTGCGGTTGCATTATCAGTATGAGTTATTTCACCACCATGTGATGACACTGGAGGAGGCTTATCAGGTCGCTCTCGAGTTGGAGCAGTTTGAGTCTGAGTTCGCTTCGGTCCAGCGACCAACACCCACATATCATCATGGACTGGATCCTCGTGCTGTGCCTGGACCATATCCTAGGGGACCGGTGGCTCATCTACAGGAACCCATCTGCCAAGACCCCATTACTCCTCGGCCCTGTCCTCCCCCTCTGAGGGACTTCCCCCCTCAACCCTAGGCAGTTTCCCCTCGACCCCAGGCAGTTGCCCCTGCCCCGCGGCCCAGCAGCCCCTCCTTCCCTGACGTCAGCTTCCACCACCCCCGGCCCGTCGTGATGACAAGGGAAAGGGGCCGATGACTAGTGCAGCACCTCAGGGCACTGGGTGCCATCATGAGTGTTATAGGTGTGGTGCGGTTGGTCATTATGCTGCTAGTTGTCCCAACCAATCTTCTTTGGTCATAGGAGATGTTTCAGCCAGTGAACCTTCACCTGGGATCGTGCTAGTCAGTTACGAGGCTGACCAGGAGCTTGCGGAGGAGTTCTTTGATGAGCTGATGGATGGTGAGTAGGTGGATGTCCAGGGTACGCAGTACTAGGACGATGTGCAGCTGGGCGTTGTCAGGTATATCTTGACCTAGCCTCAAGTGAGTGATGACTGGCGTCACACCACCATCTTTCATACCTTCTGTAGGTTGGGCGGGAAAGCCTGTAAGGTGATCATCGATAGCGGGAGTTGCATCAACGCTATCTCCACGGGTGCTGTGACACGCCTAGGGTTGACCCCGTGGACCATCCCTCCCCTTATCGTGTATCTTGGGTGGACTCCACTGCCATCCCGATCAGGCTGCGATGTTTGGTGCCATTGTAGTTTCCTGCCTACCAGGATGAGATCTGGTGTGATGTATTGCCTATGGAGGTAGGTAGTGTTATCCTTAGGAGGTCTTGGTTATTCGATCGGGATGCCACCCTTCATGGCTGGTCAAACACTTGCACATTCGACCATAACGGCCATCGGATTATCCTTCACCTGTCCCAGCCGAGGAGTCCATCCATCCGGGGTCCCACTGGGCCTAGTACCCCGAGTCCTTCAGTTCCCGAGCCCAGTACCCCATCACCGGCTCGGACTACGACCGTATCTTCTGATGTCCCCACTCCGGATGATCCTCTGCCTAGGAGGCAGATGCTAGTCAGCTCCTAGGAGTTAGAGCGTGACCTTCTTAGAGGGGATCCCATTGTTGCCATCGTAGTCCGAGAGGTGGAGAGAGAGAAGGAGAGTGATCTTTCCCCAGATGTTGCTGATGTCCTTTGAGAGTTTGCCGATGTGTTCCCTAATGAGTTACCCAAGGGTCTTCCACCCATGCGGGACATTCAGCATGCTATCGATCTAATTCCAGGGTCTTCATTGCCCAACTTGCCACATTATAGGATGAGCGCCGCTGATCACGCTGAGCTTCAGCGTCAGGTCGACGAGTTGATGAAGAGGGGATCTCTTCGTGAGAGCATGAGCCCTTGTGCCGTCCATGCCTTGCTTGCCCCTAAGAAGGATGGCACATGGAGGATGTGTGTTGACAGTCGTGCAATCAATAAGATCACGGTGAAGTATAGATTTCCCATTCTCCGCTTAGATGGCATGCTTGATATGATGGGGAACACCGATGCTAGACATACTTTCTCCATTGGGGAATAGCGGTGCTCGGGGTCCACCAGCTTTCTACTGAGGTAGTATAATGGTTGCTCTTTACCTTCTTCATTTATTTGTGCGAGCAACGCCCCCAAGGAAGCCTCCATGTCAGCAATATAAAGAATCAGGGGTTTTCCCTTTACAGGTGCTCCGAATACTGGAGAAGTAAGGAGGTATTCTTTGATCTGCTCAAATGCTTCTGACATTCTTGGTCCCATATAAATGGGGCGCCCTTTTTCATCAGTTTCCCAAATGGTGCACATCTTCCAGAGAGGTTAGATATGAAACGCCTGATATAGGCTAGCCTCCCCTGCAGAGACCACAGTTCTATTATATTCTTGGGCGGCGACAATTCCCGAATTGCTTTGATTTTGTCGGGATCGATTTCTATCCCCCGATACTTAACAATGAAGCCGAGGAACTAGCCACTTGAGACGCCAAAATAATACTTCATAGGATTCATCTTGAGCTTGTATTGGCGGAGTCTGTCAAAAACCCGATGCAAGCCATCTAAGTGGCCTTCACGCTTGCGAGTTTTCACGATGAGGTCGTCAACATAACACTCGACCAAGCCGTGAAGCATTTCATTGAAAATCTTAGTCATAGCCCTTTGATAGGCTAAAGGAGGTGACAACTTTATCATTTATTTTCTTTCTTTATCCCATGCATGTTAGCTCTCTCTCTTTTTTTATGCATTGTTATGGCTTAATTAGTTTTGAATCGAGCTCCAAACCACCATTAGCATTGTTTGATTATGTTATTAATCGTTTATTGTGTATGTGCACTTGCTTGTGTTTTTTTGTGTTATTATCATTTCTTTTCTTTCTTCTATTCCTTTTTAATGCATAAAGGGACCTGGGGTCAATGCGTCGACGCATGAAGGGAACTGTGATGACGCATAGGCCTCAACAAGGCTCAACGCCCCTTCCATGTGGAAAGCTGCGTCGACACAAGACTGGATTGCGTCAACACAACCCACGCCAGCGAGCAGAGCAATAGCTTCCTCTTCACTCATTTGTTCATGCATTGGATTAATCTTGGAGCCCTTTTTTTTAATCAAGGGTGATTGCTAGCCTTGGCGGAATAGGGAAGTAATTCGGGCTTTCAGACATCAAATTGTCCTTGTATTTGCTTGATAATCAGCATTGAATCGTCGAATACTTGCAGCATCTAGATCTCCATATGAACAGCAATTTGAAGACCAATGATCAAGGTTTCATATTATGCCTCGTTATTTGTGCAAGACTCGTTAATTACGCATGATGTGTGTAGCACTTCTCCCTCTGGGGAGATGAGGACGACGCCTGCTCCGACTTTGATCCTTATCTGCCTTGTCTGGGATGCTTCTGTTCTAGATGCCCCATCAAAGTAGAGTTGCCATATAGCCTGACGGACTTGATCCACCTCGAGTGTTTCATCATCTGGGAGCTCCGTGATTAATAGGGAATCTTCGGGCACTGGATGTGCTGCCAGGAAATTAGCTATGGCTTGGCCTTTGATGACTTTTTGCGGCACATAGGTGATATCAAATTCCATCAAAATGACGGCCCATTTGTCCAATCACCCTTTCAAAGTCAGTTGGGACAGTATGTATTTGATTGGATCAGCCCTTGATATCAACTGCACTTCGTGGGATAGCATGTAGTGCCTTATCTTCTTGACAGTGAAGATCAACGCGAGGCAAATCTTCTCAATCGGGGTATATTTCGCTTCTGCCCCCACCATTCTTCGACTAAGGTAACAGAGAGCTTGCTCTTTTCCTTCGTCGTTGTTCTAGGCCAGCATTGCCCCCAGTGAGCACTCAGTAGCGGCTATGTACAAAATCAACGGTCGCCCTTTGACAGGTGCCCCCAGCACTGGTGGGGTGTTCAAATATTCTTTTAGCTGATCGAAGGCCTTTTGGCAATCTTGGCTCCAGGAGAATGGCACATCCTTCGTCATTTGCTTGTGAAATGGTTGGCATCGTCCGAAAAGAATAAAGCTAAATCTGCGGATGTAAGCTAATCGACCTTGCAGAGATTGCAATTCTGTCAATTTCTTTGGAGGAGGCAGCTCTTGGAAAGCTTTAATCTTGGAGGGGTCTATTTCAATTTCCTGATATCGGACACCAAAGCCCAAGAATTTCCAACTCAAGATGTCAAAGGTGTTGGACAAGGTGCTCTAATACTAATTGCTAGGCGAAGCATGGATCCAGAGGGAGGGGTGAATGGATACACGTTAAAACTTCTGCTTAGACAAAACTTCACCCTCTGAAAAACTTACTGAGCTTAAAATAGATGAAAAGTGGAATGCTTGGAAGCCTAATGCAGAGAATGTAGAAATACCTTAGTGGTTAAATCACTCAATCACGGAATTCAATTATGCTATGATAGAAGGCATAGCACTACTGGAGAAACAATGCATAGATCGCACTTAGCATTTTGACCCTTCTGAGTGCAGCAATACAATACATAAGAGATCACCCATGATCTGAATAGATTTCATAGAGAGAAGCCAAGACATTAAAACGCAAACACAATATGAGATTCTCCTGAGCACAAGGACAAGCACGTTGCAGCTATGAAGATTATAGACGGGTAGCACACTTAGGATCATCAACCAGGCACACACAATAAACCCGCGAAATAGGGAAGAGGACAAGGAGCAAATGCACAAGGCAAACCACAGTGCACCAGAATTTTTCAGGTGGTTCGGCCAGACACCAGTCTCCCTAATCCACCCCCCACTCAAGCCTGAGTGAGGATTCCCTTGCCAAAGCAAGATGCAGACTTAGTCTGTAAACAACGACTACTTAATAGCTTGCCCTGAGGGAGAAAAATCCCTCAACACCGATCTTGCAACCCACAGGATCTGAAACCTGACCTTGCCACCCACAAGATTAGAACCAGAGTACCAATCCTCCCGTCCTCCAAATCGGAGGGGAACCCACGAGTAGCACACCACCACTCGTGATCGGAGACACAATCTCCCTTCCTATGACACCCAGAGGGAAACCGGATATAAATCTCCCTTCTCCTGCTATCGCAGAAGGAAACCATGAGCAACACCCCGTTCCTCACAAACCAGAGGACACATCCTCTCTTCCTCTGAGTACACAGAGGCAAAATCGGAGATACACTCTCCCTTCTCCTGAGTCCACAGGAGGAACTCGACCTCAAACCAGAGAATCAGAAGAACAAATTAGAAATGGAAAAGAAAAGAAAATTACAGATGAAGAAATAAAGATGTAGCTCTCAATAGAGCGGAGCAGTTCAGGATTTGATGCTGCAACTGATGATCACAGATCTTCAATTGGCTCCTTCTCCTTTCAGATTCTTCTCTCATTCTCTCTCTTCTCTTCTATTTTACTCACTCACTGATAAGACATAGCTCAAGACCTGATTGACAGGGATGAGCTCAGAATGGGAGACTACGTAGTGGCCCCGCCATGTCCCCATGTGACAGGTAGCCCCGGAGGAGGAGTCTACACAATATCCATTCAGCACCAAGCTCCCGAAGACGCAGCAACCTCGGCCCCAGTTGAAGCCATTTATGATGATTACTTAGAAGACTCCGGAGCAGCCTTGTGCCCATCTGCGCCAGGGAACCCCACAGGCCCGTCGACTGCAGCCCAGGAGGGATGCGAGTTGAATGCCACTTTAGCACCGGGCCAGGAGGAATGAGAAGAGACCTACGGCATCCTCGAGGTCGAGGAGGGCGAAGATCAAGACTTTGTCGATTTGCTATCGGCCCCACCAGAAATTGAAGATGGCAGTCAGGCCACCGTCGATGAGCTGATCGAAATTAACCTTGGCATGAAGAGCGACCCCAAGTCGACCTTTCTAAGTGCCCTCATACCTCCTCAGGAGAGATAGGAGTATGCGAAGTTCCTGTAGGAGTTCCGCAATTATTTCACTTGGAACTACAAAGAGATGCCCGGTCTCAGCCCCGAAGTGACCGAGCACATGTTGGCAATTGACCCCAAGATAGAGCCGGTAAAGTAGCCCCCCTGACACATGTGGCCAAAATTGATAAAATAGGTCTGCAAAGAAGTCGACAAGCTCATAGACGTCGTCTTTGTAGCAGAGAATCAATACATCACTTGGCTGGCCAACATCGTGTTGGTAAATAAGAAGAATGGACAAATCAAGATCTGCGTGGATTTCTACGACCTGAATAAGGCCTGTCCGAAAGATGACTTTTCGCTGCCAATCACCGAAGTGATGATAGATGTAACTACCGGTCATGAGGCCCTTTCTTTCATGGATGGTTCATCCAGCTATAACCAGATCTGGATAGCCGAGCATGACCGAATTCACACAGTCTTCAGGTCGCCCAAGGGGATCTTCCATTACAAAAGGATGCCCTTCGGCCTCAAGAATGTCAGCGCTACGTACCAACACACGATGACCAAGATATTCGACGAGCTGCCCTACAACAAGGTCGAATGTTACATTGATGACTTAGTCGTGAAGACGAAGAGGAGAGACGACCATCTGAGTGACCTCAGGGTTATTTTCCAGAGGCTCTGATAGTATGAGCTGAAGATGAACCCGATGAAGTGTGCATTTGGTGTCTCCAGCGAAAAATTCCTGGGCTTCATTGTCCGATATAGAGGGATCGAGATCGACCCCCTCAAAATAAGAGCCATTCAGGAGCTGCCACCTCCAAAGAATCTAGGAGAGCTTAGGTCTCTGCAAGGTCAGCTAGCCTACATCCGCAGGTTCATCTCCAATCTATTAGGGTGCTGCCAACCCTTCCACAAACTGATGATGAAGAATGTGCCCTTCAACTGGGGTGATGATTGCCAGCATGCCTTCGATCAACTGAAAGATTATTTGAAGACCCTGTCCGTGCTGGGGGCACCTATCAATGGCAAGCCACTCATCCTCTACATAGCGACTACTGAATATTCACTGGGGGCAATGCCCGCCCAGAATAATGATGAGGGAAAGGAGCAGGCTCTCTACTACCTCAACCGAAGACTGGTGGGGGTGAAAGCCAAGTATACTACTATCGAAAGGGTCTGCCTCGCCTTGGTCTTCACAGTCAAGAAACTGAGGCACTATATGCTGTCCCAAGAAGTGAGCCTGATCTCCAGGGCTGACCCTGTCAAACATATTCTCTCCCTGCCAATCCTGAAGGGGCCCTCGGCAAGTGGGCCGTACTGTTGATGGAGTTTGACATCACTTATGTGCCATAGAAGGCCATCAAAGGGCAAGCCATCGTGGACTTCTTCGCGGCACAACCCATGCCCGAAGACTCCCCGCTAGCTACGGAACTACCCGAAGATGAAATACTGGAGGCAAACCAAGTCCAACAGGCCGTCTGGCAGCTGTATTTTTATGAGGCTTCCAGAATAGAAATAGCATCCTCTGGGCGTACCAAGATACAGGCCGAAATTGGCATTGTCCTTAAATCTCTAGATGGAGAAGTGGTGCACACTTCTTACTGCATCAACAAGCCCTGTACAAATAATGAAGCAGAGTATGAAGCTCTGATTATCGGCCTCCATATTGCTCTGCAAATGGGGATTAAAATGCTACAAGTATTTGGCGATTCGTTGCTGGTCATCAAGCAACTCCAGGGACAGTTCGATGTCCGGAAGCCGGAGCTACTCCCTTACCACACTAAGGCAAAGGGGCTCATGGAGCTGTTCTACCTCCTTGAGATAGACCACGTCGCCAAAGGAGAGAATGCTCAAGTCGATGCCCTGGCAAAGTTGGCAAGCTCGATAGTAGTCCCGCCTAATGGGTCACTCGACATTCGAGTGATCAACCAGTGATAGGTGCCTAGCATGATAGAAGAAGGATGGGAGGTGGCCACAGTAGAAGCTGTCAGTCTGCCCGACTGGAGAGACCCTCTTATGCAGTGGTTCAAATACCAACAACTACCCAAGCAGAGGGAAGAAAAGATTAGACTGATCAGAATAAAGGACTCCTACGAGCTTCGAAATGGGATACTATTTCGAAATGTGGTCGATGCCAAGCAAAAGCTACTCCTCCGATGCCTATCCATTGAAGAGGCTTGGAGAGTTATGAATGAGGTTCACGCCAGAGCAACCGGTGCACATCAGGCGGGGTCGAAAATAAAAATTGAAATAAAAAAGCTTGGCTATTATTGGATAAGCAGCACAGTCAACAGAAAAGGAAAGACGTACTCTGAGCTCGGGGGAAGCCCGATGCAGGTACCGCTGGCAGCTACGGACACGCCACACTAGGAACTGCAAAAGCAGACCGACGCCACCCACTTGAAAAGCATGGGTGAGTCTCGTGTCACTGGCTCAGTAGGGGTCACGTGGATCCCCATCGAAAAATAACACAGTAACACGGAACAACAGCTAAAATAATAAGAGTGGTAAAGCAGGAAAAGCTAAACTACAAAGCTGTAATAGAAAACCGGAAACAGAAGGAGTAGAGGAGCTAAAAGAAAAGGGAAAAGAAGTCGTACAGAGCGAAGCATGACTACCGAACTAACCTCGGCTCCCTAGGTTACTCCAGGCAACAATGGGAGGGCAAACTCTGGACTGACGAAGTCAGGAGTCACTGATCCGTCGACGAGACGGCAAGCAGGCAAGGACCTACAAGAAAAAGGGTAAAAAGCCCTAGATCGACAAGATAGATCCTAAAGCATACACGAGTCGATTGTCGTGCATGCCCTTCTAGACATGACCACACACACATGACTAGGACGTCATGCACATGACACAACACTGACCTCAGACAAGACCACGAGAGGGCTAACGCAGGAAGGTCACGATGTGCGAGGAACACGAGAGTCACGTGTCATGTGATGAAAGTATGCCCTCACTAGAAGAACGGCCAGCTACGTCCACTGACGTCTTATGCTACACAACAAGTACCTCTCTACGGGCACCTGGGATGGCGGAGACCAAGGTACATGCTGAACCAGAACAGGGACTATAGTCGCGAGTGACTAGACAGGGTAACGTCCATCGACGTCAGTCCAAGCCCCTGACCACGTGTGCACACACTGGCTCACTGCCTAACCCAGGCCTCTAGCTAGTTTTCCCCCTTCGGAGGACGTTACAGTTGGACCAGGGGCCCATGGAACTAGCTTAAAAATCGTATATCGGAAACTGCTACGCCACCACTCCCGGATGGGTCGACACGTCGTAACGTGTCGTAAAGCTACGACTAGTGGAGGCTCACTAGACACAGAGACTTAAAATACGAGTGTTGAAGTACAGACAGGCAAGGAAGCGCTGTCACACGTACTACGAAGCACCAATGGTAGCACAGGAAACTACTGACAGACTCAGCACAAGGCAACTAGACCTGAAGCTACAACGATCCTTGAGTCTCACGACTCGGAGTCAAGATCATCGTACAAAGCAGAACAAGCCGCCAATTGGTCTAATCCTAAGCCAGAGAAACTGACTCACCGCAGGAAACGACTCACGAAGACCTGAGGGAACATTGAGGACCCTCAGCACATCTGGATACGTAGATCAAGGTAAAGCAACACCTTGAGGCATCCAGAACCATTGTCTCGGACTGAACAGAACTGCCGAGACACACAAGGTCGCCTATCAACCACTAGGTCATGCCGGGTTGACCGGAATCAGACAATGATAACTCTATAGTAGGAAAGAGGATCCCACTTCAAGCAAGAAAACTCCTGGCTACCTCATAACATGGTCTTAGCCCTCATAGGACGTCAAGAGACATCCACGGGGATGGCAAACCACAAGGTCAAGCCAAGACATTGGAAAACTAGAACGACGGGAAATGACACTCTAGGCATAAGCGATCAATCACTCGGCCGCTTAACGACATAAGCAGTCAAGGAAGAAGCCACTACGCGCACAGAGATAAGGACAATGGCGGTCGCAGACGAAGTCGTTAGGGAACTGTGGTAGTCGGGGAGTAGACCGCACTCAGTCGACCCTGAACAGACCCATCTAGAGAACCACCCGATGGACGTATAGACACAGCCCTGGGACACGGACCTAAGACGGACAGACACGAGATGAGTGATCATGGCTAACAAACACAACGATGGACAAGACTCACTGGGCGGTCACAAAGGGGCCGCTCAAAGGAATGAACGGTCCGGACAGGGCCACTCAAAGGGACAGAACGGTCGGGGACAGGCCGTTCACAGACAATGGGGAACAAGCTGGACGGTTAAGGCTGGACTGCCCTAAGGCATAGAGCGGTTAAGGGCTAGCCACTCAAGCCAACCGACCTACTATAGTACCAGTCAGAATGATTTTGACCAAACCGCCTATCAGAACCGACATGAAATTGTTGACCAATGGTCAACCAGGATGAACGGTCAAGACCTGGCTACTCAACCCAACGAAAAAGTAGAACGGCTGGGAACCAACCTCCCAAGGAAAATAGAGCAGCTCCAACTAGGCCGCTCAAGCCCTAGCGTAGTCTATCGAGGGACCGCTCAAACCCAAATCGACACGTATTGAATGGTTAAAACCCAGCCACCCTATACGCTAAGCGGTCACTGTTAAACCGCTTGAGCGTCACGGCGAGCAAATCGTGGGATTGGCTCGATCGTGGCCTTTCCACGCCCCGTTCATTCCGAAACGAAGGGGATACAACCATAACCACATAGAGAATCACATAAACTCAAATCGGAGCCAGATCGACTGAGAAACGGTGAGAAACGGGTGATTTCTTCAAATCGACCCAAATGGGGTTAACGAGGTTCCCGACCTCCTACCGGCCCCGAATGACCACCATTCGACGCAAGATCAGCGACTATGGAATGCTGACGTTCCAGGGAGTCCATTCACACTAACTGATCTAAAATTCGTCGCCATTTTTTTACGAACCCTACGAACTCCAAAAAATCACAATGAGCCCAAACTCGTTCGTTCTCACACTCTCAGTGGACCAAGTCCTCTAGGGCGCCCTTGAGTTGGACACAATCAGCCGTGTCATGGCTGTGGTCTCAATGGAAATGGCAATACCTCCTTCGGTTCATCGACTTTGGATCAGACTTCATCTTTGGGGGCCAGCAAAAGTAAGGCTCTGATGGATCTCCATGAGGATCTACTCGGGTGGGGCCAATAGTGGACTATAGTGCCTATAATGACCTCCCTCCTTCGACCCATGCTAGTCGTGGCACTCCCGATCTCAGCGATCGTGCTTGCTTCTTTCCCCTCGGGGGAATTGACCGATCGCTTACGATCGGGCTGACAGGCCCTGGCCGCTCAACCCAACGCATCATTGTTCCCCTCACAACTGGCATGTTTCTGAGCTAGGGCGAGGAGCTCCATAAGCGTCGTAGGGGACTCCACTCCGACCGTCCTCCAGAGGATGGCATCCCATGTATCTTGGGTCAGCACTGTCGTAGTGATGCTGACGTCCAGGCGAGGAATGTGGAGAGCCTCTTTACAGAAATGGGGAACGAAGTCCCACAAAGGTTCCTCGGGGCCCAGCTTTATGGCAAGGAGGCTTACAACAGATCTGGCATCCTTCTTCTAGCCAAGGAAGTTTTTCTTGAACATCTTCTTTAGCTACTAGAAGGAGGTTATAGTTCCCACATGTAGTGACTTGAACCATGTCCGCGTATTCTCCCGAAGGGTGGTGACAAATGCCAAGCACTTCACAGCATCCGAGACCTGGTGGAACACCAGGTTGGACTCAAAGTTGTGCATGTGACCAATGGGGTCAGTGGTGCCGTCATACAGGGTCAACATCGACAGTTGCAACTTCAGGAGAATCGGTGCCTCCATGATTTTTGGGGAGAAAGGTGCATGGAAGTCAGAGTCATCATTGATCAGCCCCTTGGTCCATGCCGCCTAGAGGATGTCATCCACGTAGCGGACCTTGCCTTCAAGCTCACGCTCGATCTCCTCGTAGCATCATAACCGCTGCACCATCTCTTGGTTGGAGTGCAGCGGGCTGACGGGATGTTGGGAAGGCTGACTGAGTGGGCGGCGGAGAGGAGTGAGGGTTCATACACTCGGTGTGACTCCTCCATTGTAGGTATGCCTCCTTTACGGGGGAGTACCATCGGAGCGAGATCCTGCTCCACCTGCGGATTGTGGAGGCCTTGATATGCCTCCATTAATGCTTGTATCTGACGGCGTATCTCTACCAAGTCGTTCGTGACGGGATCTTGTAGAGCAACGTTGTGAGATAGGTGGGAGGAGGAAGAGGCTCCCTGGGAAGCCTGTAGGGAGTTGGGGGGGGCTCTGACAGTTGCTAGCATTGCGATAGTTTTCACAGGGTGCCATGACTTTCTATTTTGTTCCCACAGACAGCGCCAAAAAGTGTAAAGGCGAAAAAATATCCCCTATGTCTTGTACTACACCTTTAAGATTTATTTGTTGGGGAAGAACAGCTGACCACCCCGAGGAAACTTACTACCACTAAACGAAATGTCAAAAGAAGCTCCGGGAGAGATCCTAGGGGACAACCCTCCGATGCTTAAGTTAGTAACGCGTGAATGAGCACGGAGGAAGCTTAGAGGGAGAAAGAGATGGGGGAGCCTATAGAATGGAGCCGAATCGTGGAGAATACTCGGAGAGGAGGAAAGTGCTCAGAGAGGAGGAGGACGCTCGGAGATAGAGATCGAGTTGAGAGAACTACGTGAAGGCCTCTCAATCTGCACTCTCTGCACTACTTGCCCCCTATGTCATGGAGTCCCCATCTAGGTTCGTCTCTCTAAGTCTATCTTCTGTCTGGGAATTTGTCTCGGTCTTCTCTGTAGGTCTGTCTGAGGACTTATTTAAACCAGTCGTATGCAAGGTTGTATCTTCCCTGGCTTAGCAATGGCTTAGTAAGTAGAGGGGTGTCCTGCTTGATCGTGGGGATCCTCTGTCACCCACTTGCCCACTCTTAGAGAAAAGACAACGCGGCAGGCACCTCAACATCGTGGGCGCAATCTGGAGCTCGTCGAGATAAGTCCCTTAATGGGACTTCAACATTCATTCGTTGGCAAGTCTTATGGCGCCTGGAAAGTACGGGCATAGAGATCTTGGTCGTGGGTTGATCAGGCCTCGATAGGCTTCCACTAGGCTATGCTTCTAGACCGTCGGTTGGTTGGAGAGAATAGCTACGAACCTGGCTATCTTAGACCGTAGTGGGCATGGCGTTATTGGGTCACATTGTGCTTGGCACATTTTTCCCTCCTTAGGACCTTTGGGTCCAGTCGAACGTTTTTAGGGGGAGAGGAAAGTCTCACCAAAAAACCCAGTCCACAAAAAGGGTCTCTATCAGGTTATGCCACATTCAATGGTATTGCCTATTGGCATACTGCCCTCAAATGAGGTCATTGACCTCCCTACAACATCGTTTGCACTCTGCGGTGCCTACTAGTATACTGCATTACGCAAGATGGCCGACTGTCTTATGCCTCTTGCCGCGCATGACGGCATGGTGATGGCAATGAAGAGCACCAATATTGCAAGTATTCAAAACTCTATGTATCCTTTTTAATTTTTATTCTCTTTCCTAATCTCATCAACCGCAGGCCAAGCCATACCGAGCTAGGGCTTTAAAGTGTAGTGAAATAGTCAAGCCTAACTTGGCCCAACAAACGATGACTTGGGACTAGGGTCGGATTTGGCTCATAAAGTAATGTTGTGGGCTTGGGTCAAGGTAAACGTAGCCTAGCAAGGGATGCCTGCCAATCCCGATTCCGCTCTCATCACAGAGCCACGAGACACAACCTTATCAATTCTCAGCATACATCTCTAAAATAGACAAGTGTCGCTTGCTACCACAACAACCTAGTCGACGACGCCACGACCAAAGCACACGGATCCACAAACAATACAGACCTTGCCGTGGTCGACCACTTGGCTAGCCGCACCAGTCGCTCACAGCTACCAACTGGGACCCATAATCTCTCACAGATAACTTCTCTAGGACCACTATCTCATCCGAGGACATAACTTCTGACACAGGTCAAGCACATGGCTTACCAACTCCGACCATTACGTCCTCGTCCTCTGTTAGGCGACTTCCTTAGCAACCCCAATTCGGGTCTAGCATCGATGCCTGACACAGCCTTGTGGACACGTAAAATTATTCATCCATACATCCTCTCTAGCCCCTCACCAACGTCGGAGCTGAAGAAAGAAAACCCAGAGAAACGCACTGCCCAAGACTCTGGGGAAATGCTACCGCCTGGCAGGTTCTCACCTTCGCACAAGCGCATTAAATGATAAGGAAAAGGCAGGATACCCTCCTGAATTTATGCACTGCCATGAGCCCACCTTCGGGTCCCCAGCAGTGAAGAATGTCCCAAGAGGCTCACAGTTCTTGGGCTCCTGAAGAAAGCTCAATGCCTCCAGCGGCACACTCCCTAGTGCCTCCAACGGTACACTCTCTGTGCCTCATCAGCGGTACAATCATTGTGCCCCACAGTGACACACTCTTAGGGCCCCAGCGACACGCTCTTAAAGCCCTCCAACGGCACACCCAGGGCAGCCTCCAACGGCATGCCCTTGGGCTCTCCAATGGCACGTCTTGAAGGCCCTGACCCGGCACGTCTTGAAGGCCCTGACCCAGCACGCCTTGAAAGCCCTGACCCGGCACGCCTTGAAGGCCCTGACCCGGCATGCCTTGAAAGCCCTGTCACGGCACACTTCTTAAAGCCCCTCCAGCGACACACCATTCAAGCCCTTCCGCCCGGTGCAGCTTACCCCGCTCGTCACCTGGCAGGGCCCGCAACCCTTTCAACCAGTACAGTCTACTCCCTTTTGCACCTGATGAGGCATTGCAATGCCTTGACCGGCACGGCCGGCCACAAACACAACAGTCATTACGTGCAACCCTCAACGCACAGCTTAATCACGTCTGGCCAGCTAAGCTGTCGACGCCCCGGCCAAGCGCATAGGCATCCTCCCGCTAGGCGACGAGACGGGAGTCAATTCTCGTTAACTGCTGCAGTCATCGAACGTCAGCGCCACCAGGGGTATAAAACCCCCTCGCTTCGACAAAGAAAAAGAGAACCAGACACACACACGTTGACATTTGGATAGAGACCCAGAGAAGAGAAGGAGAGACCTGCAACTGGTCTGACACCTGGGAAGCTCAAGGAGCTCGGTGGAGAAGAAGCCAGTGAAAAAGAGAGAGAGAGTAAGCAGTAGAGAGGGAGGGGGGAGAGAGAGATCCTAAGTGTAGAAGGAGGGGATGGGGGAGAGAGGGAGCCGTGGCCCCTCCTTGCCCCTGTCCCTCTCCCCAGACATTCCCTCATTGCTGTTCTTCTGTTCTCCCTTCCCTCCTATTTTGTTTAATTGTTGCATCACATTGTATTTGGCCTCTGGCCATGATCTTTTGTCATCTTGTTCTCCATGAATGAAATATCTGTCTTTCTACTTCTTGTTATCCCTGTCAAACTACATTCCCCGCAGTGCATTTCGTGGCCCATCTTACCTTTCCCTCGGGTTTCTGGCCCCTTGTGTTACCTGCTCTCCAAAACGCTGGTCTACCCAATATAATGGGTAGGGGCTTGGCGTGATGGCATTAGGTTGGGTTCCTTCAGCAATCTCATGGTTTAACAGGGGAGATTTCCCCTCTGGACATCGTACATCCATTTCCTTGATGCAGCTTGGGCCCGTTGCTTCTGCTCAACGCCCGGGATCTCTCTACTAGCCAAAGTGTCCCCCCCAGCCTGCCCCTTCGGAGCTAACGGGAGCACGCGTCTGCTCTTTGTCCGGTACACCCATGTCACCCTCAGCCGGCACGCCAAGATTGGCCCCTACCCGGCGCACATGATCCTCCTCTTCCCCGGCACACACTCAAACCATCCTAGCCCGGCACACCCTCAAACCCAACTTAGTCCGGCACACTCCAATATCCCAGCCTGGTGCACCCTCCAGTCCGTCTATCTGGCACATCGTTAATCTCCCCCGGGGTGGTACACTCCTAGCCTCTTCAGCCCAGTACGCCCTTCACATCTGCCCCCTATCCGGCCCACTCTCCCTGGCCTCTTGTCCGGCACACCCCAACTCGCTCTACCCAGCACGCCTTAGCCAGTCTCCATCCGGCGCGCATGCAACCTATTTTAGCTGAACGTTTCTCTACTTGCTGATCCGTGGGCCATCTGGGGTTTTCTCAAGGGGGTTGTTGCCTTGGCATGCACCTCGAATTGTTGGGTCACGTCACTCCTTATGGGCGTGCTCCCCTTACACCCCCTTAGCATCCGGGTCAAGGGGAGATGCTGTCGAATTTTCGCTAGGAATGACAACACAATAAAAGATAAAAAGAAGCAACAAACAAATGAAATAAATAACGATAAAAATACTTAGACTAAAATAGGGGAACTATGGAGGACTCGAAGGACTGAACAGGACATCGCAAATCACTCAATGAGGGGAAAGGGAATTGGTCAACTAAGAGGTTTTCCCGCCGCTTAACAAACAGACCTTTAAATAATCTTGGCAGATTAAATGACTGCACTTCTCATTGATCTTTATGTCCCAAAACATATGCCTTCAAATGTCGCATGCCAGAACTGGAAACGACGTAAAAGGATATCACAGTTCAATTCAGTGGGGGGGAATTTATGCCGTCCGGGTCTCAAGCGTAAGTTGCCAATCCAGCTTTGCTTGTAAGCTGTGACTTTGCGTGGACACCATGTTAGGAAGATTCCTGCTCTTACAATTTAGAGGAGATAGAGGGCCGCGCCCTTGGGATTGAGCAACAAATGAAATTTTCTCTTCATTAATTGTTAAGGAATTCACAAAATACATGGGTTATATAGAAATGAAAAAAAGACATAAACTACCCTCAGATCTAGGTTAAGGGAGGGGTAAACAAGGGATAACATTTTCTTTCCCCATGTGGTCAAAAGAAAGAAAAATAAAAAAAATACAAGAGAGGACAAAGGAGGGGGCGCCCCCTTGACTAAGGGGTAATCAACTTTGAATTTCCTTCCATCTTGTCCCCTTGGTCCAAGTCCACCTTGGACCATGGACCAACCCTCTAAGGGCCCTAGTGGCCACTTGGACCAATGGGAGAGAGGGTGGGGGACCCTGTAGGACCCACTGGCATTTTACATAGATACCCATTGACTCTTAAAGACTAACACTTTGGCTTATCATGACTTACAATTTGCAAACCCAATAACCCAAGGGTATAAATACAAACTAAGGATATAAATGTAAATAAAAAATGTTAGTGCTTCGATGTCCCATCACTCTTTCAGCCCTCTCTATGAACTATTCCAAGGACTCGTCATCACGTGGACGAGCGTTAGAAAGCCCCAATGCCTCCATGATAGACGCCTTGGCTATTGAGCTGTTCTTCCGATCATCTAGATCTAACCCTAAGTACTTCTGAGCGGCGTCTCTGTAGTCAGAGTAAGTGATACCGGTCACTGCCTCGCAATCCACTTTGAGGCCCGTGATTCGAACCACATCTTCTAGGCTGGGCAACATGTGCCCCCAAGGCATCAGGAAGGCCCAACTCACTGGGTCCCACCATTCTCGCCATGCTTAGATGAGGGTGAGGTCGAGCTTGATCGGCTCGATGTGGAGAAAGGTCCCGAACCCCATCACGTCTAGTCGGGCCTTCTGAAAGTCTGGAAGATCCCGATATGTGGCCACCACTAGCTCCCATGAGATATGTGATCTCATCACGCTCTACACATACACGAGAAGTAAGAAAGGAGGGCATTGTCAGAAAAGGGGAGGTGCGAGCAAAGAAATGAAGTGGGGACTACTCACAAGCTGTGACTGGGTCCTCTCACTCAATTGTCCTTCAAGGTCAGAGAGTCTCCTAGAGCCACTGCTAGACCTGCTTCACTTCGAAGTGTGGGAAGATTCGCCCTCCATTTCGAGACTCAAGAACTCTCCGCTCCTTCTTCTCTCGAGAAACTTACACTCTTCAAATTGGCTCCCGCTGCCCCTAGGGAGGATAAGGAGGGAGGTATTTATAGGAATGAAGGAGGTCTGAGCCAAAACCGTCACCACTACCACTAGCAAATAGCCCTCATGATAGGGTGCCTTCCTTGCGGCCTCATGTGCCACTTCGCCGCTTGCACAAGGGAATGTGACATGACGACTCACTCCCCGCGTAGTTTAGGGGTTGCCTGTCATATTGTAAATAATTTTGAATATTTAAAAGAGACAGAGAGAGAAAGAGTGAGAGAAAGATGGAAAACAACCCCCCGCCCCAAAAAAAAAGAACAAGAGAGAGAGAGAGAGAGACCAAAAAAGGGGGGGAGGTTGCATCTATAGGAAGTTTGAAACACTACACAGGAAAGAAAGCTAAAAGCCGGCATTGCTGACCTCTACGGTAGATTCCCGTTGAAAAGAATGGCCACCTTTGGGAGGGTAGCGCCTTGCCAAAATATGTCACATGGGAATAGCGTGGCCAGAAAGAAGCATAAGGGAGAAGAAACACACAAGAGAATAAACAAATAGCAGAGAATCAAATCACTCCATTCATAGGGCTATAGAAACAATCATAAACATCATAAAAGAGGGAGCGAGTGTACAAACTCTCTAACTCTCGCCATCACCTTTACGCTCGTCCCACTCCCCTCACCAGGGGCGAGGGTCCCTAGTGGGCCTCCTGGAGATCTACGAGGTAGTGCTCACTTCACTCCGCAATGCCCGCTCGGCCCCGACAGCTCATTGCTGCTCTCTTGGAATGGTAAAGAAGCTACCAATGGAGAGGTAGCCAGATTGATGAAGGCATGCTCCGAACTCTTGTGCCCTCTCGTAGCGCTCCTCCATGTCCTTCAGCCTCTGCTCAATAACTCGAAGGCCTCGCTGGAGCCCCATCACTTGGGCTTCAAGAGCCTTTCTCTCGTCCTGATTACGCTGTCGCTCTGTCCTCCTTTCCTCTCTCCCCTTATCCTTCTCCGCTCTCTCTCTCACTGCCTCTTTCCTCACCACCTGGAGGAAGATCCTCAGCTCCAGGATGTCTTGAGACAGTGCCTCCCCATCGGGACGCTGCAGCTCCATTACCGCAGCCGCCTAGGCATCACTCTCCTCCTCAGCCCGGACTGCGCGAGCCAGCGCTCCCTGGATCTCCAATGCCTACCAGAGCCAAAACATTTCACAAAGTCAGTGAAAGAGCGGCTAGTAGTTAACACCCAAGCAAGGCAAGTGCTCACCCGAGCGGCAAGCTCACACTCTACCTCACAGCCAACTTTGCTAGGGCGGCCGCCTGGGTGTTACCACTTCTGGGAACATGGTATATTCCGAAGAAATAGAACCTCTGGGTTAGCCGAGTGATGGCGGCATGGTATGGGATCAGCTCTGATTTTTGCACGTTGTAGATGCCAAGGACCTATCAGACTATCAGTTGAGAATCTCCATAGGCTTTGAGGCATTGGACGCCCATGTCGAGAGCCATCTGGAGTCTGATGATCAGGGCTTCATACTCAGTATCATTATTGATCAGGTCCTTCATGTGGGTGCAGGAGTTGTATAAAACTCCGCCCTGAGGAGTCAAGAAGATAATTCTGGCACCTGTCGTAATGCCTAAGCTGAGGTTGCTCTAGGTTGTACCTCAAGAAGCACCATCAAAGTACAACTCCCAGCAAGGTAGGCTGACTGTGAGCGCATCTTGTTGTCAGTAATGCAAGACATCACCGCTCTATCTAGCTAGTTGTTGTTGTTGAAGAGCAAGAGACTCTTCATCTGAAAGTTTCGCGTTGAAGGGAGAATCTTCTGGTACTAGATGGCCTGCCAAGAATTCAGCCATACCTTGCCCCTTATTTACTTTTCTAGGGACATAGGTGATGTCATACTCCATGAGTAGGAGAGCCCACTTTCCCAGTTGTCTTAAGAGAACGGGCTGTCTGAGAAGGAACTTCAGGGGGTCATGCTCAGATATGAGCTCAACCTGATAACACAGGAGGTAGTGCCGCAATTTCTTGACGACAAACACGAATGCTAAGCATACTTTCTCCTTGGGGGAGTAGCAATGCTCTACACCCATCAATTTTCGACTGCGGTAATAGAGTGGCTGCTCTTTACCTTCTTCATTGACTTGTAACAATAGAGCTCCCAGCGAGGCATCCATGGCGGCAATGTAGAGTACGACGGGTTTACCCTTGACATGCGCCCCTAGGACTGGAGGAGTGAGGAGGTACTCTTTGATCTACTCGAAAGCTGCCTGGCATTCTGAGTCCCATATGAAGGGGGCGTCTTTCTTCATAAGTTTGCTGAAAGACGGGCATCGACCGGAGAGGTTGGAGAGGAAGCTCCGAATGTAGGTCAGTCTACCCTGGAGCGACCTAAGTTCGGTGAGGTTGCTGGGTGGTGGTAGCTCCCGGATTGTTTTGATCTTGCTCGGATCCACCTCAATTTCTCGGTATTGAATGATAAAGCCAAGAACCTTGCCACTGGATATGCCGAAGGCACATTTCATGGGGTTCATTTTGAGCCCATATTGTTGGAGACGCTCAAAGACTTGGCGCAGATCGCGTAGGTGGTCTTCTCACCTTATGGTCTTGATGACGAGGTCGTCAACATATCATTCGATGATGTTGTGCAGCATCTTGTCGAAAATTTTGGTCATGGCCCTCTGGTAGGTAGCACCGGTGTTCTTCAAATCGAAGGGCATGCGCTTGTAGTTGAAGATCCCTTTGGGAGATCTGGAGGCAGTGTAGTTCTTATCTTTTAGGGACATCCGGATCTGATTGTAACTAGAGGATCCGTCCATGAAAGACAAAGCTTTGTGTCTAGTAGTCATGTCGACCATTGTTTCTGTGATCGGAACTAGGAAGTCATCCTTCGGACAAGCTTTATTAAGGTCTCAAAAGTTGACGTCAATGCAGATTTGACCATTTTTCTTTTTGAATGGGACAATATTGGTGAGCCAAACTGGGTAGATGCATGGCTCAATGAAGTCGACCTCCCCCATCTTATTGACCTTAGTCACAACTTGGAGTTCCAACTCATGGCGCATGCGCTGCTAGGGTTGTTTGACTAGCGTGGCTAAGGGAGATATAGCCAGGTCGTGCTCTGCTATGGAGGGACTTAACCCTGGCATCTCTTTGTATGTCCAGGTGAAGCAGTCTTTGTATTCGAGCAGGAGTTGCTTGTAGTCCTGTCTCTCTGCTTCGGTGAGGAGAGCAATGAGGAATGTCTGCTGAGGGGCTTCATCTTCACCCAGATTAATTTCGATAAGCTGGTCGATGGTTGCCTGGCCACCATCCTCCAACTCGGGAGGTGCTGGCTGGAAGTTGACGAAATCTTCATCCTCGGTGTCGGCTTTGTACACTTGTGGATCTTCGAAGCTGATAGTTGAAGCGAGTGGAACTGGAAGATTGTCGCTGCTAGACCCGGCGTGAGGTGCCCCCGACCGTCCATGTCAGGCTGACAGCCGTCGGTTGGCATCCCGGAGGCTTGGCTGGAGCTGTCTGCCAATGCCGGTGATGCTTCACAATCTTTATTCTGGGGACCTTCCTCATAGAGTAAGTGTAGGGAACTAGGTTCTTCAATTGGCTGGGAGGCCGCGGGGGTCTCGTCCATCTCAACATCCTCGTGAATGGACGAGGAAGCCTTGTCAGATGCTGAAACTGGGGTACTGGTTCTGGCAGGAAGTGGAATTAAAATCTCCTCTCCCTCATCTCCCGAACTGTCGAACTTGGTGTTGGCGACAACCGGGTCGATGGCTGGCTGCATCGACCCCACGACGTGGACTGCATGGTAGAGACGAAAGTCTGGGTCTTGGTCATAACCAAGACCTCTGGTGTCCTTTTGGGAGAACGGGGGTTGCCCCCGGACTTGTGGGGGTGTCTAGAGATTCTGAAATATCTCTGCTGCGTAGAGTCCTGCCATTGGGGGATATGCTGCTTGAGACACATCTCTTGGATGCAAGGCGACAGGTCACCCAAAATTTGGACGACTTCAGGGGTGTTGTCGGCTCACCTCTTCTTCTTCTTCCTTCTTCTCCTTCTTCCTCCCACGACCGTGAGCGCCCCCTCTTCCTCTCTCTCTCCCGTTCGACTGCGACGAGCTCCCTTCCGATTGCAGACGGCGGCGGGGCGACAGCGCGACGACGTGGGTGACAGCGAGGCGATCGTGCTGGCGTGCGACGTTCGTGGGAAGCGTGGCGAACAGAGATTCTTAACGGCGTTTTTCACGGATTGAGCTCGGATCGGCGCGCCTCGACGCGGAACGAAGGTAGGGTGATATTCCCTAGCTCCCCGCGTTTCATTCTCGTGATTTCTAGCCCGGTGTGAGGTCGAGAGGGGTCGTTTTCATGCCGGGAGGGTAAAACCATGTCGTGAGGAGAGCTCACCCGATCCATCGTTTTAACCCGCGATTTCACGTTTTAGGGGCGTAGAATCATGCTAGGGGGCGTGGGGGTTATTTTCCCTTCATTTCTCCCTCCGTGAGGCTTGTATGGGGCCGGAATGGGCGAAATCTGACGAGTTCACTGTTTTCGCGCTGGTGAGGGTTGTGCGATCAAACCAGGGCCCGCACATCCCCATGTGCGGCCCAGAGGGGACCGCACTTCGGCTCGGAGTGCTATGGGCTTGTGCGGCCAGTCGTGGGACCGCACGTCCCCTATGTGCGGTCCCATGTCAACCGCCCATCCTCTGAGTTTTTGACCGTTGCTTGTGACCGTTGCACCGTGCACTGGGGTGTACGGCCAGGGTCTGGCCGCATGACCCTTCATGCGGCCAGGGGTTGGCCGTACGTCACCTAGTGCCGTTGACAGGTGGTGCGGCTAGGGTTGGTCCGCACATGCCTTGTGCGGTGAGGTCCTAGTCACCCTTCCCTTGTGCGGCCAGGGTCCAACCGCACATGCATTTTACAGTTGGTGGATGGACAGCTGTGCTGGACCTCCCATCCCCCATGTGCGGCTGAGAGTCAACCGTCTTTCCTTTTGTGCAGCCAGAGGTTGACTGCATATGCCCCGTTTGAACCAGGAGAAGAATAGTTCGTTCCTGACCGTCCAACCCCTCGTGCGGCCAGTGCCTGACCGCCTGTCCCTGAGTGGCCCAGAGTGGACCGTTCAAGGGGCAAACCTGAACCGGTATTACTTCTTTGGCCGATATGACTCCCGAGAATGTGGTCTCGATCCGCATGCTGACCCGTGGTCTGACAGATGCTGGGCATCGTATGGAGGCCAGGTGTCGTAGTATTGTGTTGTCTCAGGAGGTGTGTTTTCGACTCGTGTCACCGTGCGATGGTGCCGGTACGAGGAGTGTTCCTTGTACTGCCGGTTCCGACGTTATTTTTCGTGGCTTGAGAGTCTACTCCTTCAGTGACCCTTCACTAGTCGTAGCCTTCGGTATGCGTGTACTGACCCTGTGGCGACTCGGGATCCGAGTACCAGAAAGGAACCAGCGCGACTCGAACCTCGGCCCGCCTCCCACGAGCCTGAAGACTCGGAAGGGATAAAAGGATAGGTGTGGTGTACATAGAATAAGAAATAAAGCAGGACAACAGATATAACAACAGAAATAAATAATCTAACTACAACAGAGTCCAGTCCAACAGAAAGTACAATCTAAAGCAGTAAAATATATCACATGCCAAGTGAACACTTGGCCCGGTAAGTTGGCAACTAAGAACCTCCACGCAGCTCTCTTGAACCTCGAGGAAGAACCTCCGCACCTGAAAATTAAGGGTGAGTCTCCTATCACTGGCTCAGTAGGGATCCTGCAGAACCCCAACCGAGAAAACAACGACGGAAGGGAAAGGGCTACGCTAGCTACAGAAAGAATAGTAGTAACAGCAGGAACAGTAACCTACGGCGGCCGGTAAAACCTCGGCTCTACAGCTACTCTTACTGTACCAGAAAACACGACCTAGTCTCTCATCAGAGGACAACTAAGTCACGCACCCAACATCCCGATCCCACAGTCGGGGAACAACCAGACACGAATTGCCCTAGTCACGCTACTAGGAAAATGCCACGATGCCTCAGTTGCGAAAACTTGCCCTCACAGCGGGGCCCAAGCCGAAACTACACAGTTCAGAAACACAATCACGACCTCGCTGTCGTGACTTCCACGCCATCTAGGAAAACCACTCGATGACGCTCACCAAAAATTCTAGACCTCGGCTATGGAACGCTCTCGAAAACAACACCCGAAACCCCATCTCGCAGACGAGAAATGAAAACTCAAGACACGACAACTCACGTCACGTGACAGGAGCACCACTCACTAGAAGAATGATCGGAAGCATCCCCTGACGTCTTACACCACGTCACAAGTGTCTAGTTACAACGCCCCGGGCGAGAGACTCAGACACACTCAATAATCAGAAGTACCACAAAACAAGGACTAGCTGAGGTCGCGCTTGTCAGCGCGGGTCCGAACCCTCAGCCTCGTATGCACACTCAGACCATACACCCTAGGCCAATCCTCTAGCTGGTAATTCCCACCGAGGCCAGACTCGGCTGTGCGCGGGGGCCCTACGGTAACCAGCCTACTCACCGTCTCTCTCGGGTACGTCACACCAGTGCCCCCAATGGGCCGACACACGTGTGCCATGGAAGCTACGACTAGTGGATGGGTCACAGACATGAACACAGAAAATCACGCACGCACCCATCGCGAGTAACACGAGGGAAGAAGTGGCTCGCAGTCACTTGACTCTGGATAGCCCACTAGACCTATTAAACTCAACGGTCCTTGAGTCACAGGACTTGGGTCCCTTTTCAATCTTCTTGTTGTCTTTTTCTCTGTGTCTACAAAATAGAATCAAAATTTGATTAAATCAGACAATTAAACATTTTGATCTAAAAATGAGATTAAGTGTGATAAATACATAGTGATACATATTAAAGCTCATAAAAGTGTGTTAAAATATTAATTATCATGTAAAATTACACACTTATCACAGACGCCAACTGAGACAGGGCGTCTGCATGGATGTTTTCTTCTCTTGGGATGTGGACTACTTCGATGTGGGAGAACTCTTTCACTGTGACTTTGCTTTCTCCAGATATTTGATCATGGATGCTTCGCGAGCCTCGAACTCTCCCTGTACTTGACTGGTGACGAGCTTAGAGTCACTATATGCCCTTACACTGGTCGCCCCCAGATGCTTGCCCATTCGCAGCCCTGAGAGTAGAGCTTCATTCTCGGCCACGTTGTTTGTGGTTGGGAAGTTGAGGTAGAGAGCATACTGGAGTTCTATCCCCTCCGGCAATAGAAGTACCAGTCCTGCCCCACTACCGGCCGTGCAGGATGATCCGTCAACATACAATTCCCATGTGGGCTCTGCAGACTGCTCGGGCAAGTCCTCGGCGGGTATCGTACACTCAACGATGAAGTCGGTGAGGGCCTGGGCTTTGATCACAGTCCTCAGACAGAACTTGATGTCGAATTCACCCAACTCGATTGCCCATTTGACCAGCCTTCCTAAGGCGTCAGGGTTCTGGAGGATCTATCGCAGTGGCTGATCGGTGGGAGCGACGATTGGGTGAGTCAAGAAATGTGGATGCAGCTTGCGAGCGGCCGTCACTAGAGATAAGGTGAACTTTTCAGTTCGTGAATACCAGAATTTCGACCCCTGCAATGCTCGGCTGACGTAGTAGACTGGCCTCATAATGCCAGTTTCCTCTCGAGTGAGTACGACGCTCATCGTGCTCGGCGTCACTGACAGGTGCAAAAGTAGCTGTTCTCCCTTTTTTGACTTGGAGAGTATGGGAGGAGTGGCCAGGTAGCTCTTTAGTTCCTCGAAGGTTTATTCACATTCCTGATCCCAATCGATCTGTCCTTTCTTCTCCGGAGCCTTGTTGGCTTGCTTCATCAACCGAAAAAAGGGGAGACACCTTTTGACTGCTCGGGACAGGAACCAAGTCAACGCAGTGATACGTCCGGTGAGACATTGGACCTCCCTCACTCGCTCTGGCAGCTTCATTTCCAGCACCGCACGGATCTAGTTGGGGTTGGCCTAGATTCCCTTGTGGATGATGAGGAAACCGAGGAACTTTCCTGATCTAACACCGAACGCGCATTTAACTGGGTTAAGTTTAATGTTGTACTTTCAGAGTGTCGCGAAGGTCTCTGCCAAGTCTCCTAGGTGCTCGGTGGCTTGGAGGCTCTTTACGAGCATGTTGTCGAGGTAGACCTCCATGTTGTGTCCGATCTGCAAATCGAACATATGGTGGACAAGGCGCTGGTAGGTTGCTTCTATGTTCTTCAATCCGAACGGCATGTGAGTGTAGCAATACAGACCGTAGTTGGTGATGAACGCGATCTTATCCTGGTCGGGCACATGCATGCTGATTTGGTGGTACCCAAAGTAGGCATCCAGGAAGCTTAGCATCTCGTGCCCGTCCGTGGTGTTGACTAGTTAGTCGATACGTGACATGGGGAAGCTATCCTTAGGTGTGTCCTTGTTGAGGTTGGTATAGTCTACACACATTCGCCACTTCCCATTGCTCTTCAGAACAAGGACCACATTGGCCACCCAGTCTAGATATTGGGTAGGCCTGAGTAGCCCTGTGCGTAGCTTCTCAATCACTTGTTCTCTGATGATGGCCTGTCACTCGGGGTTGCAACGCCTTTGGCACTGCTGCACTGGGCAGCAGGTTGGGTCCAACCTCAGTTGGTGGGTGATGACTTCTGGCGGGATTCCGAGGAGTTCATCCTCGGCCAAGTGAACACATCCTGGTTGGCTGTGAGGAAGCTTACATAAGCTTCTTTGTCATGGTCGATTAGAGAAGCCCCAATCCTCAGCGTCCTGCCTGAACCTTCTCCCACTTGGATGAGGTATAAATCCTCCGCTGGGGTGCTTGTGCTCGGACCTGGGTCTTCGGTTCTTGCCTTCTTCTCGGGTGGCGTCTCCTCGGGTTGTCGGTCATGTGTTAAGATAAGGTAGCATCCCCTGGACTCCCTCTGATCTCCTCGGACCTCTCCTACCCCCCGAGGGGTAGGAAACTTGAGCTTTTTGTGGTAAGAGGAGGGGACGCCATGGAGTGTACCGAGGATCCCTCGCCCGATGATGACATTATTCCCGGTCATTGCACGAACGACCGTGAAGTCAGTAAGGAAGGTTACCTCTCTTGGCGCGGTCTCGAACGTAATCGGGAGTGATATGCGTCCTTCTAGGTGGATTGTGGCGCCAGAGAATCCATACAACGGCATATGCAACGGCGTGAGTCTAGACACAACCACACCCATGAGCACAAGACAGTCGTACGCAATAATGTTAGGGCCACTTTCATTATCGACTAAGATGCGACACACAGTACACTAGTTGATGGTGGCTGAGACCACCAGTGCATCCGAGTGGGGGGGTGGTTACACCTTCCAGGTCATCGTCTGAGAAGATGATCGGGTCCCTTAGGTGACCTGGGGTGGCGGCCTTCGATTGGGTGCCGCCACCTCCCTCCACAGTGTGGATGGCCGATGCATATCATTGTCGCCTGCTTGCATTGTCTCCACCTATGGTCAGTCCCCCAGAGATCATCATGATCTCCTTTTCGTTGGGCCAGTTGTCGAGGGGGGTGGAGTCCGCTGTCACTTTTTCGCGACCTTGGCGAGGAATTTATCAAGGAGTCCACTGCGAATGAGGTCCTTGATGGCATCTCTCAGGTTGATGCACTTGGTGGTGTCGTGGCCGTGATCGCGGTGATATTGGCAATACTTCTTCCTGCTCCTCGAACTGGGATCCGATTTCATCTGGGGAGGCCATTTAAGGAATGGCTCCTCGTGGATCTCCATCAGGATTTGATCAGGTGGAGCCATTAGGGGCATGTAGTTGCGATAGTTACCCCTTTCTCTTTTGGGGCGGTTGCGGCGGTGTCCATCATGTCGCTCTTGCTTACTCTGCCCTTCTCGTGGCGAGTCGGTGGTTCTCTTCCGGTCGGACCGATCAGTTCCGGCTGTGAACGTGTCACAAAGACATTTTAAAAAAAGGAAAGAAAATCTAGGAGTGATGAAGTATGGAAAACAAAGAGAAAGAAGAAAAGGGGAGCATGAGATGCTCTAAAGGAGGGTGATCGCCAGAGGGGTTACCTCAAAATCAAGGGATGATCGCATGTACCTTGTAAAGAAGCGGGTGAGATTGTGAGCTCTTCCTTCCTCCTTCAATCGGCCGGCCGATGAAGTGGGTCTACTTTGATTACCCTTGTAAGACAAGCAAAAATAACAAACACACAATATGGATTAGCCAAAGCAAGAGTAGGGGACAAGTAAAGGAAGAAGGAGGAAGCTGTACCGAACAAAACACGACTGTCGAACTAACCTCGACTCCCTAAGCCACTCCAAACAGCAACAAGAAGGCGAACCCTGATCTGACAAAATCAGGAGTTGCCAATTTGTCGACACAGCACAAGGCCCAAGAGCCAAGGCCTACAAAGATAGGCAAGAAACCTAGAGAAGACCTAGACAGACAAGACAGACCCTAAAGCATACATGACTCGATTTTCATGCACGCTCATCTAGATACGACTGCAAATACGACTAGAACGTCATGCACACAACACAACATTGACCTCGGGTATGGCCAGGAAAGGACTCACCCAGGAAGGTCACGACGCTCGAGAAACGTGAGGGTCACGTGTCACGTGACGGAAGCACCTCTTCACTAGAAGAACAGCCAGATGCATCCACTGATGTCTTACACTGCGCCACAGGTATCTCACTACGGACGCCGAGAATGACAGAGACTGAGATACTCACTAAACAGAACCAGGAACTACAGTAATGAGTGACTAGTCAGGGTCACGCCCATCAGCATTCATCCAAACGCCCCTAACCACTTGTGTACACATCGGCTCTTGCCTAAAGCCAGGCCTCTAGCTAGTTTTTCCCCCCAGTAGGACGCTATCGTAAAGCAGGGGCCCACAGAAACTAGCTTAAAAATTGTATCTCGGGAACTGCCATGCCACCACTCCCAGGTGGGTCGACACTGGAATGTGTCGCCAGGCTACGACTAGTGGAGGCTCACTAGACACAAAGACTCAGAAACACAAGTGCTGAAGTACAGACAGGCTAAACACGCACTGTCACATGTACTACAAAGCACCAAGGTAGTACACCAACTGCCAACAGACTCAGGACAGGGCAATTAGGCCTACTAACACAATGATCCTTGAGTCTCACGACTCGGAGTCAAGATCGTCGTACAAAGCAGTGACACGTCGCCAATTGGTTTAATCCTAAGCCAGAGGAAATGACACATCTGCTGAAAATAACTCACGAAGACCCGAGGGATCACCAAGACCCTCATTACACTTGGACACATAAATCGAGGTAAGATAGTACCTCAAGGCATCCATCTAGAACCACACCTCGATCTGCCCAGAGCAGTCGAGACACATACAAGGTCACTTGTCAACCACTGGGTCTCACCGGGTTGACCAGAACCTAACAACGACTTACAGAACATTAGGCAAAGCACTAAGACTCCTGGCTACCTTATAACATGGTCATAGCCCTCATAGGACGTCAGGAGACATCCACGGGACAGTGGGCAGGCCACAATGTCAAATCAGGATGATTAGAAGTCAAAACAACGGAGACGCCGCACTCTTGTAGTATGCGATCGAACGCATGGCCGCTCAGTGACCTAAGCGGTCGAGCAAAGGGCCGCACCGTGACTGGAGCGGTCGATCGATGGGCCGCTAAACTCAGTTAGCCCACAACCTAAATGGTCTAAAGGGAACCGCCTACTGACCTATGCGGTCTGGGGATGGACCGCGCCAAGGATAAACACTAACCACCCTAAAAGAGACTACAGTCGAACACCCCTTCGCGGTCTACCAAGGGCCGCGAGGGACTCTAGACGGTCTAATAGAAGGCCGCTAGAAACGAACCGACTTAAAATAGTAACTCGATCAAACGGTCAATCGCGGTCTAACAATGGACCGCAGAAGACATGAACGGTCTAGCGAAGGATCGCTCCACCAACCGCCTTAAAACTGTTGACAAAGGTCAACGATGCTTAGTGGTCTAGCAAAGGACCGCGTGAGCAGACTGAACGGTCTATCGTAAGACAGCTCAAGGGACCCGAGCAACGACGAAAAATGGAATGGCCAGCCAAGGGCCATTCAAACGGTTCAGACAGTCCTCCAATGGACTACAAACCACATGGGATGGTCTATCGCATAGCTGCGAAGACCCCCAACTGACTACATGAAATGGTCATAATCATGACCGCGTAAAGCCCTAAACGGTCACTATAACGACCACGAAGGCGTTACGACAGGAGAACCATGGGATCGGCCAGATCTCGGCCTTTCCATGCCCCGTTCGTCCCGGAACGAAAGGGATACAACCACAATCACACCACCGATCATTTAGACTCTGACAGGGGTCAAATCGATTGGTAAAAGGTGAGAAACGGGCAATTCTACCGAATTGACCCAAATGGGATCTCCAAGTTTCTCGGGCTCCTATCGGTCCCGGATGACTACCAATCGACACGAAATCATAGGGAATGGAATGCTGACATTCCAGGGAGTCGAATGGTACCAACCGATTTGAAAACCATCGTCATTTTTTGACGAACCCGATGAACTCCCCAAAACATGAGTTTCCCCAAATCGAAGTAAAACCCACTCATTTGCTCACCGTTCGACGTGAAACTGCAGGGGAACACAGAGGAAGAGTAGAGCGTCTGTCTCCCTACCTCCACCGAAGAAACCATGCGCCGAAGTGATAAAGCCACGTCGAAAATGCCAAAACATGAACCGCGCTGGCTTTGAATCCACTGAGGGATCATGCCGCGCCACGCTCAAATCGTCGCCCCATCCCGTGTCCCGATCACTCCATCGCGTTCTCACCTCGGCCAGCTCCGCAACGGTGTGCACCCCACACCGAGAGACCCAGAGGGGAGAGAGAACGAGAGGGAGAAAGAGAGTTGAGAAATGATGGAGGAGAGAGGGTGGGGTTGAATAAATAGAAAAAAATTACGTCAATTGGCGGTCCCGGTTGACCGTAAGGAGCCCGGGAAGTCCGGTTGCTCTTTTTGGTTGATTTAGCTAGAATCGCCTGTTTCTTGTAATTCGTCCCTCATTTTGACTCCAGTCGGAGTCCATGTGATTGCCAAGATGATTGCGGCTATATCCCCTTCGTCTTGGTACGAACGGGGTGTGGAAAGGCCACGATCGGACGAACCCTTGGGTTTGCTCACCGTGACCATTGAGCGATCGCACCAGAGACCACCCAAGGTATGGGCGGCTGGCTCTGGACCGTTCATCCTCGCTAGATTTTGGGGCTTGTGCGGTCGCACGATAGACCATAAATGGTTTCTGCGGCCCGGTAGGGTCCGCCCATCCCCCCTTGGGCGGCCAGGTTCTAGCCACCTATCTTACTGTCTGGGATGTGTGGCTAGTCTCTGACTATTTATCCCAGTTGACCTTTAGTCAACAGTTGCGTGTTGGTCGCGTTAGGCGGTCTGGTCAAGGCCGTTTTGACTGACACTGTAGTATGTCGGTTTCGTTAGGCGGTTTGGTCAAAATCGTTCTGACCAAGAACTATTCTGGGTCAGTCGGCTTGAGCGGTCAGGACCTTGACCGCTCATCCCCTTGGCCGGTCCTGCCCTAACCACCCATCCTCTTTAGTCTTTAGGGGTCTGTCCATTGTGCGGCTTGTCCCCAACCGTTCATCCCCCTTGAGCAGCCCCATATGGACCGTTCATCCCTTTAAGCGGCCACTATGTGACCGCCCATCTTGTTGAGTTCGTCGTGTTATCCAATTGTGTGTCGGTCTGTCTTAGGTTTGTGTTATAGGGTGGTGTCTGTATGTCGGTAGTCTCAGGATAGGTTGGTTCAGGTAACTCAGTGTGGTCTTTTCCCTCATTGCGATAGTTCCCTAACGACTCAATCTAGAACTGTCAGCGTCCTTATCTCTGGTCGCGTAGTGGCCATTCCTTGACTGCCGGGTCTGCCTAGCGGTAGAGTGATGGTTCACTTTGCCCAGAGTGTCGTCCTTTGGTATTTTCATTTTCGATCATCTTGGCTTGTCCCTATGGTCTGTCCATTTTTCTATGGATGTCTTCTGACATTCTATGAGGGCAAAGACTACGTTATAAGGCAGCCAGGAGTCTTCTAGCTTGTGGTAGGATTCTCTTTCCTACTGTTGAGTCGTTATTGTCTGGTTCTAGTCAACCCGGGGTCACCCAGTGGTTGACAGGTAACTTTGTGTGTCTCAACAGTTCTGTCCAGTTCGAGACATGGTTATAGATGTCTAGAGATATTGTCTTACCTCGTTCTACATGTCCAGATGTGCTGAGGGTCCTCGGTGTTCCCTCAGGTCTCCGCGTGTCATTTCCTTCGACAACATCGTTCCCTCTGGCTTAGGATTAGACTGATTGACTGCTTGTTCCGCTATTAGTGACGATCTTGCCTCCGAGTCATCTGACTCAAGGATCGTTACATGAGTAGGTCTACTTGCCTTGTCCTGAGTTTGTCAGCAGTGGTTGTGCTGCCAATTGCTGCTTTAAAGTACGTGTGATAGTGCTCTCTTGCCTGTCTGTACTTTCACACTCGTGTTTTGAGTCTCTATGTCTTGTGAGCCCTCACTAGTAATAGCCTTACGTCACGTTATGGCATGGCGGCTCTTGTAGCGGGGCACTTTCTTGATTTACGATACTTAAGCTAGTTCTGTGGCCCCCGGTTCAACCGTAGCGTCCTTCGGAGCGGGAATACTAGCTAGAGGCCTGGCTTAGGCAGTGGGCCAGTGTGTGTACACGTGATCAGGGGCTTTTGACTCACATCGACAAGTGTGACCTTGACTAGTCACTCGCGACAGTACTTTGGTTCTGGTTCTGACAATGCCTTGGTCTCGACCTAGTCCTTGCGGTAGGGTATGCGGACAAGACGCTTGTAGGCACAGCATAAGACATCAGTGGACGCAGCTGGCTGTTCTTCGGGTGGGAGGAATATTAGTCAAGTGGCACGTGACTCTTCGTGGTTCTCTTTGCGATTCTTGTAAGTCGTGACCTTTCGGGTAAGCCCTCTCATGGCTGTACTCGAGGTCAGTGTCCTATCGTATGCATGGCATTCTAGTCATGTGTGGGATAGTGTGCACGACATTCTAGTCATGTCATCTAGGTCTGCATCTGTCTAGGTTTTTCCTAGGTTTCTTTGTTTGTTTTGCAGGTCCCTTGCATTGTCGACAGAATGGCAACTCCTGACTTCGTCAGCTTAGAGTCGGCTTCCTATTGCTACTTGGAGTAGTTTGGGGTGCCAAGGTTAGTTCGGCAGCCATTCGTCTGGTATAGTTTCTTTCCCTTTTCCTAGACTGTTCCCTACTCCTGCTCCCTATCTTTTCTTTTACTGCTATTTAGCATAGTGTTACAGCTTTGTTGTTTAGTTTTCCTGCTTTACTACCTGCTATTTTCTGTTCTGTGTTACTGCATATTTTTAAGTGGGGATCTGTGTGACCCCTACTGAGCCAGTGACACGAGGCTCACCCCCACTTTTCAGGTGGGTTGTTGTTCATTCTGCTTCCGCGGTTCCTAGTGCGCGAGTTCGTAGCTACCAGCTGGTACCTTTGTCAGACTTCCCTCAAATTTTTGGGTACGTCTTTCTTTTCTGTCGGCTGTACTGTTAGACTAGTTGTCTTTCCTTTGGACTGGACTCTGGTATATAATTATTAAATTAAAATACTTAATTAAAAAGTAATTTTATTTCTACTACTTTAGCAAACCGTAGAGAGAAATGTTCTGATCTTCGCTTATAGTGTGTGGAATGACTGAGAGTAAGCTCTCGCCAATATTATGTTCAAAAGTGAGGAGGGACTAAAAGAAAGAGACCGATCCATCCGCAAGGACCTCTTGATCCTCAACTCAACAGCCATTTATCTACAATTTAGAAACAAAGTTACGCTACCTTCTCGCTTTGGCATAGTGATGGAAGAATTGTGTATTACGGTCACCACATTTCAACCACTACAACCGAGATTTTTGATACCAGAACATCTCCTTACGGTGAAGAGCAAGACGTAGCTCAGCATTGGCTCTCTGAAGAGCAACTTGATTGTCAACCAAAGGATCAGCATCAAAAGCAGTTTGGGCTTGTTCAGCATTACCTTCAGCGACAGCTTTTATCCGGTCAAGATTGCCAAAAACAGACTTGTTCCACTCTCGCAGTGCACATTTCATATGCTTAAGTTTCTGCTGCAGCATGTAAAAAGGGTGGTAGTGTGCCACAAGATTGTTGATCCACTGCAATTTCACAAACTCCAGAAAATCAGTGTGAGTATGTCACATATGTTGATATATGAACAGCCCAGGAGCAGAATGAAGGGGGCGAACTGACAACAACAAAGGAGAATGGTTCGAAGGCCCTCTCAGAAGGTGCTTGACAGTAAGATTGTTAGATAGGTTCAGCCATTTCGCATTGCATAAGACCCTGCCCATGCGTGCTCTCATATAAGATGCCCCAACTTGATTGTTGGTCTAGGTGAAATGGGAATCAGAAAACTCGACATCCATCAAACTAGTGGCAAATAAAAAATCTTGAAAATTAGTCATAGCATTCATGGAAGACATGGAACCACCAATCTTTTTCTCCGGAGATACGATACAGTTGAAATCTCCTCCTATAATACAAAGAATGGTCACACCTTGACCAAATAACATAAGAGCATCAAAAAAAGGGTTAATACATTTAATGACGCCAAGAACTTGGACAACCAAATAGCGACATGAGATCGCGGGGTGCATTCCATATGCCATTGCCCTGCAAGTAGTGATATCGTAAGTAAAACTCTGTACTTATATGCAAAGAAGATTTTTTAACTAGTTTATCTAAGTAGGGTTTCTACAATTATGTATATAAAAGGTTATTTGCGTAATTATCTTTATTAATTAACGCTTCTCCAAAACGCACGCGTCCAAAGTACCGGACAAAAGATTCTTTTCCGAGGGGTCCCCTACTGTCATTTAGTGGCTGGAACCGGAAGCATGTCACGCGGTACGCTTAACCGATGAAGCTGTGTAGTGTGTACATAGAGAGAGAGAGAGAGAGAGAGAGAGAGTGAGAGAGAGAGAGTGACGGCGTAGATCTAGAGAAAGCGGCTCCTCCTTTCCATCCCCTTGTTCCCCCAACTCCAAGGGAGTGTACTTACGACGCCAGCTAGCCTCGATCGAGAGAAACCGGAAGATGGCTCCGCTGGTGAGGATGGCGAGGCTGACGGCAGTGATGGTGGCGGCCCTCGTCATGTTTTGGGCCCTCGGCTTCCAGACCAGCTTCCTCCCGGCCTCCTCCTCCTCCGATGTCGACGTCCTCTCCTCCCCTACCTCCCAGCTCGACTTCATGTACTCCGTAAGCTTTCCCTCTCCGCCCCCATGCGTCCCCCTTCACCATATTTCTTCCCCATTTTCTCTCCTCTACCTTCCCCACCGCCATCCTGCATTTCCTCCTCCGTAAGCTTTCCCTCATTCTCACATTTCACCCTTCTCCGCCGCTTGTGTTGTGTGTGTGCTCCTCGTCCTCCACCGCAGGTGCTCCACCCGCTGCTCATGGTCATCGGCTTCATCCTCCTCACCGGCGAAGGTAACCCTAAACAACACAGCAGGCCTCGTGCTGTTGTGCCTCTCTCTGTCTTTTGCCTTTCGATCACTGCATCGACCATGGAGTGAGTCTTTCACGCGGCGGTGGCGCTAACAAGCGGTGACGGGATCTGTGGTTTTTATCGGTCTGTCGGTCGGTCGACGCTCGGGGCCGGGATCAGCCATATTGGCGCACCGGACGCTGGGCCGGTGGCCGACGGAGACCCGGAAGTCGGCCCACCTGGCTCTACAGGGTGCGGCGTTCGGGTTCGGGGTGTTCGGGATATGGGCCAAGTTCCGGGCCAACGACGGCGTCGTCGCCAACTTCCTAAGCCTCCACTCCTGGATGGGCCTCCTCTGCCTCGCCCTCTTCGCAGCCCAGGTCCGTCCTCCCGCCACCTCCCCCCTCTGCGGCCCCACCCACCCGTCCTCTATTTATTTATCTATTTAATCAAAGCATGGCCGTCCGATGGATGGTGTCCTCTCTTCGGTCTGGACTCGTACCCTTCGGATGCGGATCCAATGGTCCTACGTAGGGCCACCTTTCTTATATCCCCACCAACACCATGCGCCCAACGGGGTCGTGACCGCAAAGTACCGTGCAGCTGGCACGGGTGATAAATAAGTCACAGTGCGGGGTGGGCTGTTCGTCATGGCGGACGCGTCGTGATTGGATTTCATGATGCGGTCTTGGTGACTTGGGTGGCTGCAGCGACGTCACGGTCTTGATTTTCCGGGTGGATGTGTGTACCAATGTCTCAAAAGCAGTTCCCAATTAATTAAACTTGCCAAAAGTTCGGAGTTTGATTCGGTAATCTTGGTGAACAAGTTAAACTTGAAAGAAGTTTTAAGTTCGGTTAATGAATGGGTCTAATTAAAGGTTCAAGGGTTAATTTCATCTTCATCTTTTCTGCTACAAGGTCTATGAAGGAATACTCCGGGTCCACCTAGTCTTGAAATCTCTCTATAAACTTTTCCTTAACAACTTTGAAACTTTCTTCCTCCTCCAAGGGCAAAGTGTCGAACCACTCAAGTGCAACCCCGTCCAATGACCAGCGGAAGAGATATGCCATGAGGCAATCATCGTGCTGGAATTGCACCGATTCATATAGGAACTCCCTTATGTGAATGAACGGGTTACCACTCCCGTCATACTTTTGGTACGTAGGGAGCTCGGACTGAGGGGGGAACGAATATCTCAGAAGTTAGGAATGGGAATATCGGCAAGAGATTGTGGGCCAACCCGTTAATGAAGAAGGTCAATTTATTGCTACATGGCAGCCCACTTTTCAAGAAGTTCTCGTTCCCGGGAAGGAGGAGGCAAAGTAGGAAGAACAGAACTGATATATGGAGCTGATGGGTAGACAATGGAGGGGGAAGCCCATAAGAAGGATAATGGGCTAGGGAAGGGCCCACATGGGCATGAGCAAGCTGGGCATTCCCTACTTGAAGATGAATAAAATCAGCCAGGGCCACGAGAGCCTACGGCACTAGAGAGACGGTGATGTAAGGATCGGAGTAAGAAGTCAAGGGAATCTGGGTCTTCCCCTTGTCAGAAATCTGATGGGCTGAGGTAGAAGCTTGGCTCACTTCCATGTTGAGAAATCGAAGGGTCTGGGGGTGGATTGGAGTAAGGTCGATGGGCACGGCAGAGGTGGCCCCTGACCCAATAACAGGAGATGAAGTGGCGACCACAAACATGCCAGAAGAAAGAACTGTAGATGGGGCATCCGGCCCCTACAGAGCTTGGCGAAGGATGTTTAGCTGAGAGGGATCCAACTGGGCCATCATGTGAAGGATATGACTGGCTGAAATTTGGAAAGAAGAATCGGAGGGTGAGGGTTGAGTACCCTCCATGACAATGGATGGGAGAGGAGGGGCGGACCCCTCTCTCCCCAGCACAGGGGTGACCCTAGATGGGTCCTCTAAGAAACCCTGAGGAAGGGAGTCCTCATAGGCCTGAGAAAACTCATAGGGCGACATGGTGGTAGGAGATTCGAACAACGGATTGATATAAGAGATGAAGGAGGAGTTGCCGCTTGGAGAAGATCCTATGGGTGTAAAGCACCTCCACATGCAACAATCACACTAACAAAAAGGGTAATCCTAATGAATTTCTGAACAACAAAACATGCACACAGAAAGAGCAGAGAGAAGAGGCAATCAAACCAACCAAGTTAAAATGATGCATGGAAAATTTTGTAAATTCCCCATTGTAGAACCTTAGTGGATTAATTTAAATGAAATTCTCTCAACACAAGGGTGCCTAACAAGGGTGGAATTGGGACTTGGTTGACTCTAAAGGATACTCTCTCTTACGGATGCAATCCTAGACTCGATGTGGTATGGTACAACCTGCCCGGCTTCCGTGTGAGAATCTACGGATCACAGAGACTTACGAAGGTCCCAGATATGGCCACCTAGTCGGCTCCAAGGAATATGGAGACGAGAGGATCCCCTACCTAAGTAGGAATGCAACTAGTATGGAATATGTATGGTCCTATATGCACCGGAGTGCATGCAAAATCTAACCTAAATCTAGCAATCAATGATCAACAATTGTGGCAAGCATAGAAATAAGCATGCAAAATCAAATGACAATCAGGGCAGATCAGAATGGCACCAATCAAATGCGAAATAATGTGAGCTATAATCAAAATGGTGATCTCGGGTGCACTGTAGCATAGAAACGTGGCCTGTGGCAGACCGCTCAGGGAGGGTGACAATCTAGGGCACGACCATGCAACAGTAGGGAGCAGTAAAGAAAACTAACAAAAACACAAAAGCTAAAATGAAACTATGGGGTTAGGAACGCACCTGGATGGACGGTCTATCGATCGACCGTGCAGAATGTAGAACGGCCCTGAACAGACTGCCAAGAATTAGCAAAAACCACGAGGGTATGGAGAATAGTAACGCACCTGAGGCCAGGACAGCACAGCCTATCGTCCGACCGTGGGAATAATAGAGCGGCCCCTGAAAGATCACGTACAATTCCAGGGACAGAAACACACAGTGGATGAGGTGGCAACCTGCAACAACCTAGAAAAGACCCTAACCAGGCACCAAAAATACAGATCAGCAAAATAACAGCACAATGGGCACTAGGCGTACCGCCGTGATCGCCAGAAAATCGGTAGGCATTTTTCTTTCCATCATTCCCTCTCTTCTTCGGAATTAAAGCAATATATGCAAATAAAAATACTAAAGCAAGGGAAAATATGGAAATGATCGTGATCGCCACCAAGGCACGAAATGCAAAAGGATAGCACCCGCACCTTGGAAAAGGGAGAGACACTCGCCGAAGTGCAGCGCTGTACGATGTACACGGTCAAGTAAGAACCGCCCAAAGGATGGCACGGCCTCTCGATAGACCGCTCTAGCACTGGAAAGTGAAGCGGGACGAAGACTAGGCTAGCAACTGAACAGTTCGCAGATGGCCACTCACAGCATCTGAACGGTTCATGGGGTACTGCTCTTATCTGCCAACGGATGGAAGATGACTATCCAACGCCGCCAGACTCCAAGTTGTAGGACTTGATCCTCCACCCCTTCCGGCCAGCCAGAGGGGATGGGCCTCGTGTTGTGCTGATGCTGACTTGTAAAATCACGTAGACAATAAGAAAATAAAATCAAAATATAAAAGTATAGTCTACAGTACAGGAACGTACCCAATGTCAAGTGAACACTCGGCCCAGTGAGATGGCAGCTAAGAATCTCTGTACGCTGCACCATCAAACCTCGAGGAAGAACCGCTACACTTGAAAAGTAGGGGGTGAGACTCATCTCACTAGCTCAGTAGGGGTCCCGCGGAACCCCAACCGTAAAACAACGGTGGTATTAGAAAGCAGCAACAATAGCAGGAGTAGCAATGGCAACAACAACAGCAACGGCAATGGAGGGAACAACCATACTCAAATCTCTAAACACAGCAGCCGATGAAACCATAGCTCTACAACTACTCCTATCGGAATGAAAAACCAATACCCCAATCTATCGGTCGGGGGACTACCAGACCATGAACTACCCTGGCTACACCACCAGGGGAAATCATCACAACATCACTATCATGGAGGCCTGTCCTCATAGATGAAGACTGACTCCGAGACCACGTGGTCTAGAACCACGATCATGACCTCACTGTCGTGAACTCTACACCCCCTCGGGAGAACCCTCGGTAATGACCACCGAATACCCTAGACCTCTACATTGGGAAGACACCCAAAAAAATACATGTAAAACCATGCCTGTCAGACGAGAAATGGAACTCGAGTCACGAGAAGCTAACGTCATGTGACCGGAGTACCTGCCCACTAGAAGCAAGGCCAGAAGTGTCCCCTGACATCTTATACCATGCCACAATGTCTCCCTACACACCCCAGGTAGAAACTGAGACACGAACAATTACCACAAACAAGGATTAGTTGGGGTCACACTCGTCAACACAGGTCCGACGCCCCCAACCACGTGTGCACAAACAAAATATGCACTCTTGGTCAGATCCTCTAGCTGGTTTCCCCCGCAGCCCAGACTCAAACTGCAAAAGTGAGGGGCCCTACGGTAACCAGCCTAAAAACCGTCTCTCTGGGTCATGCTCTCCACCACTCCCTAGTGGGTCCGCGTATGCATGCGCAGGGAAGCTACGACTAGTGGACCGGTCACTAACGTGAACACCAAAAGCCACGTGCACCCATTGTGAGTAATGTGGAGTAACAGGAGGCTCAGGGCCACCAGACACGAGATAGCCATCTAGACCTACTAAACCCATTGATCCTTGAGTCACACGACTCGAGTCAAGACCATCATACAGGATGGCTCCATGCCGTCGATCTACCCTAACACTAGGGTCAAAGCCACAGCATGATAGTTCATAAGGCGGTTCACAACCACTGAGACCATTCCCTTGTAACAGAACTCAAGAAACCTCTACCCCCAAGATGGGTGACTGGACTCATGATCCAAGGCCGTACACATGGCCCACTCGGAAACCACTTTTGAAAGAAATACACGTCGTGCGGGAATAGCCCACCACACTCATACCGATACACAGTGACTCAATCTAGTGAAACAAGAAAGCCCAGAATGCAAGAGGGTCACTCGGACCCTTAAACACATGGGCACGCTAACTGATGTAACCTGGCACCTCCAGACACCCCAAAAAAAAACGGACACGGAACCCACGGGGTGTCTGGGAAATCCACGAGGCTAAAGGTTGGCCATTGGTGACAACCGGGTCGACCAGGAGCCAAAATAAAGCCATCGAAACATGGCTTGTTCGAAAACCAGGTGGCAGTCTTCCCTGAGATCAACACCTCAGGTGGCAGTCCACTTTGGACCACTACCCACATATAGCGGTCCACTCGAGACTGCAACTTGCCAAGAATACCTGGCAGTATGCGGTCATCTCGAGACCCCAACCTGAAGAATGCGGCCAGGGAGCTGACCACATTCCAAAGGGTCCCATAGAAACTAGGTTGATGCGCCCTCGAAGGGTGCGTTGACCTTGCCAGGTGGTGGTCCTGGCCTGACCGCCACCATCAGGTGGCGGTCAGTCACGAGGCCGCTACCTAGAACTGACTTAAGGGGACAAGTGGCGGTCCCCAGAGGGCTGCCTTGACTAGTGGCAGTCTCTGGTACGGCTGCCTCTTGCTTTCGAGCCCAAAAATGGCGAACTCTGTGTAAAACCCCATTCCATGCCCCATTCACACCCATGTGAAGGGGAAAATAAGGGGAAACTATTTCCTAACCTATCTAGCATCGGGAGGACCTATTTAAACCCCAAAAATCACGTCGAATCGCGGGAATCAACTCACACCCCAAAACATGCAATTTTGATCCTGGCGTGAAATAAACCCACTCTCGGCTTGCCTTGGCCTACCAAAACTACGGGGAAGGAACTACAGGGGCCAAGGAACCATCCCCCTACCTCCACTGAAGATTACCTGTGCTGAGGATGCCGATCCACCTTGAAAAAGTCGTTTAAATCGCCACCATCTCGCGATCTCATGAACCACCTCCACCATCGTGATCCTCGTCCCATCTACGCCTGTTGGCACTCAAAATATGTTTGATAGCAATCATGCCTAGATGATGAGAATGATGCGGCCCGCTAAAGGGCAGAAGTCAAATAAAGCCAATATACAAGGGTCTTCTCGAACTACTGGAGCCTTAGGTCATCTGACATGAGCACTAGAGACTTCACCTCAGGGGGATCGAAAGAATCCACAACAACCCAACAGTGTCGTTAGGCCTGTCCAATGAATCGGCATCAACTCGATCGTGCTGCATAAACAACATTCATCATCTGACCAAGGGCAAGGATGTACCTGGTGGCCCTCCACCTGATTAGAAGCCCTCTTGAGGTGATAGAACATCTCTGACTTTCTCTCTCTAAATCCCTTCCCTCCACCTATTATCTTGCCAAATCTAATTCCCTCCCTCACCTAAAATTCAAATACCTCCCATATTCTCTCCCTCCCTCCTCCAAACTTCAAAAACCTCCCAAAATCCCTCGCCACCTCAATCCCTCATTTAGAAAAATCTCCTAAATTCTCTCCCCTTTCCAAGCTAGCAGCTGCCCCCCTCTCTCACCCTACCCAGGCCACACCAGCCCCCTCTCCCACCCCCTAGTGCGCCCAAACCATTCCCCATGCCCCTGGCACTCCCTGCACGTCCTCCCCTCCCATGGAGGATTCCCCATCACCCCCACAACCCATCTCCACCAGCCTTCTCCACCCAATCTGTACAATGTCATCTGCAGGCTTGCACACATGCACTGATGACAACAGAAGCCACGCCACCACCTCGCCACATTGGAATGCCTCCCCAGTGACTCAGGGCCGTCCCTGACCTCCCAAGGGTCCCCGCGGTCATGGCCCCTCACCCTCATCACGCCCTAGTGCCTCCCATCCTCACCACGTTCTCAGGAAGCACTCTGCAGGAATCCTGTCTACAGACTACGACCGACAGAGGTTGCATGCCCCGCTAGGGCCACTTGCGACCCCGGACGACTGCAGCACCGCTCCTGGGTGTTTGGGGCATCATCCATGCCATCCAATTTCAAGGTCGCGATCCGACTCCACCCTGGCTCGCCGTACCACCACCGAAGGTTGGGCTTGCACACTTTTACCTCTGTAGAGTCTGCTGGGACCAGTCAAGGCTTCTCCAAGCACCACCGACACTCTAGCCTTCATCTTGGCCACCCTTTCAGTCGGTGAGTTCCCAGGACGTCCAGCAGCATTCTCACAGAGTTTCATTGGCATCCGGTGATGTTATGGCCCCTATCCAGCCCGCTCTCTGCGGGTCTAGACCTGCCACCCTATTCTATACATATGATAGGGAGTCTGCAACTTACTCCACAACTACCTTGTCCCAGCTCTGACGACTCTACCACGCCCCTGGGAATTACAGCCATGAGTCCCCTGTCTCTCCTCCGAAGCTGAATGTCATTCAACCACCAGAGGTCAGTGTTCCACCCTTTTTCTCGTAACTGTGCAGTTCTGCATAGTCGGGAGCAGAGTCGGCAGTCAAGCCCCATCTACCCCGCCATGCCCTCTAGTGACCTCGGACGATCCCCTACTTCTCTGGAGCTCTGCTAAGCATCGTCCTCAGCACGTGGAAGCAGATAGCGTCACCATCGGACCTCTGTACGTAAAGTTATAGTGAAAACTCTTTAGTTCTATCTTGTAGGACAGACACTGGGCAGATAGTTCCATTCCCCTTCCCCGTGTTCCCCCCTCTTACGTGAGGGTAATCTTTGTATTTTCTACACCCGTCCCTGAGTTTCCCTCCCTGCGTGGAGGTTTGATTTTGGTTGTACACATAGGTTTGCACCGAAAGCCATCGCTGATGTGTTGGTTGGGTGGGCGAGTCCCCATGCACGCACCCGTTCTGCACCAAATTGGTATCAGAGCAAGTTTCATGCTTGTTCTTGCAAGCCGGGTCCTGGAGAGGACGATATGAGTTCCCACCCGGTGACCTCTACAGCAACCCTAGCAAATGGAGCCATCACTATGCTATCCATCCATGAGACGGAATCTGAGAATCGGATCTCCCAGGACATCGTTGATGCCCTAAGCAAGACCGGCCAGATTATATGTGAGGGAGATCACGTTCTTGTGGAATTTGAAATGTGGATCAATCGGGTTCCCCACTTTGATGGTGCATGGTGCTGAATTGGCACACTAGCCAGTCCTTGCATATTTCTTGGGAGGCCTTGGCTAAGAGAGAGGAATACAACCATCGACTTGGAGCGATGGACTTGTCAAATGCATCCTCCACATCTACCGGGGGTCTTTACCATCCACAACATGCTGCCCCCTCCTCCATTGGTGCTAGAGATCTTGGCGATTGAGTCACCACTGGAAGAGGAGCCTATACTGGTAGAGATCTACGAGCTAGACCCAGAGTTGATTGCCCTGTACGAAGAGCAAGAACTTGAGTGGGCGTTGCCACAAGATGCCGTGGAACCTGTCCTGACCCTCATCAACCAAGATCTGGCCATCAGCATGAAAGAGCCAGCCACCCAAGAGCATGAAGGCCCCAATGTCAATTTAGGTGCTATGGTGGCCCCATCAGTCCCTCCTGATGCTCTTCACCGACCCCTGGAGCGGCCCAGTTCTGCATGACCTACGAGAAGCGGCACCCAAGCATCCATCACTTGATCAATTGTCCCGAACCATGGTCATACCCTCTGGCGGTCATCACGATCGTGCTGCCCCCCTTCAAGATTCGAGGTCGAATCTTTTCTAACCAGGGGGTGGGGGTATGATGGGGACATCTAAATGGGGACTTAGTGGCTCAATCCGTGTAATAGAGAGATCGCTCCTGTCCCATGGCCCATTGGGTCGGGCCCGACAATGCTACAAAATTTTCTCTTTTTATTATGATGTAATTTCTTTTTATTTAGTATTTGGTTCTTAGTGGGTCTGCTAATTGGGCCCAAAAGGCTAGATTAGCTATTGGGTCTAGTTAAAGGGTCGTAGGTTGCTTAATGTTGCCCTCAGATAGTGGGGTCTTTTTTTGATTTGGTAGGGGCAAGTAAGGTCTTTTGTAACTCCTAGCCTCTCCTATAAATAGGGTACCAAGGGCCTTCATTTGGAGGTAGTGAATTCTTGAATGAAAAACAAGTCATCAATCCGAGGCAATGGATACTTGTTCTTAACAGTCACCTGGTTCAACTAACGGTAGTCGATGAACAGCCTCAAACTACCATCCTTCTTCTTCACGAACAACACCAGTGCACCCCATGGGGAATAACTCAAACAAATGTACCCCTTGACGAGTAGCCACTGCAACTGTGCCTTCAGCTCTCGCAACTTCGTAGGTGCCATACGATAAGGGGCCTTTGACATAGGCGCCGTACTTGGTACCACCTCAATCACAAAATCAATCTCCCGCTGCGGTGGCAACCTTGGAAACTCCTCGGAAAAAACATCAAAAAACTCACACACAACCAGAATGTCCTCTGCATCTGGACACTGCTGATCAACCAAAATCACCGAAGTAAGGAAACCCTGACAACCTGCATCAAGCAATCGAAGAGCCCTAATAGCCAAAATAAGCAAGCGGGAAGAGAAATGCCGAATACCTTGGTAACAGAAGGTGGGTCCACGAAGCTGTCAGAAGTAGACCTTCTTCGAGTAGCAATCCACCAAAGCATGATGAGCCTCGAGCCAATCTATGCCCAAGATCACATCAAAGTCCTAAAGCGGTAAGACATAGAGCCTGGCTGGCAGGTTCCACCCTTCCACCCACATAGGTACCTTCTCAAAGCAATATGGGACATGCACGAAATCGCTAGTAGGTAACTCCACTGCCATATCAAAGGACATCTCGGCCACCGGGTCCTCCACTCTCTGAGTAAAATCTTCCAAAATGAACGAATGAGAAGCACCTGAATCGAACAAAACACAAGCCGCACAACCCAAAATCAAAAGAGTACCTTCCAAAAACTGCGACGCCTCAACCTCTGCTCTGGTCATATGGGTCACTCTACCTCGGGATCTCTACCTCCCTACAGTAGCTGACTGAGATAACTAAGGAAATGACACCTGTCGCTGATATTGCTGTGACTGTGATGACATCTGCTGGGACTGAAACTACTACTTCTACTGAAACCCGGGTGGATGACTCAATCTCTGCAGACAGTCACGTGTCATGTGCCCTAGCTGATCACACCTAAAGTAAATCACGGGCACTGAACACTACCTTCCTAGATGATAACCACTGCACCTGGGACACCCGCCCCGAGCACCACTCACCGAACCCTGATGCTGAATAGCCACGAGCTATTGAACACTGCCCGATGACTCCTGCTACGGCTGCCCCTTACAACCCCGATGCTTCCCGCTAAAGCTCGCTTCCTTGAGCAACTTCTTAAGCTTTGAGTTAAAGGATGACGACTCTGGCATGGGGGCCACAGACTGTACTACCACAGAACCACCTACCGAGAGCTGGACAGTACCCTGCTACTACTGTACCTCCATCGGCTGACCAAAACCTGCCTGTAGCTGACCCACACTGTCCTTCCCTCACACCTTCTGCCAATCTCTCTCTAGTGCCACTGCTGCCTTGCAAGCTGCATCCAGGTTAGCCGGACCTGATGTGAGAAGAGGACGCCTCAACTCTGGCCTCAAACCACCAATGAGCTGATCGGTCTTCACTTCCTCATCCGCTATGATATGAGACGTATAATGGCCCAACTCGACAAACCTGGTGTGGTACCGTATCACTGACATGTCGCCCAGGGTCAACTCCATGAACTCACGCAGCCTCTGCGTCCTGATGAAAGACGGACAGAAGGCACGCTCAAATGCCATGACGAACTCCTGTCATGTGATCTGCCGAAGGGGACGAGACCGGAACGCTGCCTCCCACTCTGACGTCCACCAAGTCCGGGCCGCTCCCTGAAGACGATGCGTAGCTAGCACCACCTGCTCCTCAACACACTCCATCGCACTGAAGATCCTCTGTAAATCACCTAGCCACTCTCTGGCCACCTCTGGATCTGGCTACCCACCAAAAGAAGGCTGTTGAAACTGCAAGAACTCATTCAGCACCCGACCAGGACCACCTCGAGACGATGAACCCTCACCAGCATCTCCTCTCTGCTGCTGGTCTCCCTGCTGTCGCTGTTGGAAGACAGTCAAATATGCATCGGAAGAAATCGTCCATCCCTGGAGCTCGCGCATCTCCAGTAGCACTCTCTGGAACTGTGGCTCTACTCTACTCTTCTGGACCACTGCTCGACTCCCCCTGCTGGGAATGAGCCCTCCTCTGCGGCACCATAACACACTTGGCATCAAGAAAATAATCGTGAATCAATAAAACACACGGGCCCTAAGCCAGTCGCTGACTATACAGGACATTCACGGACCTTCTGGACCACTACAGTCATTTCAGATCCTCATACACCTACACAACCTCGCTCTGATACCAGCTGTGGCGACCCGGGATTCGAGTACCGGAAAGGAATCGACGCGACTCGAACCTCGGTCCGCCTCCCACGAGTCCGAAGACTCGGAAGGAAAAAAGGGATGGTGTGAGGGTGTGTAAGAAGCTAAAGTAAATGCAGGGATAGCACAATACACAACTAAATGATAATGCAGAAATTAAATAAATAATTAAACAGCTACAAGGTCATGTGCATCTCATGTCCAAAATAAAATACAGTCAACTGAAAGAAAGGTACAAGTACACGGGACATATCCCGGCTCTGGCAACTGGCACTAACCTCGACTACTGGAACCACGCTGAACACCTGCCGCACCACCTGAAGTGCCGGCCCCGCCTGAAACACGGTGAAAACACGCAGGGGATGAGCCTCATTTCACAGGCTCAGTAGGGATCCCTCGAACCCTACCTCCATTATGTTGATACGAAGATACCTACTGGGCGAGTGCACACATTCCCTACTTTTTCAGTCTTTTTTAGGAAACTCTATCTAGTCAGATTCAGACTTTTCAAGTGGCAGGTCTGAGAGCAAATGAAGAGAGAGTGGAGCCTTAGATTGTCATGGGTTGTTTATGTTAGTAAAAGTCATGTCCATGTACTTTTCCTTTTTCTTGAGTCTAGAGTTAATGGAGTCAAGAGTCATTTTGTAAACCTTTGATTTATCATTCAATAAAGTGAAGATTTTTGGGTACATGATATTGTGCATTCATCTTCTGTGTGGATGTGTATAGCGCTCTAATTATCTTGCTAGCTTGAGGCTTATTTGCTGACTGTTCGCATTCCCAACTTAATTCTGTTGCATATCTCTGGGTGTGACAGTTAAGTTGGTATCAGAGCGTAGGCTTAAATAAGTCCTACAAAATGTCAAGTCATAGGATAAGTCCAAGGTTTAAGGACCCACACCTGTGAACTAGGAAAGAAACTCCCAAACCTATGTGAGATTGGGTAGAGCGCAGGTTAAGATAGATCTTTATTAAGAATTAACCTTGGACATGGGGAATTCTACCACCTGAAAAGAAACGGCCCAACAAGATCCCACCAGACCAAACGAGGCTCAACTCCTTAGAGTGACAGCCCCTCTTGGGGCCCACTAGCTCCAAGCCCAATAACCCACTTGGATCAAGCGCTTCCTAAGTGACCTATGGGTTCGGAAGTTCGAGCGTCGGATCAATCGGGAAAGCCCCTTCCGGACCTTGCATCCCGCCTGAGCCTAATGCCAATCGCTCGGGAGACCCGCTTGAGTCGAGGCCCCATGCTCAGACCAATGGAAGCTTATCCATGCGACCGTTACGTGCCCTTCACGAGTAGGAGAGTTAAGAGGATAACGGAGATTAAGAGTCCTTGCATCTTAAAGAGCCCACGAAGAGGATGTAACCTCCCTTGAAACTCCTTGCCTTACAAGGCTCTAACATTCCGAGAGTTGCAATATAAATCAAGGAAGCTCCCCTGAGAAAGGTAAGCACTACAAAGAGACATTAACCCTGAGCAAGAATCACTTCACCACTTGGTGGAGAGGAATCTCGTGCCCCCTTTCTCCCTCTCGCCCCCTCCTTCGCATCAGAGCTCTACCATATTTGCTGACTTAATTAAGCATCAGAGGATTTTCCCCGAGGATCTATCCCTGGGCACCCCTGATTCGTTTCCCTTCTTACAGTTCTCATGATTGTGGTTATCATCCTCAGCTCAGGGACAGCGCGGGATCACCCCTCTTCATTTAGCACTGTCTGTGGGAAACGGGCAAAGAGCCAACATGGTGTGAAGGAACTCCAGCAGGAGGACCATCGACGACAAGGGGAAAGCTGTGGCAATAGAGGAAGGTGCACCTTCCCATCCCACGAGGAACACCTCGTCACACGCCTGCGACCCAGCCAACGAAATGCCCCCACCTGTGGTAGAAGGGCGATCACCCACTGGGAGTGCGAACCCTCTCCAAACCCTCAATGCAAAACTGGACAGCCTCATTGATCTAATGAGGATCCAGGCGGCCAGGGAGGAGAGATCGCGACTCCCCTGGGAGAGCCCTCCCCATGGAGATGCTTCCCTACAAACCGTAGGAGGCTGTTTCACCCTTTGGGGCGGCGGCTAATCCGCAACCGGTCAAGAGGACCATCGCATGCCCCTCCCCTCGAGCAGGAAGCCTCCTCCACCCCGAGGAGGGAGAAGTCTGGAGCGCATCGGCCACTCACGGAGACCGAGGCCCTAGAGGGGCGCAGGGGCAGCCTGTAGGAGCGCCCCCATACCCCCTCGGCCCAGCAACAACCGGAGCTTCCCTCAGACTGCAAGACTTTGAGAGGCATTTCATAGAGCAAGAGCGCGCCCTTCGCACCCTACAAAAGACCTCTACTGTGGAGGATGAGGAACAATCCCCGTTCTCCGACCATATCTTGATGGCCGAGATCTCTCCCAGGATCTCACTCCCAACCTTCAAGTCTTACGATGGCAATGGAGACCCAGCCGATCACTAGGATAGCTTCGATGCCCTTATAACCCTGCATGGGGCATCTGATGCCATCTAGTGCATAGTGTTCGTGACCACCTTGATCCAGGGTACTCAAGCTTGGTTCCAAGCCCTCACCCCCGGCAGCATCCGTGACTTCCGATAGTTTGGGTGAGTATTCAAGGAAATCTTCACTGGCAGTGGTCCTCCCCAGTCGGTAGCTGGACTATTGGCCCTCAAACGGGAACAAGGGGAAAGGCTCCGGGCCTTTATTAACATATTCAAATCGGAGGCCCTGCGTATCCCTTGCCCAGATGTTGCCTCAGCCATCACCGCACTGACCGAGGGCACCCGCGATGAGAACCTTTGGCATGAATTGGTCCTCCATGCCCCCACTTCCCTCGTCGAGCTAGTAACCCAAGCCCTACACCACGTAGTGTATGAGGAAGTCCTCAGCGCCTGCCGTAGCATGACGGGCTCAGGCTGGGAGGGGGACAAGAAGCGACAGTCCGAGCAGGGGCACGGACAATGAAAGAGGAAGAACCAAGACGGGGACGATAAAGAGCCCTCGCGAAAGCATGAGCGGTACACTCCTCTAACCGCTCCCGTCTATGAAATTTACAAAGACGTCAAAGGCTCGGGCCTTCTCTGCCAACCTGAGCCTATGAAGGCGAAGCACCACAATCGCCGCAAGCATTGTTTGTTCCACAGTGACCGTGAAAGCCTCGTACGTGGCGGCTTTCATTTCTGCCGTGTGCGCTTCATAGACTTCCGGCTCTTGGAGTATCTTGATCAGGGTTTCCCTCAAATCTTTACTCCAAGCTATGGCATCCCAGATTGTGATGCTGGCAGGAAAGCGCTTCATCTGGTGGAGGACCTTCCGGTCAACTCGAGCTCGAGCGTCCTCCAGTGATGGTAGTATGTCAGGTTGGATCTGCTGTGAGCTACCGCGCCACTCCTCGTTGGGGAGTTGCACCACCTTGCCCTTGTTACTGGGATCGGGTTGACTCTGGCCACCCGTAGACTCTTGGAAGAGAGAAGCCAATGACGGCTCTTCTGAGGGAGGCTGAAGGGCTGGCCCTTCCTTACCGGACGGCCCTGCTTGCTCTGCAGGACAGGTCAAAACTAGTGTTGGAACTAGAATGCTGGTGGCGATCTCCTCGGCGCCAGCCGGGTCGAAGATGCTGGGTTGCCCCCGGATCTCCACTGGTGAGATCAGGGCAGGTCATTCTCCTCGGAGGAGGATGACCCGTTCGGGGTCGAAGGGAGATGGACGAAGTGACGACTCAGGGGTTCTCCCACGGTCTCTACCACGTCCATGACCATGACCTCGGCCATGACCGGTATGTTCTGGAGCTGGTTGTAGTCTGAGTGGAGCTGTAGCCCTTTATCTAGTTCTGGATGCCACTGGCTCGCCTCGCTTAGAGGCGTTGATGTTATCTGGAGGTGGAATAGCCACCATATTGTAGGTGCAGTCGCGAAGCATCTGTTCCAGCTATTCCACCATGATCTCTTTGTCCCTATAGAACAAGGAGAGCTCTTCTGGAATGCGAAGGGTTTCACCTTCCTTGAATTTTTGGATCATTTCTTAGACCTAGTCTCTGAGGCGAGCTCGTTTCAGCATGTCTTCCCACGGGATGTAACTATCGAGTGTGATAGGCCCGGTGGGGTAGAGAGGAATGTATTCCTCCAAGTTCTCGATGAGTCACTGTAGCCTCTGGAGAGGCGTTAGCTCTGCTAGGGATTGCAAAGTAGCCGCTTGTTTGGCTTGTTTCTTGAGCTGCCTCTTGAGATTATTCCTTCTGTTCCTCTCCTGTTTCTTGGCGATGGCCGTCTCTAGGGGAGTAGGAGGAGGAGGCACTGGAACTAGAGCTGACGGGTCCGCGCGGGGATGCCGTCGAGCCGATGGGTTTGCAGGGCAAGGTCAGTAACTCCTCTTTGCCCGGATCTCAATCTAGGCACCTTCTGATTGTTGTAGTTGGAAGGTGGCGTTGATCACCTATTCGATGACTTCAAGTGGTAGTTTCTGGTAAGCAGGGGTGCTAGGATTAATGTTCGAGGATGTAGGCGCGGTTTGATGCCTTAACCGCGGTGGCTGCGAGAGTTTACCAGGAACTGGTTGACTTGTACTGGCGTCCGAAGACGTGTGTGCAGTTTGATGCCTTTGCCACGGTGGCGAGGAAGGCTTCTGCTGTTGAGCTGATGTACTGGTGCTGGTATCCAGAGACATGTGCGTGGTTTGATGCCTTAGCCGTGATGGCTGGGAAGACTTCTGCTGAGGAGTGGTCCGGGGAGCATGACCAACATCTTGCTTCCTGTCCTGACCCCTTTAGTCTGGCTGAGGGCAGGGTCGGGTGACACCTGACGACATCTTGGGGCCTTGCTACCCCTGGTGGCTATCTTGATCTCGCGCGCCGGGTGGCCTTTGTGATGGCGGACCCGACTTGCAAGCTATTGGGAGGATCTGGTCCAGTGGAGTTGAGGCCTCGCTCAACTTTTGCTTCCCCTTCCTATCCTCGAGCATCGAAGACAGAGGTAGAATAGGGAGAGGACGAGAGGAGCTTGAAGAGTCCGTTCTAGTCTCGCCCACTAGGACATCCTCTCGACCAAGAAGGACTCGGAGGAGTCTAGCAGTGTCTTCTCTGGAAAGGGTGAGAGACTCTAGCTCCTGCCAGGGTCACCACTACACGGCTGGAGTGGCAGGGGCTGGTTGACCGGCCTATAGTGTCGAGGAATTGGGAGAGACCAGAGGAGCAGGGGAGTGAATGACATTGGCCGAGAAGGTATTCGGTCCTACCTCTTGGCTGGCATCTTGCTCCCTGTGTCTCCACAGTCGCTCGAGAGCTTCCCGATTATCGGACTAAAACTCGAGCCATTCTAGCGTGTGCTGGTAAGGCAGCCCGTGCCCTTTTTCTTGGGAAGGATCATGCTGTTCTGACATATTTCTGGCAGTGCTTAGAGTTTCTTCGATAGCTTGTTACAGTCAAACAAGTGCCATGGAATTCCCCTCAGCATCGATCTGCTCCCATGAGATCTGTTCCTAGATGAGGTACTGGACTTCCTCATAGGACTCGATCGCATGACAGATTCACGCATAGAAGGGACAGTACTGGGGATGACTAAAGTACCACTGAGTGTAGTCTACTGGTGGCTCGCGGGGCAAGATTTGCACCCTCTTGACGAGAATGTCAAAGAGCCACCGGGTTCTTTCCCTGGGGAAGGAGAGGGGTCTGCGATCGTGCCAGGGCCTCCACCCTGGATACTAGATTGACTGCTCTCTTTGGTTAACACTGGGTTCCTTTGATTCGTCATCAGAGAGAGAGAAAATGCCACCATCATGTGGATCACATTAGCTGAAGGGTGAACCACGCGTGCTGCTTTGGCTAGTCTGGACCACGTATGTGGCTATGGAGGATCGACGAGACCGCTCTTCATTTGAATAAGGCCGCCTCGGATCACTCATAAAGTTGGCATGCCTCTCCCTCTTCTCGCGCCGTCTCTCTCGTAAAGTCGGCGTGCCTCTCCTCTCGTCGTCTCTCTCGTAAAGTCGGCATGCCTCTCCCTCTTCTCGTGTCGTCTCTCTCGTAAAGTCGACGTGCCTCTCCTCTCTCGTGTCGTCTCTCTCGTGAAGTCGGTGTGCCTCTCCTCTCTCGCGTGTCTCACTCGTAGGTCGGCGTGGCCTCTCTCCTCTCCCCGCTCTCTCGTAAGTGCGTCTCCCTCATGTCAGTTAGTTAGCATTTGCATTCACTCATTCATTCATAAAAGAAAATCAATAAAAGAAACAAACCATGTCACTATCATATCATCATGTACAGGTGTCTGGAGTACAAAATCAGGCCACTCCCTCTGCCCTGTCACTGTCCCCTCCTCCCTCCTGCCTCTTCGATGGCGGGGCCATCACAGAGGTCGCACCCTCCTCTCACTCTCGACAGTGATGGTCGCCCTCCTTGTTCCTCTATCGCTCAGAGGAACTGGCAAGGTACCGCCTGACAGAGCCATGCGTGGCCTGGCGCCCACTCGGAACTCCCCAGCTACCACTCGGGGCCGCTTTGTGGCTACCACTCATCCTGCTGCACTTCTGGAAGCCCTCCACGACGCCCTCTAGCCTCGCCGCCTGAATCTGAGCGAGGTCTCGCTCCTCGCGATAGCGCTCCAACTCTACCCGAGTACGCTCTGCCTCCATGGCCCCAGCTCGAAGTCTCTCTAGCTCGGCCCGAAGAAGCGCTGTCTCAACTGCATTGGCCGACCAACTCTGTGCTAGTACCTCTCGAAGACAGGCTGTCTCTCCACGAAGACGGGCCACCTCCCCATCAGCCGCGGTCCAACTCTGTGCAAGCTCGCCCTGTAGGCTAGTCACCTCCTCCCTCGCCTTGGTGCTCTCCGCCAAGGTGGCCCTCAGCTCTGTCACCTGCATTCATTCATCATCATCATTAGTCAACTGCATTTAATATAGAAGCATAATTCACAAAGGGAAAGTGTAGTGCGTATCCTCTCAGAGAGTGCTGCCTCGGCAACCTTGGCCCACTCTACCATCTGCTGGAACTCCCCCTCCCGCTCCGCTCGGTTGGCTAGAGTCTGTGCTGAAGAAGAAGGAGCGCCTGCCCCCTGCCGCTGGGTCTCCTCCCCTCGCTGCATTTATGAAACTCCACGTTGGTCACCGCATAATCATATAGAAGTGTACAAGTTAAGAGTTTTAAGTCTAGGAAATTCACCAGTAGGGCCAGGGCCTGTCGGGCCTCGTCTCGCTCCCTGATCATCGTGGTAAGGAGCCCCTGTAGCTCCGCTAGCCGCCCCTCTAGGTCGATCTGCATTTAGAAGACTAAGTGTCAGTGCATCATGTAGAGGTCATAAGCATAATAGACAGAGTTTAAATTTAGAAGTCGTACCGGTCGGTGGGCACTCCGGAACACCTGGTCCCGGTAGTGTCGTGCATATGTGGTGTAGTACGCTACATCGTTCTCTGCTCGGATGGTCACCACCTGCCCGAGCGCTGTCCAGTCTGCCACCTGAACGGCCTTCCGCGCCGTCCAGTCGAATGCTGCTGCTAGACCCCTCGTGGTCCATGTGACGTGTTCCCCCAGCTTCTCTACCGTACGAAACTCCACTACTGGCAGATGGACCCGATGGTCCTCATCACCAGCCGAAAGTAGAGTGGCTCCACCACATTCATGCAGTGAACCCACATGTCATGCCCTGAGAAGGCCAAGGCCCCGACCACCCAAGGCTGGTCCTCCTGCCCCTCCTCTGCGTAGGGCGTCCACCGTACCTGCAAAATAGGAAATCACGTCAGCATAATCATAAAGAATTACATTTAATTAAGGAGTCTAAGTTTAGAAGTGTACCGAGGTGTACGGTAGGGAGTCTAGATCGTCTTGTAGCTCCCGGACCTATCTCCGGAGTGCCGCAGTCTCCCAAGGCGCGGTCCACCTCCGGACAATCGGCAAGAGCCCCGGGTGGGTCTCCTCGCCTCTGCCTAGCGCGCGTAGTCTCACGTAGGCCCAAACCTGCATCATAGCATCGTGTCAGCATCTAGGAAACATATGGAACTTGCAAAATTATGTCTAAGGTAGGAGTCGTACCTGGAGTAGGGGGGAGAAGCCCCAAAGCATGGTCCGACAGGTCATGGAACTCAGCGTGTCAAGGAGAAAGGCGAGGACTACCACTCCTCACGCGTAGTCGCCTACGTGGTCGAGGTCCTCGAGGAGGGGAAGGAAGTGACAGCTCATCACGTCCGCCCGTGTGGAGAATAGTAGGCACCCAAATAGAAGCATCAAGAATCATCGCAGTACTCTGTCGGCTTCTGCTCCCGCCTCCGCTGCAACCCTCGGTCTCGCTAGGTCTACCAACCACTGAAGGTGCTGGTCTGGCTGCCCCCCTATCATGATCCCCGCTCGTCGCAACCCTAGGCTATCCTAATGACTCACCCGGGGTAGGAGGGTCGACTGTCGCTCAAGGCGCCGCAGCTGTAAGCCCAGCAATGCCTAAGCCATCTCTCGGTAGTCGGGATAAGTGGTCCCTGATAAGTGTGTATTTTCTCATATTAATTCATACTATTTATATTTTCTATAAACTTTAATAATAATAAATACGCACGTATCACACCTATTTTTCATTTAGAGTCAAATATTTAATTTTTTGAAATTAAATAATTTTAATAACGATTTTTACTTATTTATGTAGGCACTCGGTACGAGGGAAGGAATGACGTCCTTGAAGACATAATAGTCGTCAATGGTATGCCCAAGCATTTGGTGGTATTGGCAGAAGTGAGGGTCATCCTTCTTCTTCATGTCACCGGGTCTCTTTGACTCTGGCAACGTGATCTTGTTGTACTTGGTTGCCCACTCGAACAGGAGCCGGGACTTGTCTCGGGAGAAATAATATAGCTTGTTCCTCATTTTCTCCCTCAGAGAGGGACCTTCCCGCCGCTCTATGGACCTAGGCGGAGGAGGGTTGGCAGCCCCTTTAACTTTTTCTGTTTGCATCTCGAAAGTCTGGAAGTCCAGGGCGTGAATCTCTGGTGGTATTGGCTTCTTCTCGACCTGTCTAGCTCTCTGGCCTGACGCAGCTGGGGCGGAAGAGTAGCGGGCAAGGAATGCCTCGATCTCAGCCACTATGTTGTTCAGACGGTCAAATGTCTTGACCTCAATGCCGATCATTCTTTCCAGAATTTCTTTCTTCAGATTCTGCTTGCAGATCTACACTGCGTCCTCCTGGTGCGGGGGACGTCTACACCTCATGCTGAGGTTTCTCCAACTTTTGATATAGTCGAGTGTCAAATCATCATTTCTTTACCTTGTGACGTAAAGCTCCACCATGGTGACCTCCCGTTCAGCAATATAAAATCTCTCTTTGAACTTCTTCTGCTTGTTGGGCCAATCAATGATGGACCCAGCGGGCAGGCTCGAGTACCACTCGAAGGCGAGCCCGGTGAGTGTTGAACGGAAGAACTTGAGGAGATAAGCTTCATCAACGGCCAAATCTCCCATTACATTCACATAGTAGGCAATGTGCTCCCTGGGACACCCGTGCCCATTAAACTTCTCAAACTTCGGCGGCTTGGTGATGCTGATCGGTAGCTTCTTGGTGGTATAATGAGCCGGGTAAGGCACTCGGTAGACATCAAACGGTGTTTGATCACCGTCACCCCTCTCTGTCAGCTTCATGTCTATCATTTGTTCAAACATCAACCGGCTGACTGCTGCTGGGTCGACTGGACTTGGGTAAAAGCGGGTAGGTTGTGCCCTTGGAGTAGTCAGCACTGTTGCCTGTGGAGCCATAGGGGACTCTTGGGGAGGCAAAATCGGCAGCGGGGCCGGTGATGCATGATGTGCCTATTGCAGGGGCATGCCCTCGGTGTAGCTGGGCATTGGTGGGAATACCGCGGCTTGCGGAGAAGCCTCCAAAGACTGCCCGTTGCCCCCAGGCGCTTCGGGTGATACCTCGGTCTGCCCAGATGTCGAAGGCTGGGCATTTCTCTCATTCAACTACTTCTTCAACAGCTCAATCTCCCGCTGATACTGTTGCATCATGTACAGTACAGTGGGGTCATTAGTGGGGAGAATTGGAATGCCCCCTGCTCCTTCGACCGGCGCCTCTTCAGATGATCTGAGCGGCCCGCCGCTAGTGTCTCCTGTGGTCATGACATTGGCAGCCAAAGCCATGGAAGGCTCCTCTGGGACGATCTCTTCAGCACGGACTTGCGCTATCTCACTTGCTGCTCTTCCCCTTCTGGTGAGAGGGCCTGGTCTTGCAGCCAATCTGGCCACTTCCTCGGGCTCAGTAGGTAAAGCTCCATACCACCCAAACACCCCCGCCATGTTGTAGGTGTAGACTTTCCACTTCCTGTCTCTTCTGACAATCCTCCTTGACGACCTATTCGAGAATACCAATCTATCGAAGATTGACCTTCGGGACTGTGCTTCCTCCCGCAAAGGGGATTGGCGTAGCTCCTCCAAGCGGTTCTTGATGCGAGACAAAATGCGGACTCGACGCCAAGTTGGATATGCAACCTGGGACTCTAGCAAGCTCGCATTCGTCCCTTAACGAGGGAAGCGTTGGACTTACACGGTTGAAAAATTGACAGCGAGTCAAGGGTGGTCAAGCTCTCTCTCGTGCCCGGGTCAGGTCACGGGACGGGTCTCACTCTCTTTCTCACAACAGTGATTGACTGGTACGAGCTAGGATCCTAGCATGCTCTCTAGCAGCGGCAGTAAGAACTATACTAGGAAAGCAAGTAACTACGACTACAAGGGGGCAGCAGGTGTACGTCTACGCTCTGGGCGTGGGGAAGATGACCCCGACCGAACCTGTACTCCCGGTACAACAATTATTAATATTTACAGAAATGATTACTTCTGCCCACTCCACACAGGGAGGTAAAGGGCTACAAAGTGAGCCCGGGAGCGGTGGGTTCATGTTGACAGGCAGCAATTATGGACACTCCGTCGGCGTGGCTCGGATGGCGCAAGCTGCTGGTTGTGGGGCCCACATGATGGCTAGTGGGGCCGAGTGGGCCCAGAGTGGCACCACTGTGATGGGGATGCCTGGAGGGACGGTCTCTGGGAGGCGACGCGCTAGTTCGCCCTGCGGAAGGCGAGGCGGCTCTGATCTTCAAGTGTTGAACTTGCTATCCACGGATCTGAGTTGCTATTTCAGACCCGCACGACCTGGCGAGAACGACTACTGTGATCAGCCCTGACGTCAGATCGATGCGAGGCCAGTGGCGTTAGAAAGATCTCTCGAAGAACTACAATCTCAGGCTGGGATAAGAATTTTAAATCCTCTGTTCTGGCCGTGGCAGGTTTTACCAGATGCTGGTTCACAGATCTAGATTTGAGTGGGCAGAACTTGGACCTGACTGAAAACATAGTTTGACCGAGGGGTTGGTGATAGAACTGAGTGATGGTCTCTTCATGAAAGTTGTAGAGGCAAACTTAAGGCACCGGAGGCACTAGTGGCGGGCCCTCCGCATCATCTGAGGATGCACCAGCTGAAGAAGCAAGAGGCATTCCTAGTCTCCCCACAAATGACCCCGCAATGCTGCACATGATACAGCAATACCAGCGGGAGATCGAGCTGTTGAAGAGACAACTGAACGAGAGGAATGCACAACCCTCGACGTCTGGGCAGACTGAAGTTTTGCTCGAAGCGCCCGGGGGCAATGGGCAGTCTTCAGAAGCACCTCTGCAAGGAGAAGCACCTTCACTAGTACCCGGCTACACCGGGGGCACGCCCCTACAGCAAGCACAATATACAGCACCGGCCCCGTTGCCGATTCTGTCTCCCCAAGGGTCTCCTATGGCCCTGCAGGCGAAGGCGACGGTGCTGACTACTCCAGGGGCATAGCCTGCCCATTCTTACCCAAACCCGGTGGACCCAACAGCGGCCAGCCGGTTGATGCTCAAACAAATGATCAATATGAAGCTGGCAGAGAGGGGCGACGTCGATCAAACACTCTTTGATATTTACCGAGTACCCTACCCGGCTCATTACGCCGCCAAGAAATTACCGGTTGGCATCACTAAGTCACCGAAGTTTGAAAAATTCAACGAGCAAGGGTCTCTCAAGGAACACATTGCCTATTATGTGAACGTCATGGGGGATTTGACTGCTGATGAAGCTTATCTCCTGAAATTCTTCGACTCGACACTTACTGGGCTTGCCTTCAAGTGGTACTCGAGCTTGTCGCCCGAGTCTATTGCTGACTGGCCCGATATGCAGAAAAAGTTCAAAGAAAGATTTTATATCGTCGAAAGGGTGATTACTATGGCTGACCTATACGCCTCCAAGCAGAAGACTGGTGAAACTATCTTGGATTATATTAATAGATGGCAGCGCCTCAACATGAGATGTAAGCAGCCGCTACACCAAGAAGATGTAGTGCAGATCTGCAAGCAAAAATTGAAGCGGGAGATCCTTATGGGATTGAAATCAGGTCCTTTGACCAGCTAATCAAAATAGTGGCAGAAGTCGAGGCTTTTCTCTCCTATGCCTCTGCTGCCGCCGGCCAGATGGCCATGGCAACGGGTAATAGGGCCTCATCCAAGGAGGTTCATACAGTTGACTCCGAGGCATCCAAGCGACGAAAGGATAAAAGGGAAGGCCCCGCTTTGTGAGATAGAATGAGCAAGCCATACTCCTTTACCAAGAAGAAGACACCGACCCTGTTTGAATGGGCCTCCCAATATAGCAAAGTCACTATTCCGGAACCAAAGAGACCCGGTGATGCCCGAAGAAGAGATGACCCCTGATTTTGCCCATATCATCAGGCACTCAGGCATCCCATTGAAGATTGTTATGTATTCAAAGATGTTATTGAGAGCCTGATCAGGAAAGGGGAACTCCAAGTGGGTGAACATAGGGTGGATCCCCCACGCCCACATGAGCTGCCCGATCTGAAGAGAACAGTCAACATGGTATCTCTGTGCCATATGTCACCCAAACAGGCGCCCGAAGCTCCCTCAGCATGCGCCGATGAGTGTGTCTGGTACAGGCATTCAGAGCCCCTAGGCCTAGGGCAAGAAGTTGAAGGAAAATTTGAGGCACTGCATGCGCTAGATGATTCGTCACAAGAGCGTACGCCAAGCTCGGAGGGGAAGGAAGGGGAGACTTTGAAGAATAGAAGGAGTGGCGTTGTCCTCTCTTGCTACACACTCTCGACCGGGCGCGGCTCAGGCCAAAACAGTGAAAGAGGAAATGAAGAGATACATTTCCCGCCATCTAGAGAGGAGGCCCCTCATCATGACCCTCCTCCATATGGGGGCTTGGGGGCGCCAATGTCGACCCTTCGAGGACAAGGCATCGCCGACTATGATGACATAATATCGCCGGCCCCATCTAAAGCAAGGACGGGGGGCAGCACTTCCAGCTTCCATCAGCACACACTCGCCATGACGGCAAGATTATTTGAAGAATTGCACAGTGTTGAAGTGTCAAGAGGGAAATCGACCAAGGCGAGTTTACACCTAGCAATGCCCGCACAGGCGGGGCCCTCATTTCGAGCCCTCTGGGATGGCCATGAGCCACCCGAGGTTCCACCACCACTAGCAATGCCCCGAATAGTACAAGACTACACCGGAGGCATCTCCTCCCAGTGATGGCAGCAAGCACCTTTCTTACCTCACATGACACTGGGAACAAACCCTCTTCGCCAATTGCCTCGCTCATACCAGAGTTTGATAGTGCCGACTGGGACCAATGAACCAAGGGCCGAGCAAGGGGCCAAAATGAGGCGGGTCGAGAGCAAAGCCGTCGAGCCCGAATCATAAGCAGTTGATCGAAGAGGTGATGAGTCCGCCCTGGACTATACGTGGAAAAGGGGACACCCCCGTAAAGAATGTAGAAACCCTCCAAACTTTAGGGGTGCCGTTCAAAGACTCCTAAGAAGCCTGAAGGGTGCAATACTACAAAGGGTGATGGATATTGAGGTCAAAGCCCTTGAAGAGCCCACCGACCAAGCATCTGATGCCGAGGTCTTCCTTGCAAAGTACTACCTGACTACCACTGCCCAGAGTGGGGAAGAGCGATCGGTCGATAAGTAGTTGGCACGAGAAGAATCCTGCACCCTAGACCTCGAAGCCTTTTAGCGACAACTGAGAAGAACAAAGGTCACGACCGGAGCTTCTTCTGTAAGACCTGTTTGTTGATTTTTATTTGTTTCTTTTTATTCCTATTTGGATTTTCTTGACCCCTTATCAAGGTCAAAAAGAACGCCCCCTTGCTTATTGAGCAAGGGGCCAAGCCGAACAGATTAACTAACCTGTTTGCCTCAGTGAACACAGGAGCAAGGAGACAAGTACACAAGTGCAAAAGGATAAAACTCAGGTAACAAAACATGTTTCCTATTTCATAATCATAACTATATGCATATATGTGTACAAAAGTGCAGGAAGAGGTGTACAAAGGTAATCTCTCTAGCTCTCTCCACCTCTCTCCTCTGTCATCCCACTACTCTCTGCCCCACCCTTGTCCCTAGGATGAACCTGGGGGGCCTCATCGACCCCTAGCTGGCAGCCGACCTCTCGGCTCGAGCACGGTCTGCCTCCTCTCTCCTCTCGTGAGTAGAAGAACCCACTAGATAACTCATGCTAGAGTAAGCACTCGGGCGTCCCTCAGCTTGTGCCCACTCATGGCCCCTCCGGCAGCGGTCCTCTGCCAATCTCACTTGCTCCTCTGTCGCGCCCAGGTGGAGTCTCAACTCAGCTACCTCTGCCCCCTCCTGGTCGCGCTCTCTCCTCTCCATCCTGAGTAGCAACTGCAGCTTGAGTATCTCTCGGGGTAGCTCCTCGGTCTCGCAAGGCCACTCCTTTGTAGATCACTGTCGCGCCTCTCCAGCCCACTGTCTCTCCTCCTCCAGCTCCCCGGTAAGCCGCCATCGCTACTCCTCAAGCTCCGCAACCCGCTGGTCATGGATTGTGAGCTCGGTACCTACCAAGGCAGCCCGGGTCATCGCCTCCTGTAGATCCCACACCTGCATTACTAACACAACATGTCATAAGCTTTTGAAGAAAGATTGATAATAAATGCATTTCTTAAGTAATCTTTCCTACCAGTGCTACCATGTCGCGCTCAGCTACCTCAGCTCGTCTCACCGCTCCCGCCAGTCGCTCCTCTAAGGAAGCGATCTGGGTGCTCTGATCTACTACGCTCGAGCTGGAGGCTCCTCCCGCTCCTTTCGCTGCCACCCTCTACTGGGCATGCTGCATCATTTTAAAAGATTGTCAGTCATTGATCACCCAACTTTAGGACTCATAGCATAGCATTTAGAAAGCGTACTCACCAGCGTCTGTAACTCAGACTGTGTGACTGCTAGTCGGGCCTCCAGGGTGTGGAGCTGTACAAACATGTCTGCTACCACCGCATCCCGTGCATCCTGCATTTACTACATGTTAGTCACACATTCAGCATATAGCAATTAAAGCATATAGGCACAAAAGCATGCATTCATATGTACCCCTCTAGGCCTCATCTGAGGCCGGTTGGCGTAGGTCCTCCAGTAGGACTAGAGGTATGATGTGCTGTCCTCTGCCTGGGAGATGACTGGGGTGCCACCCCTCTGCCAATCGGCGTACTACTCTGGAAAGTGCAGCTGCCAGTCTGTCGTCACCGCACATCCTCGGGTCTTCTGTCCGACCCCGCGCGGCTCTGCCATCTTGACCCACTCCTGGTGTAGGCCAAGGGTCCTCATCACCAACCTGAGGTGCAAAGGCTCGATCTCGTTCAGGCAATGGAGCCAAATCTCCCACACAAATAAGTGTCTGCCTACTGCAACCCAGGGTTGGTCCTCATTTGCCATCCCCAAGTAGGGCCTCCACACCACCTACATCCCACACATCTCATCAGTGTCACATAGTCATAAATAGAGAATAGGACAAATACATAAGCATGGCATACATACCAGGGAGGCCGGGTAGTCTCATATCTCTCGCCTCATTGCCTGTAGCTCGTAGGCGTGCGGGGCTCTATCATGTATGGGAGCCAGCGTCAGCCTAAGGGGACCACCTCAGGGTGGAAGACTCCAGCTCGCTCCATGAGGATGTACAAGTGACTCCAAATCTGGATCCACATATCATTAGCATATCATTGCATAATCACATAAGCATAAATAGAAACATAAGCATAAACATAAGCATAAGGAAATTTGCATACCTGAAGGAAGGGTGTAAAGCTGCTGACAGTTGTCTCTCTACCCGTCCCCGTGGACAGGTTAGCCAGCAGGTGGGCTAGCATGGCAACACCCCACGCATATCTCCACACCTTGTCCAGGTCCTCCAACAGTCCGAGGAATTGACAATTCATGTTGTCCCCCTTTGTCCCCAACAATAGCCTCCATAGCATCAAGAATAGGAACCTCCTCAAGTCTGGGTCTACTCTCTATCTCTGGGTGGGGTCTGCACAGAAGGTTGCCCTGGCTCTCCTGGCCATGCGGATTGTAAACTCCTCTAAGCTCTCCCTAGTCCTCGGGCACCCCTCCTCCAACCCAAGCGACTCCATCAGCTCAGCCCTATTCACCATCTTGTAGTCCCTAGGCCTCCCTGCCACTGTCTCCAAGTCTAGGACCCTATGGGCTCAGTCCATGTAGTTGGGGTAAGTCACATCGTTCACCGCCTCACCATCCACCCTCAGCCCGGTAATCCTCACCACATCCTCCAGGGTGGGGACCATGTGTCCCCAGGGCATTAGGAATACCCGGCTCACCCTATCCCACCTCTATCTCAAAACCTGGATGAGGACGAGGTCCAGGCGAACTGGCTCAATGCTCAGGAAGGGGCTGAATCCCATCTCTCTCAACCTCTCTCTCTGGAACTCGGGGAGACCATGGTATGCTGCAAGCACCAACATCAAGGAGATGCGGGTCCTCATTACCCCCACTCCCCACTCCCCTCTCCACAATCTCCTTCATCTCCTACTCCTCAGCATCCACCTACCGATAAGCTACATCCTCTAGATATTCCCAAGTGGAAGTGGGAGGATATCGGCTCCCAGGAAACCCACGGACACCGCGACCGTGAGACCACCTCTCATCCCGCCGCTCTCCCCTTCTCACTCTAACACCCAGAACCCATCTCCTTCACATGAACGCCCTCCCCCACATCTCCCTCATGATGCTGGCCACCCAGCAGCAACCTCTGCGTCACCCCTCCTCCCCACATCAACCACCTCACATCCATCCTTCTCCCTAATCTCTGCACACCCAGCCGCTCGTCTCCCCCATGGCACACCACTCTCCCCCCCTTTCAACACCTCGTCGGGCAACCCCTTTCCCTTTAATACCCAGCAGCCATCCCAGGCCACCGGACCTCCCTGCACCCTCACTCACACTGTCGGCCACCGCAGCAACACACACACGCCACCGAACATCCCCCTCTCACCCTCTGCACCTCACCATAATGACCCCCGCATCCTTCATCTCCAAACCACACCACTGTCACCCTCTCTTCCCCTCCTTCACCTTCTCTCCCTCATCCAGCGGCGACGGCCACCCACAGTCCTCTCTCTCCCCACTCCCTCTCACACACCGCCGCCGGCGAGCCTCCCACTCCACCCCTCCAGCCACCTGCACACCACCAGCCACCCTCCGGCCACCTTCACCCCCCCACGCCCGTGCCACCCGCAACACCCTCCGCTACCATCTCCCCACTCCCGCCGTCGAACCCCCAGCACCTCCGCCACCTCCCGTTCTCCGCCGACCACTCCTCACCACAACCACCCCGAGCCAGCAACCACCGACCTCCCATCCCCCTCTGCTAACCACTCCGTCCACCGCCGCAGCCCCTCCGGCCGCCACCCCAGTCCTCTCTGGTAGCTTCCACCGACCACTCCTCACCACCTCTCCCGCCTGCTAACCTTCCCACTCCCTCTCACACACCGCCATCGGCAAGCCTCCCCACTCCCCCTACAGCGACCCGGGATCTGAGTACCGGAAAGGAACCGGCGCGACTCGAACCTCGGCCTGCCTCCCACGAGTCCGGAGACTCGGAAGGGAAGAAAGGATGGTGTGAGGGCGTGTAAGAAGTTAAAGCGACTGCAAAAATAGCACAATATACAACGAAATAAATATGTAGAAAGTAAATAAACAAACTGCTACAAGGTCCAGTACATCTCACATCCAAAATAAAGTACAGTCAACTGAAAGAAAGTACAAGTACAAGGGAAAAGTATAAGTACACGGGGCAGACCCCGACTCTGGCAACTGGCACTAACCTCGGCTACTGGAACTGTGCTGAACGTCTGCCGCACCTCCTGAAGTGCCGGCCTCGCCTGAAATACGGTGAAAACACGTAAGGGATGAGCCTCCAAAACGAAGGCTCAGTAGGGATCCCTCGACCCCTACCTCGCATGGAAAAATCTGGTGCTACAATAGTAAAACTAACCCTACAAAGCAGTAAAGCTACGCTAGCTAATAGGAGTACGGTAGAACCGACAAGCTAGAATAAATAAATGAAAAATCCGTCTATCTAACAGTACCGTACTACTGAACCTCGGTCTAGCCACCTCGAGTCTGAAACTACCAGGAGACAGGAGCTATACCCACTAGAAGAACGACCGGATGCGTCCCCTGACGTCTTATACCGCGTCACAAGTGTCTAGCTATGGCGTCCCGGGCACGAGACTCAGACACGCACAAGCACCACAACAAGGACTAGCTGGGGTCACGCTCGTCAGCGTGTGTCCTAAGCCCCCAACTACGTGTGCACGCACAGACCATCTGCTCTAGGTCGGGTCCTCTAGTTAGTTTTCTCCCCCACTGGACTCTGGTGGCAAAGGCAAGGGGCCCACGGAGACCAGCCTAAAAATCATCTAACTCAGGTCACGCTCTCCACCACTCCCGGGTGGGTCCGCACTCGCGTGCGCAGGAAAGCCACGACTAGTGGACAGGTCACTGGAAGGCAGACTCTCAAGTCACGAAAACTGACTCCGAAGTAACGAGTACAAGGATCGCCCCTCGTACAACACCGACTCATGGTGACGTAAGCCGAAGAGGCCACATCCTGGGACCCCTCACGGCGCCCCACACCTGGTTCCCACATGATGCCCAGCATCGTTCAGACCACGGGCCAGCACGTGGATCGAGGTCCACTCACCTGGGACTCGAATCGGTACGAAAAATCACCGTCTAGACCTGATACGAAGAACGGTCCATCATTGGCCACCTACGGATGCACGTTTGACTCACAGTCGTGCGGGGGAGAATGGACGGTCCCACTTGGCCATCTGCCACTCCCGACAGAAAACAGACCATAACGCGCCTACCAGCGTTGGTCCGTTAAGCACTATAACGCACTCCTCCAGGGGCGTTATGTACATAACAGACCAGACATGGTGCGTTATGTCACGGAGTAAAGCAACCCCATAACATGCTCCTCAAGTGGTGTTATGGACCTTAACGGACCAGCTCTGACGCGTTAGGTGGAGGGCAAGGGCGTTAAGCATACACATTCCCTAGGGCGCTATGGTACATAACGGGCCTCCCTAGGCGCGTTATGTGACCTGGATGGACCCCACCGGTCAAAACTAACGGTCGGAAACCATGACGCACCAGCACCGGTGCGTCATGCCTTACATGATGGTCAGTCGAGGGGCCGTTAAACTCTCGCCAACTAGACTCAAAACATGCGAAGCATAACGCACCTGCCTGGGCGCCTTATGCTCATGACGGTATCTGGCCCTTGCGAGAGCTTGAATGCTTGCGGATTTTAGGTCCTTGGAGTGTCCATAGCATCATTGGGCCGTGTCACATCAAAACCCCCACATAGAAACAAGCCAGAGAGCTACAGAACCTGCTACTAGAGAGGTCACGACTGTTCATTCTCCAAGAGAGAATCCCTCCCGTATGACCTTACCACCCAGCGAGTACTCTCCGAGTGACCACTGGGGGCAGCGAGCACTCGTCCAGAGGATCTACACGTCTCTCAGATCCCCTACTATGACCTCCACTCTCCCCTCTCTCTCATACTCTTCTCTGTTCCTTACTTGAACTGTTACTGACTTAAACATCGGAGGGTTGTCCTCTGGGGTAACGCCCGGGGCTCCTTCTGACGTCGTTTCCTTCTGGTGGTTGCAGGCTTCCACAGGTGCCAAACGAGTTCCTCGACAAATAAATAGAAAAGTGTTGTACGAGAGCTAGATACTAGTTTTCTGTCTCTACACTTTTTGGCACCGTCTGTGGGAACTTCAAGCGAAAAGTCATGGCAACTCGTGGGAGTCTTCGCAACGCCAGCAACCGGGGCCGTGGTTCCCACCAAAGTCCCAGCACCTACCGGGGATTGCAAGAAGTCTCATCCGCCACCCGGCTGCGTCGAGAGATCGCCACTGATGAACTCGTCGAGATGCACCAACAAATCCAGGTCCTGACAGGCCTGTGTCAAGATCTCTTGAATAGAGCCACGGGGCCCCAGTGCGTCCCCTTAGAACAACCTCAGAATGGGCGGGCTCCGACCATAGTGGATTCCTTCCCGGTGAGGGAGGGTGTCCCACGACTCCACCGCGTGAACCGGACGACCGCGTAGCTTGCGCTCACCAAGGGTGCGCAGCTCGCTGCACTCCGACCGGAGATGGACCGCCGGCTCCAGCGCATCGGCGAGATTGAAGACAAGGTCTGATACCTGAATGATGTTCTGCTCACTGCCAGAGCCTACAGTCTCATCGACGATGACCTCAATTTCCACGCTCCCTTCTCCAGGGAGATCTTGGAGGCTCTCATCCCTCCAAAGTTCCAGCTGTCGTCATTCACCCTCTACGACGGCACCACCAACCCGGCCGACCATATGCACAGTTTTGATTCCAACTTGGTGTTCCACCGGACTTCAGACACTATGAAATGCCTGGCATTTGTCACCACCCTCCGGGAGAATGCCCGCGCCTGGTTCGAGTCCCTGCCGGTTGGGACCATCACCTCCTTAATTTCAACAGTTGAAGAAGCTATTTAAGGAGAACTTTATCGGATGTCGAAAGATGGCCAAATCCATGATGAGCTTGCTCACCATCAGGCAGGGGCGAGAGGAGACCCTCTGGAACTACGTGTGCCATTTTCAGGCAGAGGTGCTCCGTGTACCCCGCCTCGATGTAAGCATCGTCGCCCTCGCCCTCGCTCAGGGGACCCGAGGCTCCATCCTCCGACAGTCGTTCAGAGTTGAAGCCCCGATGACCCTGACAGACCTCCTCGTCTTAGCCCAGAAGCACGCCAGATGAGAGGAGAACACCGTGGCCCTAGGCCGTCCGACCGGAACCTAGCGGTCCGACCGAAAGAGATCCGTCGACTCACCCCGAGAGGGGCAGAATAAGTAGGAGCAACGAGACAGAGAGCTCCGCGACTACTTAGAAAATAAGGAGAGGGGCAGTTACCATCACTACACGCCCCTAACAGCTCCGCCCGACTAGATCCTCATGGAGATCCGTGAGGAACCCTTTCTCCAGTGGCCGCCAAAGATGAAGCCCGACCCGAGGACGCAAAGTTGGAGGAGACATTGTTGCTTCCACCACGACCATGGCCATGATACCACCGACTGCATCCAACTCAAGGATGCCATTGAGGACCTCGTCCGACGAGGACTCCTTGATAAATTTATCGCCAAGGCGGAGGAGAAGCGACAACGCGAACGAACCCTTCCCATAAACAACTGACCCAAACGGAAAGATATCATGATGGTCTCCAGAGGGCCGACTTTGGGAGGCGACAGTTTCGGGAGATGCCTACGGTACGCATCATCAATTAACACTGTGGGGCATGGCGACAGTGACCGACAGGAAGCTCCCGCCCGGGAAGCACCCCGAGGATGTCATCGTCTCCTCAGACGAACACCTAGAAGGTGTAGCCACTCCGCACTCAGACGCTCTGGTGGCCTCGACCAACGACAATCAATGTATCATCCGACATATCCTAGTGAATAATGAAAGCGGCCCCGATGATACTTCTCGAGTATCTGGTACTCATGGGTGTGGAGTTATCACGAATAGCACCACTACGTACAATTGCCCTCCCAGAAGGACGTATGTCATTGCCAATCACGTTTGGGATCGCACCACGAGGTGGGACATTCCTAACAGATTTCAAAATAGGGCAAGGCAAACTAAGGAGGCCCCGCCCGAAGAGAATTCGAGGACGGATGACCCAGGTCCGAGCATGAACACCCCAGTGAAAGACCTATCTCTCGCTTAAGTGGGGGGCTCCGAGCAAAACACTCCGGGTTGGGGCGACGTTGTACGACCAGGAGAAGGCCAAAGCTGCATCCCTGAGGTAGTATGCATACCAAGGGAAGAGAATGTAATGCCCCAGATTTTTTTTGATATTTATCAAATATTTACGTGTAATTTTCCCTGATGAGTCTTCGGAACTCTGTGCAGGGTGAACCGTTGCGTTCTCCGACTTCGGGACAGTAGCAGTGCGTTGTGCTCTTTTCAAGGATCATGCTAGTCTGCCTAAACCCCACCCCGGGGGGGTTTAGGCGGGCTGGAGGTAGAGGGAGAGTGGGGCAATCCCCACCCTATAAAATCTCCCATTTTTTTGGTTTTCTTCCTAATTTAACTAAGAAGAAATGGACAGGGCTGGGCAGGATACGTGGAGCTTGTGCGCGTGTTGACTGTGGACCTTGTCGTGGGTGTTCTTCGCGACTCCTTCCACATACGAGTACGACAAATGGACATTTGCACGTGTCTTGCATCACGGGACTGGGAATTTGCATGAACTGGAACTGGGGCCATCGGGCCTCTAGGCTTGGAAGAGGGTGCGGCCCCTCGGGAGTTCGCCCTCCCTTGGGGGCCCGGCCGCGCCCTGGGGAGAATTGGCCCCGGGCCAATCACAACCTCGAGGGATGGCCCCCGGGGGTCTTCTTTCATTATTTGGGAGTGTCCTTTAAGGGACACGGGGTTTTGGGGTGTCGGGATTGGCCCATGGGGGTCGTTGTTTGTTGAGTCATAGTTGCCGCTCGCAAGGTGTTCGGGTAAATGCCCGACACACCCTGAGTTGTTGAATGGTCAGGCTAGCTGGCTGAGGGGCCTTGGGATGAGCCTTGGGCTAAGGATAAGAGCCTGTGGGGGATGAAGAGAGGTGCTTTGGGCACGTGGGTAGGGCCTCGTGCTATGTGTCGCATTGCATGGCGGGCTGGCAGGGTAGCCTCGGGTTGGCCCGAGAGCTAAAGGTGAGCGGCTCGTTGCGATGTGTCTAAGGGTTGGCGTGGCCCCAGCTTGCTGGGGGGTCGTTGTAGAACCCAGTTGACATGCTAGAGCCATGGGTCGGCCCACGGTTTGCTGTAGAAGGGCTGGAATATACGTGCCCACAAGGTGTTCGGGAAAATACTAGGCACGCGTGTGTGAGCCGTATATGGGTATTGTAGGCCTCCAAAGCCTGTGGTTGACTTAGTTGGGTCTCCCTTTGACCTTGGAGGGTCGAAAGAAGGGGTCCTGGGATAGGCCCCTGGGCTTTTCACTGAGTGCCACATGGCGTGGCTTGGAGTCTAGGCACCCCCGGGTTGGCCCGGGCGACCGCGTGAAGCGCAGGCAAGGCCCACGACTAAGTGGTTGGGAATAGTCCTGGTTAGTTACTGGCGTAACCGTACGTCACGGCTAGCTGGTTAGGGCCCCTTGGCTAGCCCCACAGAGTTATAGAAAGGGTTAGGTGGCCCATGCCTTAAGGGTGTTTAGGAAAATACCCAAACCCTTGTTCCTTGACATTTTGTCGGGAACTTGTTCGGGTACAACAAATGCCCCCCACGGGACGTGCGTCGAAGGCGGAGACGAGGACGTACGGCTCGTAAACCCCTTTTTTGAGTTGTTGTAGTTGTATTTTGACACTTCATGTGCTTTTTGTTTATTGCATTGTATATGTTACTTTCTGGTGTGTTGATCCTTTTTTCATGCTTTGTCTTGCAGCTATGGCACGATTTGGCAGAGATGAGCGAGTCCCGAGGTGTGTGGCCCAGGATGAGGATCACTGGGTACGGAGGATGGAGTGACCCATGCCTCCTTTGGGTCGACCAGTGATCACTACAGCTAGTGCAGATTAGCTGGACCTGGGTCGCATGACAGTGGCTGAGGGTCCGGTTGACGAGAGGGCGACCGAAGTTGGGACCGTAGAGGTGGCCCAGATCTTTGAGGTAGGAGGCTTATACACTTATGACCGCAGCAGAGGTTACCCCATGGAGTTTCCTCTAGATCGCCACCTATTTGAGTTAATCGGGAGCTATGTCCCTCTCGGCATGGAGGCGAATGATTCATAGGTTGCAGGAGCACGTCGCCGACTTGAGCGGGCGATCCTGATAGGCAGGGACAGCCTACACGGAGTTGCCTTCTACAGCTATCTAACCTTTTTCGGGGATTACTGGAGACAGTGTCAGTTCCCCAGCGCTGAGTGCCTAGGGTTTTTCAGTAGGGTCGAGTAGTTCAGAGTTAGGGTAGGGCCGATAAGTCCCGCTTCTTGGGATCTGCACGGCCATCACCGAGCTGAGACAGAGGGGACAACTGGACTGGTGCTGGAGCCTATCGGCCTGCAGTATGCCAGAGAGGGCTATGATGACCACAGTATCCTGGATGGGGTCATGCGGTAGACCGCTGTTAGTTGGTACGATTGGTGGGCAGTGATCTCCTCACACTGATACTGCCCGGGGGCCACCGAATGGCTGATGGGGATAGTGCACCACTAATGGGTGCTACAGGATAGAGATGGGATTAGGTATGCTGTCACTGCAGCGCTATACGCATACCCTTGCTACATGGGGCTATTGCAGGCACTACTGGAGCGCTTCAACCGCCGATGGAACATGGTGGCAATAGTTGAGGGAGAGACCTCACTTGACTTGTGGTCTCTGTTCCAGATCTTTGGGTTGCCAATCAACGACGAAGGATATGAGGAGGTTGTACTAGATGATCTCCATCGTAGCCACACTGACAGACATGGCCGATGTTGAGTTTCGTATAGCTATCGATATCTTCTGAAGACCTGAAGGGTTCTGGCCCTAGTTGGGAGGGACCGAGAAGCACAGACCCCTAGGGTGCCATTGAACGTGTCGGTTTGCCACTTCTGCAATGGGCCGTTCTGCTTTGTTGGGTATATCCAAGTGTTTTTGATGATAACAAAATCCCAGGACATATGTATCTCATGTGCCATGCATTAGAGTGAGGGTTTTTATGCAATCAAGGTCTAAGTCCATCTTAACTGTCAGTTTGAGCGTGGCGTGGCGCGATCCCTCGGTGGATTCCGAGAAGGCGTCGTTCGTGTTCTTGGCAGTTTTCGGTGTGGTTTAGTCACTTCGGCGCATGATTTCTTCGGTGGAGGTAGGGAGATGGATCACTCACTCGTCCTCTACGTTTTTCCTATACCTGTACGTCGTTTGGTGCTCGAACGAGCGAGATCGGGCTCGTTGGGGTTTCGTAAGTTTCATAGGCTTCGTCGAAAAATGGTGACGGTTTCTAGATCAGTTGGAGTCAATGGACTTTGGGAATGTCAGCGTTCTATTGATACCAGTTTCGCGTCGATTGGTGGTCCCGTTTGACTATGGGGAGCCCGGGAAGTCCGCTTGTCCCTTTTGGGTGATTTCGCTAGAATCGCTCGTTTCTAGCCGTTTGTCAGCCGTTTTGACTCCGGTTGGAGTCCATGTGATTGTATGTGTGTCCATGGTTGTATCCCATTCCTTTCGGCACGAACGGGACGTGGGAAGGCTAAGATTGGGCCAACCCCACAATTTACTCGTCGTAACGGTTGAGCGGTCGAACCAGGTACCGTTCATCTATATGAGCGGCCAGCCTCAGATCGTTTATCCTCATATGGTTTTGAGGTTGAGTGGTCTATCGTTAGACCTCTCATGGTATGGGGGGTCAGGTGAGGTCCGCCTATCCCCTCTTGGGCGGCCAGCCTTCAGCCGCTTGTCCTTCTGTTGGGATGTGCTGCCATGGCTTGACCGCTTATCCCAGTTGACCTTTGGTTAACAGTTGGGTGTCGGTTACGTTAGGCGATCTGGTCAAGACCATTTTGACTGACACTGTAGTATGTCAGTTCCGTTCAGCAGTTTGGTCAAAATCGTTTGGACCAGGAACTCTTCTGGGTCGGTGCGATTAAGCGGCCAGACCTTGACCGCTCATCCCCTTGGGCGGTCCTGCCTTAACCACCCATCCCCCTTTTGAGCGGGCTGTCGTAGACCACTCATGCCCTTGTGCGGTCCTCCTAGAACCGCCCATCCCTGTCTGTTGTCAGTTAGCCTTAGTGGCTTGTCCCGTGACCGTTTGAGCATTGTGTTGGCCTCCGATCGACCCGGTTGTGACCCAGTGGTCGACTTTCGGTCTCGTGAGTGTCCCGGACACCCCGGGGATTTCGTGTCCGTGTTTTGAGGTGTCCGTGAGTTCCGTGTTACCATGGTTTCAGACCTAGGGACTAGGTTAGATTGACGGTGTCGTGCCGTCACGTTCGACGGTCTTGACCCAAGTCTTGTGACTCAGGGACCGTTGAGTTTAATAGGTCTAGTGGGCTGTCCGGCGTCAAGTGGCCGCGATCCACTTCTTCCCTCGTGTTACTCGCGATGGGTGCATGCGTGATTTTCTGTGTTCACGTCTATGACCCGTCCACTAGTCGTAGCTTCCACGGCACGCGTGTGTCGGCCCACTGGGGGCACTGGTGTGGCGTACCCGAGAGAGCTGGTGAGTAAGCTGATTACCATAGGGTCCCCACGTACCGTCGAGTCCGGGCTGGTGGGAGAATTACCAGCTAGAGGACAGGCCTAGGGCGTATGGTCTGAGTGTGCACACGAGGCTAAGGGCTTCGGACCCGCGCTGACGAGCGTGACCTTAGCTAGTCCTTGTTTTGTGGTACTTCTGGTTATCGAGTGTGTCTTTGTCTCCACCTAGGGCGTTGCAGCTAGACACTTGTGACGCGGTGTAAGATGTTAGGTGACGCATCCAGTCATTTTTCTTCCCGAGTTTTCATTTCTCGTCTACGAGACAGGGTTTCAGGTGTTATTTTCAGGAGTGTTCCCAGAGTCGAGGTCTGGGGTCTCTGGTGAGCGTCACCGAGGGTTTTCCCTAGACAACGTTGAGTTCACGACGGTGAGGTCGTGACTGTGTTCTAGACCGCGAGGTTTCGGCTTGGACCCTTCAGGGAGGGCAGGCCTCTACGATCGAGGCGTCATGTCATTTTCCTAGTAGCGTGACTAGGGCGGTTCATGTCTGGTTGTCTCCCGATCGTGGGATCGGGATGTCGGGTGCGTGACTTGGTTGTTCCCCCGACGGGAGACCGGGTCGTGTTTTCTAGTACGGTAGGAGTAGCCGTAGAGCCGAGGTTTCACCGACCGTCGTAGTTACTGTTCCTACTATTATTGTTGTTCTTTTCTATAGTTACTGCTTTCCGTACTGCCGTTGTTCTCGGTTGGGGTTCCGCGGGATCCCTACTGAGCCAGTGATAGGAGGCTCACCCTTGGTTTTTAGGTGTGGCGATTCTTCCTCGAGGTTCGAGGACGTCGCGTGGAGATTCCTAGTTGCCAACTTGAAGGGCCAAGTGTTCACTTGGCATGTGGTACGTTTTACTACTTTACACTGTACTTTTTGTTAGACTGGACTCTGTTGTAGTTAGATTATTTATTTCTATTATTATATTTATCGTCCTACTTTATTTCTTATTTCTATGTACACCATACCTATCCTTTTAGTCCTTCCGAGTCTTCGGGCTCGTGGGTGACAGGCCGAGGTTCGAGTTGCGTCGGTTCCTTTTAGGTACTCGGATCCCAGGATGCCACAGCTAGTATCAGAGCTATGGTTGTGAAAGTACATGGAAATTTGGGATATTGTAGTGATCAGAGTCCATAAGGTCCAGTACAGTCGACAGCGGGCATAGAGTTTTGTGTTTGATTTTTGCTTGATTTCTCGCGTGAGAGTGTGGGTGCGCGGCGTTGGTGTTGTGAAGGTGGTTGCTGGTGCGTTGACGCATCGGGGACAAAGGTAAATGACGTCACTTGTAAGGGCGTTGGCATCCACATCCAGTCACGAGAGTGATCCTATTCAAGTAAGGTGGAGTGCTTGTGTGTTGATCAAACAAGTATTTCATTCATAAAAAAAAATTATTTAGTCAATCAATTCACCCCTCCCCTCTTGATTGCCACCATTCGGAACACAACAGGAAGAAAAGGAGAATAAGAAGAAGAAGAGGAATGCCATGAGAAGAAACTTAAGAAAATTCATGAATTTTTGAAATTGATTTGGGCTTACCGCTCTTGAAGAGCTTGTGATCAGGTGCTGGGGGATGGAAGTAAGCCACTGTAGCTCCCCATGTTCCTTCCTAGCCGCCTTTGGCCTGATGTAGATGACCTCCCCCATGGTGCTAGCTTCAAAGCTCCTCTTCATGATATTTTGAGTGATTTTGATGGGGTTTTCAAGCCTTAAAGTAGAGGTTTTCTAGGAGCTACGAATTCTGGCTTATTCCTAGTTATAGAGCTTTAGTTTTAACCTTAGTGCATTGGGATTGAGGCTAGGTGGACCCAATTTAAGTTAGGATAGGTTTCAGTGCAGTTTGGGTACCTTTGGCCACGAATTGGGACTCTCACGGAGAGTCTCGATCGGATTTAATTGTGTCTTCACCCATGCGGTCTATCGAGCAACCGCTAGGCAGCCCATGCAGTCGTCAGGCGACCATTTATTCCTTCTTCCATTGCCTTCTTGTTCCCTTGCCCCAAACGATCATCGGGTGACCATTTAACATCACTTGCGGTCGCTTATATGACCGTTTACCAAGTTTTCTCCTGTTCATCAACCATTTTTTTCCACCATCATGGTCTGGCCCGTGTAACCCATTTTCTCTCGTGCTCTCCCTCTCTCTTTATCAGTCTTAGAGGTCAGCATTGTCAGTCATGGTTAGAAGGTCAGCATTCATGCATTTGCATTTTAAGACAAAATACAAACAGATCATTTTTTATAACTATAAAGAGTCATGTACATGCATAACACAAGAAGAGTACAAGGTGGCTCTCAAGTCGGTCCCTCTCCTGAGCCCCCGCTGTCACCGGTGCCCTCATGCCGCTTCGCCGGCGGCTCCATGGCAATGCTCTCCTCCTCACGATGGCGTCGTCGTTCCTCCTCCTCGCTCCTCTGGTAGCCAGAGGAGCCGGTGAAGTAACCTCGGTACGCGCTACTAGGCACGGCACTCTGGCTCCTATTGGACTCTGACTTCTTTCCTAAAAGTCATAGGGCTTCCTTCAATCCTGCTATCACTCCCTTCATCTCGATGACCTGCACCTGGGATTGGTCTCGCTCACCCCTCAGCCTTGCAGCCTCTACTCAAAGCCGCTCTACCTCCCCCTCATCTGCACGATGGTGAGCCACTCTTGTGCTCAATCGCGCCACCTCTGTGCCAAGATGGGTCACCTCTGCCGCCTCTACTCGAAGATGCTCTACCTCACTCAGTGCTGTAGTCAACTCCCTCGTCTGCATAAGTATTCATCATGGTTAGTGAATTGCATTTTGTATCAGCATGAGCATTTAGTAGAAGAGAAGTCAGTCGATTTGCTTACCCTCTCCGCGAGAGTGACATCGACCTCCTCGGCCCAAGCAACTGCCCGTGCAAAGTCAGCATCTCGCTCAGCTCGGCCTCCGACTGGCTGGGAGGAAGAAGGAGCATCTGGTCCCTGCCACTGTGCCCCCTCAGCTCGCTGCATTTAGGAGTCAAGGTCAAGTCAGTCGGTCCCATAAACATTTGCATTTTTAAGTCTAGCATAAATAAAACTCACCAGAAGCTCCAGTGTGTGCTGGAACTCATCCCTCTGCTGCACGGTGGAGTGGAGGAGACCTTGGAGCTCCGCTATCCGTCCCTGGGGGTGTAGCTACATGTAGCAAGTCCAGGTGTTAGTGCATTAGGAATCACTAAGAAACTTAAGTTTCGAAAGTCATACCGGCCATCGAGCACCGCAGAACACCTGGTCTCCGTATCTCTTGGCGTAGGCCTTCAGATAGGCCTCATCGCTGGTAGCTCGAGCTTTCACCTCCCAGCCTCTCCGCATCTAGTCACGCACCTGGTCGATCGCCCAGGTGATCCAGTTGATCTCGTCGCTCAGTCCCTTCGAGGACCATCCTACGCGCTCGTCATCTCTGGCAGGGAACACCACCTCTGGCTGGTGGACGCCCTGGTCCTCATGATCAGGAAGTAGTGAAGTGGCTCGATGATGTTCATGCAGTGCAGCCACACATCCCATCCTGAGTAAGCCTGGGCCACCTCCACTCAGGGCTGTCCCTCGTGACCCTCATCACGGTACGGTGTCCAGCGCACCTGAAAGGGCAGGCATTCGGGTTAAGTGTCAACATTTAGAAGTATTTTAAGTGCATTTAGAATCTTAAGTCTAGAGTCTTATCGATGCATAGGGAAATGTGTCCATGTCATCCTGGATCGCCCGCGCTAAGCATCATTGTGACCCTGTGTCCCGAACCGCCATCCATTGCCTCGCGATGGGTACCCAGTCCGGATGTACCTCCTTTCCCCGCCTTTTTCACTATCTAAAGAGTCTTTCATACTCTTACTTTTTGTAAATAACAATTCACTCTTGAATGATTTGATCTGTGAATAAAGTTTTTCACACTTTCACTCACAATTTACACAAAATGGTTCTCTTTGCATACATATCATATACATCCTTGCATGTGTGTAAATAAGGATAATCTTCGATCATCTGATACATCAAGGGGTTCCTATTAAGGTTCTTCAGATGGACACATGACTTCGACTTTGATTCTGATCCCTTAACCGTTCCTGTATGGATTGGATTCCCATCACTTCCTGTTAATTTTTATCATGATGACATGCTTCAGTCTATAGCAAGGAATGTAGGACCTATTCTTCAGATTCATGAAGCTACATCTGTTATGACCGAAACTTCAGAGGCATTAGTATGTGTTGAATTAGATCTTGTTGTGCAGAGGAAACAACAACTATGGATTGGGATGGAAGAAGATGGATTCTGGCAGTCAATTAATTATCATAGGATGCCACATCTATGTTCACATTGCCATAAAATCGGGCATATGGAAAATGAATTCAAGAAGAAACAGAAAAAGAATATGATTCGAAATCAATTTTCGGGCAATACTGACTTTATTGGAGATCAGAAAGTTGTCAGACAGGAATACCGACCTCGACCGCCCAAGATTCCCAATATCAAGTTGATACTTAATGATGCAAATAGATTTTCTGCTTTAACTCAATTATCTGAAGATTTAGGTTCTGAGGGAGAACCGATTTATGAGAATAATGTAGAAGGGAGCATCAATAATATCTTAGTGGGTTCAAAGACTTATGATCAGGATGATCTTGGTCCCACAGTATTAGAACAAGAAACAAATGCATGCTCTCTAGATGTTTGCAACAATGTCTCAGCTTATCATAATGCCGCATCCATAACACATAATGAGGATATCTCATCTGACAATGCATTCCCTGAGGAACTCCCTTCAACCGAAATTGCCAAGATGCCTCAGATGAAAGAGAAAATTGCTTTGCCATCTCAACACTTGGGTATTAAAGATATTCAAATTATTAGCTCAAAGGCAGTGTCTGAACTATCAGCTACAGAATATTCTCGGATGATCAGTCAGGATAACAAAAGCACATCAAAGTTTTTTCAAGCCAAAGAAACAAATGAGATTTCAGCTATCCAGGGGATCTTATTAGTGATGCCCGATTGACCAGAGCAAAAGCCAAGGTATTGGTAGCTAATTCCTCATCTTCTTATGCCCATGATTAACTCAGCTCTCATATGGAATGTTAGGGGTATAGGAAACAAGGCTACTGTTAGGAGCCTTGCGCAGATTATAAAAGCTCAAAGAATTTGCATGGCAGCAGTTTCTGAACCTCGCATTGACTTCAGTCGTGCTAATAAAGTGGCTCGTCACATTAATCTTCAATCTATTTTGGGTAATAATGGTGGTAACTCAAAAATATGGATATTCTATAGCAATGATATATGTCTTGATGTCGTTGAGCTGCATCCTCAATATATTACTATTGCCCTTAAATAGGATAATTCAATTTATATGTTTTTCATTATTATCTATGCATCATGCAATTCTAGAATTCGTAGGGACATGTTTGATTCTCTGATGGATTTCAGTCAAGGGGTGACCATTCCCTAGACTATTGGTGGGGATTTCAACTGTATAACCACTCCTGAAGAGAAGACTGGTGGGGTTATGCCCTCTACTGCAGCTATGATAGACTTTCAAAGCTTTATATCTACTGTGGGTTTAATTGATGCTGGATATTCTGGAACTCCTTACACATGGTCTAATAATCAAACTGGGACTTCTCACATTCGAGCTCGATTGGACAGGGTCCTTTATAATGCAAGTTGGTTAAATTCTTCTTTTAGTTTGTCTGTCAAACACTTAGTCAGAGGGCCTTTTGATCATGCTCCCATTCTTATGAGAATGCTCCGAATGAAAGCTGTACCAGGGAGATTTATATATCAACAAATGTGGCATACCCACCCTGACTTTATGGAGTTTATTAAATTGCATTGGAATAGACAGGACCAAAACTGTCACCCTTTTTATGCTCTGCAGGAAAAGATTAAGCACTTAAAAGCTGCATTGAAAAGATGGAACAAAGAGGTATTTGGCAACATCCATCAAGTCAAAGAATTTGTTGAGGTTCAATTACAACAGATGTAAGAGAGCTATGATGACAATCCTTCTGTGAAGAATCAGATAAAACTACAAAAAGCTAATGCTGAGATGAGGCTAATTCTTCGTAGGGAGGAGATTTTTTGGTTTCAAAAGTCCAGGCTTCAGTGGTTAACCTATGGAGATCGCAACACTAAATTTTTCCATCACTACACCAAAATAAGAAGACAGATGAATTATGTTCACAGGTTGAAGCTAGATGGCATCTGGGTGGAGGATCAGGCAGTCTTATTAAATGGTGCTGTGGATTTTTTCAAGAACCTGCTATCTTTTGAAAACCATTGCATTGATGATCACCTTCTATCAGTCATTCCTAATCTGGTCACAGAAGATCAGAACATGGCTCTGTGCTCCATTCCTTCAACTGAGGAAATTAGAGGTAGTGTCTTCTCTCTCCCTGGAAATAGCTCCCCTGGTCCTGATGGATTTACTGGAAGTTTCTTTACACATTGCTGGGATATTGTGGGGAATGATGTTGTATGTGCTATCCAAAGTTTTTCCAAGGATGGGGGCTTCCGAAGGGAGTCACTTCTACTTTTATGATACCCAAGGTAAAAAATCGCACCTCTTTTGCTGATTTTAGGCCAATCAGCCTATGCAATTTCACATGTAAAATTGTATCCAAAATCATTTGTGATCGACTGTGTCACATTCTTCCTACCATAATATGTGAGCATCAAAGTGGTTTTATAAGTGGCAGACTCATCATTGACAATTTTTTACTTGCCAAAGAATTATTCATGGAAATGGATAGACGTGTCAGAGGGCATAACATTCTCATCAAACTTGATATGGCCAAAGCATATGATCGAATGGAATGGGATTTCATCTTGTCTGTTATGAAAAAGTTTGGGTTCTCAAGTAGATTTGTTTCTCTGATTTATGAGATTTTAATAAACTGTTGGTTCACTGTTGCTTTTAATGGCCATTCTCATGGATATTTCAAATCTACTCGGGGGGTGAGACAAGGAGATCCTTTAGCTCCAGCCCTTTTTGTTATCGCAGAGGAAGCATTAAGTCGGGGTCTCAGCCAGTTATTCAGCTCTGGACAATGTAGATATTATCATCTACCCCGTAATGTTATGCCCATCTCTCACATACTATATGCAGATGATTCTATTATTTTTACAAATGGGGGTCTGCATTCTGTCAAACAACTGCTCAAGTTTTTGAGAAGATATGAAGATTCTTCAGGGCAGAGGATTAATTCTCAAAAAAGTTTATTCATGGCTTCCAAACATATGCCTAGACATGCTATAGATAAGATCAAACAGTTAACTGGCTTTCAATACAAGTCTGGAAGCATCAGCAATTTGGGGATATCTCTTTTCAAAGGAAGACCAAAATTCCACATTTTAAATAACTGCTTCACAAAGTTAATGCAAAGCGTGCTGGATGGCAAAGCAAGTTCCTTTCCTAGGCTGGGAGAATCATACTTATAAGATCAGTGTTGTCTTCAATTCCCATTTATTCAGCCAGTGCTGTTGTCATCCCATACACTATACACAAGCAAATTGAGAAAATATGTGCTAATTTCTTATGGCAAGGACTTGAAACTGCTCATAGGAAACATTGGGTATCTTGGAATAAGGTATGTAGACCCTATTCTGATGGTGGCTGGGGTATCTGCAGACTAGGGGACATTTAACTGTGTTCATATGTAAAATAGTTGTGGCTGTCCCTACATAGTAACTCATTGTGGGCAACATTCACTAGAAGTAAATACATACAAAGCCAGCACATTTCAGATTGCAAAATGCCTTTTCCTGTTGGAATTAAATCCAGGGACTTTGAAAAGGCTAGAACGATTCTGTTGGCTGGTATGAGGAAAATTGTGTTTAATAGAGCAAACACAAACTTTCTCAAGGATATATGGTACAAGGAAAAGCCTCTGTTGGAGTATGCTTCTCATCAATTGCCTCTAACTGATGATTGCTCAGTTCAAATTGCATTAGCTGATCACCAACACTCGATTTGGCAAAGAATTGAAGACAACAGTTTGTGGACTGATATTCTCAGGTTAGTTACACAAGAAAGGGATAACATATCTATCTAGTCACTTACTAATACTGGCAATTTTGATATCAAGTCCACTTATAGATACATCAAAGGGCAAATGGCAGCTAATTCAGTGCCAAATTATGGCATCGAAAATTCCCTCCTCGTGCCTCTTTATTTTACTGGAAAATTTTAAATCATGCTGTGCCAGTTGATAATCAAATTCAAAATAAGGGGATACATATGGCATCTTGCTGTGATTGCTGTTCTTACTCTCATGCCATTGAAGACTTTGATCATCTTTTTCTTAACAGTGAAGTGGCCATTTACTTGTGGAACAAATTTGCAACTCTTATAGATAATTCATATCTGGAAACAAATACTATCCATGGTCGGGTACATAAAATTCTAAATGAGGCTACTATCTATAGCCCGCAATGATTTGTCACTCTGCTTGTGACCATGCTCATTGTTTGGGAAACTTGGAAATATAGATGCTGCAGCAGATTTGAAGGCACTAAAGTAAAATTTTCTCACATTGCTTATCAGATACAAGATGATATTATTCAGGTCATGCGTCAAATCACCTTTAAACGAGGGGTTGGCTATCCTATCTGTCACAGGTTTCAAACCATCGGCATCACTATCAACCATAAAACCCTTTATTGTATCACTGTTCGATGGTTAGCTCCCAAGTTTAATTTCTCTCTAAATGTGGATGGTGCTAGCAAGGGTAACCCTGGGCCTTCTGGAGGAGGAGGTTGCTTCAGAGATACTCAAGGGAAAATGCTTCTCAGATTTTCTTATTTTTATGGTCAGGGTTCTAACATGGTTGCTGAAGGAAGAGCTCTCCTTGATGGTCTCAGATTAGCCCAAGTGCATAACATTCCTATCTCGGTTATATACACTGATTCACTAGCCTTGGTTGAGTTACTAAAGGACAATAGAAGTCCCCCTTGGTCCTTCCTTCCTTGGTGGCATAAGCTTTAGGAAATCTTCAGCATTATCCAATGCCCTATTGTACATACATATAGGGAAACAAATATACTTGCGGATGCGCTGGCTAATCATGCTGTCCTTGTGGGCCACAACACTGAATTTTCATCAACAAAGGAGCTGCCACTTATTGCTAGAGGAGTTGCTATAGCTGATGCTGCTAGCATACCAAATATTCACATTCGAAATGTATAGCTTCAGCATTTTCCATTCTTCCTCTCCACAAATGGAGCTGTATAGATATAGATTTCATTTCTTTTTGTATGTACCATAAGGGGCTTGGCTCTAATGAACTCTATACACCCTTTATGCAATAAAATCCTCATCTAGTGGCATGAAGGTGGAGTGGGAACATTCCTTTCCTCTAGAAAGGGGTGCACTCTCCCTTTTGGTCCATTAGGTGATTTGGCCAACAAAAAGAGAATAGAAAATAAAAACCTGAAAAACACCATTGATGAATTGAAAATAAGAATGTAAAAATTTGAGGAAGAAACAAGACTTATAATTGAAAAATATGATACTGTCATTGGTGTAAATGAGGAATTGAAGAAATCAATTGAAAAAATATAAAAAGAAAATAAGGACAAACAACACTCCCTTGAGGGCATGACATAAGGCACTGAAAATCTGAATGCCATTTTTGGAATAAAAATAAACTTCAGAAGGGAAGGATTGGGTTTTAACCCAACTAATAAGAAAATGTTTGATGTAAAGACTATTTCTTTTGTGGCTGAAAAAGGAACATCAAAACCTTTAATAAAGATGAATTCTGGAGAAAAAAGCAGAAAGGGAGGAAGCAGGGGCTTTCACAGGCAAGAGGCCTACTGCCACCGATGCAGGGGCAACGATGCTGACAACCAGAGGGGCAGTCGAGGGGAAGGCCTGATGAGGGGGGTCTGTGTGCAAGGCCAGGACCACATGGTGGCACTCCAAGGGCAGACGAGCAGGGAGAGGATCAGCCAAGCTGGGCATGATTATGCTAGAGGGATCAGCCGAAGAGATAGGAACAGTGGTTGTAGCAGTCGAAGGAGGCAGAGGACAGGCGACTGGGGAGGTTGAAAGCGGCCCATGCACCACGGTAGAGGCCACCCCAGCAGGCAGAGGCCACGACAAAGGAGTACCAGCGAGCCCAGGAGCCTCACCTGGCAGGGAGCACCCAGCACGCATGAGGGAGAGGTGGCAACCCCAGAAGGGAGGGCACGACCTCACAAGGCAGCACCGCAGGCCGCTCCGCAATAGCAAGCACGGCATGAACCAAACCAAGACAGACCATGGCAAGCCCACCGGGCAAGCCCCACGGAGGAGGGCAGGCAGTCGTGCACGACACCGGGAGCTCCACGGTAGCTGTGGGCACGGAGGAGAGAGGCGGGCAAGCTGGCACAGGGCCCTCCATGCCAGGGGAGGTGGCCAAGCAAAGCAAGGCGGACGCAGGGGGCCCTCCCACAGTAAGAGGCTCAGAGGCACATGGAAGCGGCGGGGGATGACGCTGCAAGTTGGCCACGGAAGGGGGGCAGAGGGCCCGGCGCACAAGTCCTCCAGCTACACCGTGAGGTCGAGAGAAGCGGCGACTGTATGGCAAGTAGGGGAGGCAGTCGACGGGGGAGGGCCAAGCACACTCCCAAGGACCTCACCAGACGCGTGGGCGGGGGTTGAGGAGCATCCAGTAGGGAGACCACCAGCGTGGCAGGGAGGACCGGTAGCCTGGGGCGCAGGCTTGGGAGGAGCAGCAGTGGCACGAGGGCGGTCGACTGACTTGCGGCACACAGGGGCAAGGTGTGTTGGGTCTCCTCTGAGGTGGAATGTTGGGAGAGAATGTTGGGTCACCTCTGATTGATAAGCAGTATGTGTACTGCTTTATGCTGAAATATTTTGATGATTGGCAACAGTGTTGTTTGACTTGGCTGACTGCATAGTTGACTTTGTCAACTTTATATTGACATGATGATGAGTGTATCTTGATGACTTTTATATGTCAGATTATCATATGAATAATGTTTGCATCTTTACACTTAGTCTGTGCATAAGAATAGAGCCTGTGCAACACTTAGTCCATTTTGCATTGAGTCTGTGCATAGGGAGCATCTCAAGCGTATTAAGTCTGTGCATGTTTCATTGTAGAAGTCTAAGTCGGTGCAATTCCATGTTTGTTCCATATTGAGTCTGTGCATATGCTACGTCTCCAGGGAACATAGTCTGTGCATACATACATCAAGTCGGTGCAACAATTGTTGTCGCACGCGATCAAGTTGGTGCAACTTTCGCATCGTGCACTTAAAGTCTATGCAAACTTCATTGGCCAGTTTGTGCATGAGAAGTCTGTGAGTCGTATGTCTGTGCAAGCGAAGGTACATTACACATTAAGTCATTGCTAGTCTAGTCTGGTGCACAAATGAGTCAGTGCAATACTCGTACATTGCATACACCTACTCTGTTCACTCCTAAGATCCGCATTCATATCAAGTCTGTGCACATGTTTGCTGCGTGAACATTGAGTCCTTCCATATGTAATTGAATGCTATGATTGAGTCTATGCACTTTATCCCTGATAATATATCAAGTCTGTGCATATGTCTAATGTATGAAACTTGAGTCCGTGCATACATGATCTCATGCTAACTTAAGTCTGTGCACCTCTTGTTTAATGCTCTATCAACTTTGTGCATCTCCCTATCATTTGTCTAATTGTCTTAAGCTGACCTTGAAGTCTGACACTTGGCAAGATGCTTGTTCGTGGAAGTTATGAATGGCACGTGATCCAAGATTGGAAGATGTGCCAGGATCGTGACATGTGGAAAGTAGTCAAGCTGGGATGCTGCCATATGGTCTAGGAATGTCAGATCTGGATAAGGCAATTGGGCGGGAAACGTGATGAGCACGCACCCTACCTCTCTGCTGCTGCATATAAATAAGAAGATTCTCTTTCAAGAGAAAAAGGGTTTGAGCGAGAACTCGTGGGAAGAGGATAGAAGCAGAGAGAAAAGAAGAAAGAGCACGATCCAAACTGAGAGAGAGTAAAGTAGATCAAAGAGGAAGCTTTGAGAGAAGTTCTTGAGAGAGATTCCGTTATGAGTCTCCAGGTTCAGAACCGGAGCTGATTTACTCATTGTTGAGCTACATTCCTGTTTGGGTTTTGATTCTTCATCTTGTATCTTTTATTTTCTTCGAAACTCTTATTCCTTTCAAGCTATGAGTTAGCCATTGCAGAGGTGGATTCCTCTGGACAGGTTAAGCTGTAATCCTCAGCGGGTAGAGGTGGATTCCTCTGGATAGGTTAAGCTATAATCCTCAGTGGTTGTAGAGGAGGATTCCTCTGGACAGCAAGTTGTGAAGCTCAGTGGGTTGTAGGGATTCGTCCCCGAAGCTATGGATCAACGGTCAAGCTGTGTGACAGCAGTGAAGCCACACTCGGTTGAGTGTGGGGTGGACGTAGGTCTGCAGACTAAACCACCTAAAAACTATTTGTCCATCATGGTTTGATTGCCTTGTCTGATCCTCTAGATGTGGTTAGGCTCGATCTGTGTTGTTCGGGGTGAGCGTCGGGTGAGTCGGCCGCCAAATACGGCCCGTTTGAGTTACGCATCGTGCTTGCTAGTAGGTCCTAGGTTGTGTCACATCAGGACGAAACGCCGTTGTCGACAGGTCGGTGCTCGACACCATCCGAACCAGTGGGTTTGGATTCCATCGAACAGTACCTTCTACACTGTCTCCATGCAACAATAGCTAGCCCTTCCATTCCCTCGAGCCTGATGGCAACCCAGAAGTTGGGAGGGAGCACGTTGCCACATGTCGACCCATCTTCTACATTGCCCGCCTATTGCTAACCATTCTTCTACGTCGGAGTAGCAGGAACACCCCTACAACTGCCAGCGTCTTCATCTTCAGAGTCACCTTCCATGCTTCACCAAAGACGACTGTAGTAGACAACTGCTTCACGAAAATAGATAGAGGAAGCCAAAGAGTGCAAGGGAAGCCTAAAGCAGTGTGAAGAGGAGGAGGTGCCCTTCGGGACCTTTTGTAGATCAAAGGGGGAGACCCCTACCTTAATTGAACCTCCCCTCAAAAAAATGTAAAAAGGTAGATGTACTTTCCCCAAGGAACAGTCGTTCTACCTCCCCCACAAACCGCCATGAGAATACGTGAAAATGACAAGTCAGTTAAAGCATGGAAGAACAAAAAGACGCCAACCCTACAGTCGGTCACCACGCAGGCCTACTATTTCATCCTCGAATCACATGAAATCTCTGACTCTCTGGCAACCGCCAATACGATAAGATCCACTCAGTCAAAGGTGGCAACATGCAGTCAATTACACTCTTAATACTGCTACGATTATATAGAAAAAAGCTATTACATTGCCAAATTCAAAGAGGAAAAATATGGCACGTACAGATTTCCCTAATCTAAGGAGATGGGGGAATCCTGAGAAGTTCATGGCCCTATTCGAAGCTAGGCGGGCAGAGGACCCTGGCACTCAGAGGTTTGCCCCCAATATCCTTGGTGATTGCCGGCCCAGGCACTGACCCCATTTGCATCGGACCTGCCCCATCTGCGCGCCCTCCCGAAGCACCCAGAGTTGGTGATCCTTCCTCCACCGAGGTAGAGGCACCTTCACTCTACTCTTCGCCGCTCAACGTCGATGAGGGAGAATCTGAGCAAACCTTACCGGAGTCATAGTGCTGCCCGGGAGGGAAGAGGAGCTCATCAGAAGCTTACTCCTGAGCCATTATGATTGCCCACCTATAACCTTGGGCAAAATCATTCTGCAGCCCCTGGCGGTAGCCCGGCTCATAGCACATGACGGCAGCTTGCTTCAGAGCTTCTGGATACTCCTCCGAGCTCTGGTATCGCTCGATCACCTACGCCTAGGCTCTCGTAGCCCTCTCCTCGAGTTCGGCCACTCTTACCTCAGCCACGACAAGCTTTGTCTCAGCCTCAGCCAGCATCGCCTAGACCTCACCCAGCCTTGCCTCAGCTTGGGCCCGCACAGCCTCCGCCTCCTGCCTGGCCCGCTCAGTCTCTCAGACCTGACCTTCGAGCCCCTCGCGCTCGGCCACTCATTGACTCAAGCACTCTACGTAAGCTCGGCACTCCTCCTCCAAGAGTTTGCTCTTAAGCTCGACCGTGTACCGAGCTTGGGAAAATTACTCAGCTAGTACCTGAGCATCTTCCTGGCTTGCCTGGTCCAGCACCCAGAGTGAGACCACCTCCTGTCGAAGCACCTCAAGCTCAGATGTCAACCAACCGATCCTATGATCAGACTCAACGCGAACCTGGGATTGGTTTCTCTCCTGGCTCACCAGCCACGCCACGAAGTCGGTAATCTTGGCTCCCATCTGAGCCACGAAGATACCCAGCTCCATGACCCTTTCAAAGAGCATAGGAGGGGTGCATCACCAGAACTACTCCTGAACTGAAGGAGGTGCCAAGTCCCAGCACTGATTGTTGAAGGCAGCTTGGACAGCGAATCGCCCTTGCCAAGGAGGAGCCCCTTCCGGCAGCGTTAGGGTTGGAGCGCCCCCCCATCATCTCCACGCTCAGGGCAATGACGCTCGACCCAACTGTGACCCGCACCTTGGCATCCTCCTCCTCACCGTGCATCCTGACAACCCTGACTGGGACCTCTGAGCCGAGCCCCTCCCCCTATGTTTCTGCCAGTTCAAAGGAAGTCCCCTCGACCGTTGTGGGCACCTCTGGCTTGATAGGAAGAAGGCTCGATCGGGCGATGGATACCCTCGACAATAGGCTACTCAGTCGGGTGGGAAGTCCTCGCCTTCTTCAATGGCATCTTCTCGACGGTCAATACATGCATCAAAGCCAGAAGTAGCCACTCCCCGGCATCCTTTCGCTTGGACCCTTGGCGCCCAAAGGCATCATCCCGAATGACCTTTTTGCCCTTATCTCAGGCAGAGGAAGGACCCGCTGGAGCTTGAAGCAAACTTAGAGTAGTCATCTCGTCCAGCTCGACAACCTCCTGATCAGCTGGTCATCCCTCGCCTCCACTATGCTTTGCTTTTGCTTGTCAAAGGGCAAGTCGTTAGCAAGAGGCTCGACCGACTGAGACAAGAAAACCTAAAGTTTGAAGCTTGAGATCCTCACCACCGGGTGGCAGCGTCAAGCAAGGGTACTCCTCTACGTTGGCCAGAGTCATCAACTTGACAGTCATCTTGCGATTCTCCTGAAGGATTTTAATCTCCTCTCCTCCACGGGAATCATCACCGACTTTTAGCACACTCCCAGTGAAGCTTCAACGGCACACCCTTGTGCAGTGCACAGGCAATTTTTAGGTGGTTCAGTCCGAAGACCTACGTCCACCCCACACTCCAAACCGGAATGTGGCTTCCACTGATACACAGCTTAACGGCTGGGCCTCATAGCTTGCCTACATCAGCTGAGCATCACAGCTTGCTTCCGCTGGGCAATACATCTTAGCCATCCGCTGACTCACAGCTTGAACCGTTGGGCATTACAGCTTAGCTGTTCACTGGGGATTACAGCTTGACCCGTCCAGAGGAGTCCACCTCTACCCGTTGGGGATTACAGGTTGACCCGTCCAGAGGAATCCACCTCTGCCCGCTGAGCTTCGCAGCTTGCTCTGCTAACAAACAGCTTGAAAGAAGGGTAAAAGGAAACAGACGATGGGAAAGACACAGCAACGGAAAGCTGTAAACAACGAAGCACAACTGTGGCTCTCAAGGAGCTGACTGGCCTAGATTTGATCTGAGGTCTAGTTGACACAGATCTTCAGTCTTCTTCTTCCTCTCTTCGATCTCTCTCTTCTTCTCTTTGTTGCTCTCTCTCTCCTTCTTTCTTCTTCTTCTTCTTTTCTCTGCTGATCTTTCACTCTTGAGCTCTCTTCTTCTCTCTACTCTCTTCTCTTTCTCTTCTCTCTGGATCGTACAGGCTCTCTCTTCTTCTACTCTTCTTTCTTCTGATTACGATCATCCTTCTCCAGATGGAGAAGTCTCCCTTTTATAGCAGCAGTAGATATAAGGCGTGTGTTCTCCACGAGTTCCCGCCCTAGCGCCTTGACCACGTGGCAGCATCTCAGCTTACTACACTCCACGTGTCACGATCCCAGCACATCCTCCAACTATGGATCACGTGACATCCTTATTCTTCACAAAAGGATATCTGTCATAATAGAAACAAACATCAGTTTAGGACAGTTAGAAATATACTATAGATAGAAAGAAAACTGCACGGAGTTGTTATATCATTACAACTAAAGTACATGGACTTGCTCCAATTATGCTCAGACTTTATATGGACATGCACTGCCTTTGCTACAATGTATGCTCGGACCTTAATATGCAAAGAGCAAAAAGTGCACGGACTTGATATGGACATGCACTGCCTTTGCTACAGTGTATGCTCGAACCTTAACACGCAAGGAGCAAAAAATGCACGGACTTGATAATAGGCAAAACGTGCAAGGATAAAAACATGCACATACTTTCAATTGCCATGGAACAAAGAAAGTGCTCAGACTTCGTTTGAAGGACGAGAAACATGCACAGACTTTATAACCACAAATGCAAAACCTTCAAGGACTTCATAATATGCACCTGACGTGAAAATGTGCATGGACTTTGCAAAACCTGCACGGACTTCAGAAATGTGCAAATGTGCAAATCATGCAACATGCACGGACTTGGTGGTCAGACAACAACATGCATGGACTTGGTGGTCAAATCAAGAACATGCACAGACTTTGGTGTTCACACCAAACATGCACAGACTCAATGAAGCAAAACATGCAGATGCAAAACGTGCACAGACTCAACTTGAGGACGTGCAACATGCACGGACTTTGCCAAAGTGTGCTATGTGAGAGATGCAGAATGAAACGTGCACGGACTATGTGTGCATGGACTTTAGTTCGGAAGAAACGTGCACAGACTTTGTTGGAAAAGTGTGCATGGACTCTGCTTGAACAAAAACGTGCATGGACCTTATATGCACGGACTATGTGTGCAGTTCAACGAGAACTTGCATGGTCCTTATAAGCACGGACTTGTGTACAGTTCCACGAGAACTTGCATAGACCTTATATGCACGGACTTTGTGTGTAGTTCCACAAGAACTTGCACGGACCTTATATGCACAGACTTATGCTTTGAACAGAACTAAAACATGCACGGACTCATTTTATGGACCTAGCATATTAACGTGCATAGACTATACATTAAGATGAACATTTAGATGAACATCTGACAAATAAGCAACATCAAAATACATACACCATCACTTTAACTAAAGGCCATTAATGTTGACAATCATCAAAATATGATTTACAACAACCATCTCGGAGATGTTTGTTAGGCTTATGGAAATTACCAATGCATTATAAGCTATTGGCAAGGAATACACGAATGAAGAACTTGTAAGGAAGGTCCTTCGATCTCTATCATCTCAATGGCATGCGAAGGCAATGGTAATTGAAGATTCAAAAAAACTCAGTACTCTAGCCCTTGATGAGTTCATAGGTTCTTTGATGACCTACGAGATTAACTTCAAGACGAGTGAGGAAGGTCACAGTAAGAAGAAATCAATTGCACTTAATGCCAACACACATTCATCTGAGGAAAGTGATGAATGGTCAAGTCTTGATAGTAGTGAGTAAGAACTTGTGGACCTCATCACTAGAAGTGCGGGAAAAATTTTCAGGAAGGCTAGAAGGGATAGCACTTCTTTCATAAAACATCAAAAAAAATCACTAGGGAAGAAAGGAGAGATTAGATGCTATGAATGTAACAAGGTTGGACACATGAGAAATGAATGCCCATATCTTGAGAGGAAAGTGAAGAAAGGAAAAGCTAGCAAACCAAAGGCGATGGAAGCTGTTTAGAGCGATGAGGATGACAGGGAGTCCAAACCCGAGGAGGAGGATGAGCTGGACGAGCTAGTCTAGAATCTATGTCTAATGACTAAAGAGGAAAATGGCACCGAGGTAAATTCAGATAACGAAAATCTTACTTGTGAAGAATGACAAATTGTTTATGCTAGGGTGCCGAGTAACAAAACTCCATGATTTTCTGATATTCATCCTAAGGAGTTACTTGTTCAAGAATGTCTACTTATGGTTAGCACCAGGGGACTAGGGACAGCCACCCCGATAAAACTGCATCTTCATGATCGGGCCAGGCCGTCTGCCAAGTGGGCCCGTTATATGAGAAGATGTTTTAAGACAAGAAGGCCAAAGGTCCAAGTCCACGTCAGGTGGGTCCGTTACAAGATAATTTTTGCCAAGAAGAGGCAGCGACACAAGTTCAAGGCCTGTCGATTGTGCACTTAGGGATCCACTTATTTCTCTTCTTCTTCATTTCATTGCTCATTTCTATTGCTCAGCTCCCACCCTTGGGTGGTGTATCTTCCTTCGTTCAATCTTACTTCGATCATCTTCTCCTCTCCTCCCGGGTCTGTGAACCCCTGTCTCCCTTTTCTTGGTTTGGAGCCGCCCGATCTTCCGCGTTTTCATTATTCTAGGCTGCGGCCTATGTCATCTCATCCCCCTGATCTCGGGACTTCTTCTGATCCTTCTCCACCGGTATCCCCGGGATCTATTTCTCATTCTCTTTCCCCGACCTTGTCGGGTGTTTATGATTCTTCTTCCCCGACCTTGTCGGTTGATTCTAATCGTTCTTCCTTGACCCTATCGGGTGTCCATGCATCTTCTTCCCCGCCTCTGATGGGTGATCACTATTCCTTTTCTTTGACCACGTCGGATGATCACTCTCCTTCTTCTTTATCTTTGCCGTAACAACTTTCTCATGGTTTGTCTATTCTTTCCTCTTCTCCCTTTTGGGGTTCTCACCCTTTTTCATGTTATTTTCGAGGCTTTAGTCCACCTTGATCTCAGCTAATCATTGTGATGTGACATCACTAGGGGTAACGCAACAACAAGACAAGGACCCTCGGACCTACTACGCAAACATAGTCAACAATAGAGCGAGATCCTCGAAAGTGTCCGAACCACCGTTGCACACACACGAACCCCGGGTGACTCGGTGATGCCGAGGGGAGGTGGTGGGTCAAGTCCCTTGCTGGTAGAGTGCCAGCAGGGCTAGGGTGACCCTCCCAAGGGTACGGAGCCCACAAGTCAAGCGCTGGCTGGGTGCCAATTGGGGCACTAGGTCCCTCTCTCACACAACCCACGGTGACCACTCAGAGGTGGAACACTCTGGGGTCGAGTGCTCTCTCTCTCGCTCAACGGAGCAATTTCGCGGATATTAAATGAACAAGCACTAGATATTGAGCAAGGTTTAGAGCTTACCCAGTTGGTTTGAAGAAACCAACCCCGTTCGAAGACAAGAGTGAGCGGGGAAGTGTGGGTTCCCCGCACACTGCGCCGATGTCGCTTCCCCTGTTTAACAGTACATACACTACTCCTCTCGCAGGAGGGTTGGACAAGGGGTGGGGAAAAGTGGATTACAACAAAAACTACCTCTACACAAGGAGGGGTGCTAAGCCGGCTAGGCGGGGTGGGGGAGAAGACTACTAGGATACTGAAAAGGCCACTCGACCGGTTCTGCCAGCTTCTGGAACAAATAGACCTACAGTCGCTGTTGACGCCGCCACGCACTCCCCCAAGCTTGGAAGTCACCGTGGCTGGTGCCAAAACATCGCTGACAGGCCCTGGTACGCCTATGAATTTCTGTGGGCATCCCCATTATCGGCACCGACTGGGGCGGACTCAAGTCCTGGACCTCTGCACTCTGGCTTAGACTGGTCCTGGGGTGTAGTAGCAACTGGAAGAAGTCGTCAAGACCACTCCTGAGGTCCGATCGAGGCGGGACCAAGTCGAGGATGACCGTGGTCGAGTCTTCGTCGAGCGGCAGCTAGGTAGAGCACCAGAAGATGTCGAGGTCGAGAGATATGTCCAGAAGAGTGGGAGGGGGTCTAGATGGGTCCTAACTGACCTGATCTGCTATCTTGGGGTAGAAAAATCGGAACGGGCTGCTCTGAGCTTCAATCGATGCCCCGCTTGTTGCGTTGGACAGGAGACTAGTGGGACTCCACTCCAGCTAAGTGGCGCACCAAGGGGAGCCGTGGTGTGGTTGCTGGAGCTTCTGCAAGCCACCTCTGGTTGCAGGCTGGACTGGTTCTGCACAGTCTGTGGAGAATGACTCTCTAGAAGGCGGCGCCGTCACGATCACTCCCGTCGTCGAAATGGTGCGAGACAAAAATGGGTGCGTCCGTGAATGAATCCTCTTCGATCTCCAAGCAGGAAGGCTGCCAGGGAAGGTCAGAGTAGGGAGATAGAGGACGTAGAGTGGAGGGGTGTCTGCTCTGATTTTGAGTGGACTTACCTGCACACCCGGGGAAGAAAATTTGGAACGGACAGCTCCGAACTCCAAACGAGGCTCCGCTAGCTGTGTTGGACAGAGGACTGGTAGAGGAACGTTCCAGACCAATGGCGCCCCAAGGGGAGCTGGGGTGTGGTCACTGGAGCCTCAGTAAGTTGCCTCTGGTTACAGGTCGGACTGGTTCTACGTAGTCTGTGAAGAACGGCTCTCCCAGGCAGCTCCGAACTCCGATTGATATGAGATCACCTCGCCTGCGAAGCTAACTAGGAGAGATTTTCGACGATGTATGGTACATCTCCTGAAGTCATCGAATGACCCCGAGGCAGGCTCTGCAAGTCAGGCTTCTACTGCTGCTTGTGAACTAGGCAGGGTATAGTGGTGGAAGGGATAGTGGGGAGATGAGGAGAGGGGAATGGGGTGGGAATGAGTTGGGGCGCCCCCTCGTTTGTTCCATTGAACATGAAGTCCGTGCACTTTCCTCAAACCAAAGTCCGTGCACCTTTTCTTTCCAACCAAACAAAGTCTGTGCACGATTGTTTCATGCATATAAAGTCCATGCACATCTTAGAGTCCATGCACCCTTCTGAAAAATAAAGTCCATGCATTTATCAGTCTTTGAAAGATTAAGTCCATAGATACAAAGTCCGTGCAAGTTTGCGTCTTGCACAATTGAAGTCCGTGCAAACACAAACAAAGTCTATGCACGTTTATATGCTAACAAAGTTTGTGCATATTTTAGTTCTGTGCAAAAACACAAGTCCGTGCATGTCTTTAGCTTGAACACCAAGTCCGTGCATGTCTTTGGCTTGAACACCAAGTCCGTGCATGTCTTTGTTTTGAACACACGAAGTCCTTGCATGTTTCTTGAAGAACTACAAGCCTGCTATTTTAAGGTCCGTGCACATTCCATTCGTGTGCGAGGCTAAGTCCATGCATATACTCTCTTATGCACACTCTAAGTCCGTGCATCTTTTTCCTTTGGACCGAACCACCGTTCGTGCAATACCTAAGTCCTTGCAAAGTACTGTACATGCACTCTCTGAGTCCGTGCACTTTTGGCTGATACCTTATCAAGACCGTGCACATCTGATATCTGTCTATAAGGTGTTTGACTTAATGACTATTGTTTTCCTAACAGAGAATCTTCCAAAGGACTGAGATCAAGTGATCATGAATTTTTAAGGAGGGCATGTGATCCAAGACAGACTGTCCCTGAAGAGGTTGCCACGTGGAAAGCTACAGCGCTCAGATTCTGACAAGTGGCCAAGGTTCTCCTGAAGCTTCTTTGTGGGAGTGTTCTCCTCTTACGCCTAGGGGGTGAGCTCGTGGGTCCCAGACTGAAGCTTTATATATGCCATCTCTGTGATAAAAGAAAAAAGTGTGTGAGTGTCGAAAAAAAAAAAGATAGTAGCAGAGAAGATAAGTGAATAAGAATAGAAGAGTAGAGCTCGAACAAGAAAAGAGAAAGAGAAGCAGAGAGCAAGAAAGAAAGAAAGTGAGATCCGTAAGAGAAAAAGGAGTGGTGATTCTGATAGAAGATAAAGAGAGAGAGCAGCAGAGAAGAGTAAAAAAGGAAGATTGAGAGAGCAGCAAAGAGCTAGGAAGAAGAAGAAAGAAGAGGAAGAAAGAGTGAGAGAGTTCGTGAAGCTATTTGAAGATCTGCTCAAACTGGACTTTGGATCAGATCCAACCCAGCCAGCTCCTGCGAGAGCCATACTCTATCTATTTTAATTTCAGCTTTCTGGTGCTGTTATTTTTACATCTTTTGTTTTATTTTAAACATTTGTTCTGACAGCAAGCTGTGTTGCTCAGCGTTGTAGAGGATTGGTTCCTCTGGACAACAAGCTGTGTTGCTCAGCTTTGCAGAGGATTGGTTCCTCTGGATGGCGTAAGCTGTAAGGCCCAGTGGTTGTAGGCAAGCTGTAATGCCCAGCGAGTTAAGCTGTGTATCAGCGGAAAGCCTCACTCTGGTTTGAGTGGGGGATAGACGTAGGTCTGTAGGCTGCAGACTGAACCATCTAAAAATTCTCTATGTTCAGTGATTTGACTGTCCATTGTGTTTCGCTAGATGCTTGCTTAGGCCCGATCTGAATCTTTTGTCTAGCGAGGATTTTTTGGTTGCACGCCCTGCGTTTGATTACTATCTTGAGAGGGTCATGTTAGTTATCATTTCTCTAGCCTATGTAGAGAGTAGATCAGAAGCCAAGTCCATCTGATCTTCCATTCGCCATTCGGAGAGAGTGCATCTAAATTGTCTAGGCACCATCCTTTTTATTCCGCATCGTTATCATCTACTATAAGTTTTTAAAGTGGGTAAAGTTTTTATAAGGGTATTCATTCACCCCCCCTTCTGAATCCATCGCACCAAACCCAACACGACCACCTTTCAAGCTTCATCATCATCTAGGCACCTCATGAGCATTCCATTGAGAGCGCGCCTATACAATTCTCTGGCAATGATAGTGTACTTCAAGGCGGCTTTCCTAATAACCTTATGCTATTCGGCACTTGCCCCTTCTGGGAATGATCCATCTCTGTAATACAGTTAGATTTCATGATACCATGGCAACTCTTCTTCTTCCAAGATCTCTTTTAATTCTGCAAATGGGACTTCCTTCAGATTTTTCTTCTCAGCCCTTGCCTCCACAGATTTCCTAAGGTTGTCGTACCAAGCATCTTGAAGAGAAGAAGCATCTAGCCTTTGGACGATGATAGTCTCGGTGCTTCGGCTGAGAGGAAAAGATAAGTAGGAAGCAAGCGATGCCAGTGCATCGGCAAGGATATTCTGAGATCGAGGGGTATGGATGTAGATCAATTTACAAAATTACCTAGCTAAGAGGATAACCAAATCTTGATATGGCTTAAGCTTCAAGTCACGAGTGTGGTATGTAGACAGGACTTGGCGTAGAACAAGTTGAGAGTCTCCTATAATGTACAAATAACGCACGCCCACGAGATAGGCATGCTTCAGTCTGGCCAGGAGAGCTTCGTACTCAGCAATGTTGTTGGTAGATGGGAAAGAGAGCTGATATGCAAGAGAAATCGGCACCCCTTCCAGAGTGAGGAGAATGGCACCTATCCCTCGGCCTTGTGAGTTGAGCACACCGTCGAAGTGCAGAGACCAGAAGGGATGATGGGTAAGGATAGAGAGATGCTCATCTGGTAACTCATCCTGAATAGAGTCCTTCGGCGGCGGCTTTTTTCGGTCCAGCACGCCACTCAGCCCGCTCCCCCAAAAAGCCGTTGCCTTCCGAAAGGATAAGCCGCCGGAAAGGCGAGTCAAACGCATGGTATGTTCTTACTAAACCGAATTTGAGCATATGAGATCGACTCTGGATCACTGTCTTGGGGGTGCGCGGATCATCGCTTCATGCATCCACTGCGGCTGAGGTCAGATGGCGGGAGCGGCGAAGTCTGTGACCGAAGGCACACCGATGGATCGGCGCGCGCCTGTCGCCAGGCGCGCCTGGGCGCTTCCGACAATTCAGGGATCGGCTCTGCGGGCCCATCGGCGGGTCTTGGGGCGGACCTTGGGCGCCGGCGCGCTGGCGGTGGCTGGCCTGGCCATCGGCGGCGCGGCGCAGGCGTGCGACGGCGCCGGGGTGATCATCCGCATCGACGGCACGCCGCGTGACGTGGCCATCGCCCGCGCCGGGCCCAACGGCGTGCAGCCGGTCGGCCGACCGGCGGTGCTGCAGGTGATCTGCAGCCGCGACGAGGTCCACGCCGGTCCGGGCGCGACCATCGTGCTGTCGGTGGACGGCGTCGGCCAGGTGCGCATCGAGCATGGCAAGAGCTATGTGGTGCCCGAACGCCACGGCGCCCCCACCCTGGTCGGCAACGCCTACCGGCAGATCAACGACCAGGTGATGCCGGACATGAAGCGACTGCCGTGGAACGTGCGCCTCAAGGGGGCCGGCGACGACTTCGGCTTCGCCCTGCCGGCCCTGACCGAGGGCGGCCAGCAGGTCACCGCCGGGACCCGGCCGCTGCTGGTGCGCCTGGTGGGCGGCAGCGCCCCCTATCGCCTGCAGCTGCGCGACGGCCGCGGCGCGGTGGTGGCGACCAGGACCAGCGACGGCCACGAGGTGCAGATCCCCGCGCTCGACCTGACGCCGGGCGACTACACCCTGACCGCGGCCGACGCCACGCAGCGCTCGCTCGATGCGAGGTTCAAGGTGGTCGACGCCGCCCCGCCGCCGCAGCCGCAGTTCGCCGACCTGCCCGACGCGGAGGTGCGCGCCGCCGCCGGCGCCTCGGCCCTGGCCCACGACGCCACCGCGACCTGGTCGTTCGAGGCCGAACAGCAGCTGGCCGTCGCCCCGGCGAACGGTCTCGACCGCGACAAGGTCTACGAGCTGATCGAAAGCTACAGCGTGCCCTGACGAGCCGGCGTCTCCTGGGCGCGCCCGTCCTATCGGCGGTTATGCGCCCGGATCGACAGGTCCCGCGCCCTGGCCAGGCGCGCCGCCGCCTCGTCCAGGGTCGCGTCGGCCTTGGAGAAGCACAGGCGCACGATGCTGGTCACCGCGTCCTGCTCGTAGAAGGCCGACACCGGGATCGCCGCCACCCCCGCCTCGCGCACC